>VONZ01000756.1:45000-359206 GCA_012976165.1 Labeo catla
TGTAAGTTAGACAAGAATATCTTTGATTGAGCGATTGAGGTGTTGTGTTGTTGGATGTAATAATGAACATAGTGGTCGTCATTTACCCCTGACATCTGAGCCGCTGAAGATGCAGTGGATTACGTTTTTTTGTGAAGGGAATGCGCCTCCCGATCTACATATATCCGTCTATGTTCGCGTGAATCATTCATGATCCAGCTTCACTTACAGCAGAAGTGAGTATAAGGGTTTTTTTAATGAATATTTGCGATCGCCTTTCCTAATAATGTGCTAGTTAGCAAGTTTAGCGGCTAAATGCAGCTAGAGTAAACAGGCTCGTCACTCCACAGAGAGAAGAGAGGGGCGGGGCGAGCAGAGCTCATTAACATTTAAAGCAGCCTCGACCTCCAATCAGATGATTTTTGCAGAGCTGATTTTGGCAAGGTAAAAAGGGTGTTGTTTTACACAACCATTGAGATTTTTTTTGACTTGAAGAATCATATCAACTTGTGGATAATGGGCATCCGATGACCCCTTTAAGCAATGCAGTTCAAAATATGGATAAGTCAGATAAAACAACTGTGAGAAAAATCAGTCTCTTTAGTGTATCTATAAATCACTTTAATTTTAGTTAAAGTTTTAGTCATTTTGTTATGAGTTTTTGTCATTTATGTTAGTTGTTTTAACATCTTCATTTAATTTTTTTAACATTTTTAAAAGTTGTTTTAAAATAAATGAGAAATAGTGCAACTAGCTGTTTATATTATTTACAAAAAAACGTTTTGGTCTTAGTTTCAAAGTAACCATAATAATCCTGCTGAATAAATGATTCATTTATCCAAAAATAAAAAAATTGGTCACCTCAACCCATATGACTTTCTTGCTTCTGTAGATTGATCCGTGTGGTTAGGGGTGTCCACGATTTTTGATTGTGGACGATAAAAATGTCTCCACGATCTGCTTTTGGAGAAATTTTGTAGTATCGTGCTGTTCTATCACTTGAGTTGGCGCCTCCGTCTCAATATACTGTACAAGGCAACATACATTCACATCATTAACTCAGCGGTAAAGCCATGCCAGTTAAACGTTTTATATGCGTGTTGTTCCAGTGCGCGTACACCTGAAGCGCGCTCACACTAAAATCCTGTTAAATAGCGCCTAATTACTGAGCTAAGTTATGTATCACGTCTGATTGCGCTAATACTGTCAAAACACACAATGTTTACATATAAAACAGTTGTTAATGTCTAAAGTGAAAGTAAACAATTAAGAGAAAAACAGATGCGTGCCTGTGTGTTAGAGGCATGCAGCTCTTAAAGGGACAGAACAGTAATTGTACTAAACATGGTGCCGCTTTTCATTAAAGGAGAAGTCCACTTCCAGAACAAAAATTTACATATAATGTACTCACCCCCTTGTCTTCCAAGATGTTCATGTCTTTCTTTCTTCAGCCGTAAAGAAATAGTTTTTTTTGAGGGAAACATTACAGCATTTTTCTCCATATAATGGACTGATATGGTGCCCTGAGTTTGAACTTCCAAAAGTCAGTTTAAATGCGGCTTTAAACGATCCCAAATGCGGTTGTAAACGATCCCAGCCGAGGAAGAAGGGTCTTATCTTGCGTAATGATCGGTTATTTTCATTAAAAAAAATACAATTTAAATACTTTTCAATCTCAAACGCTCGTCTTGTCTTGCTCTCCCTGAACTCTGTGTATTCTTAGTGAGCACTTCTCCTTTGCCGACATAATCCATCCACCTCACCGGTGTGGCATATCAAGATGCTGATTAGACAGCATAATTATTGCACAGGTGTGCCTTAGGCTGGACACAATAAAAGGCCACTCTAAAATGTGCAGTTTTACTGTATTGGGGGGGTCCGAAAACCAGTCAGTATCTGGTGTGACCACTATTTGCCTCACGCAGTGCAACACATCTCCTTTGCACAGAGTTGATCAGGTTGTTGATTGTGGCCTGTGGAATGTTGGTCCAGCTGTTTTCAGCTTCCAGGAATTGTGTACAGATCCTTGCAACATGGGGCCGTGCATTATCATGCTACAACATGAGGTGATGGTCGTGGATGAATGGCACAACAATGGGCCTCAGGATCTTGTCACGGTATCTCTGTGCTTTCAAAATGCCATCAATAAAATGCACCTGTGTTCATTGTCCATAACATACGCCTGCCCATACCATAACCCCACCGTCACCATGGGCCACTCGATCCACAACGTTGACATCAGCAAACCGCTCACCCACACGACGCCATACACGCTGTCTGCCATCTGCCCTGTACAGTGAAAACCGGGATTCATCCGTGAAGAGAACACCTCTCCAAAGTGCCAGATGCCATCGAATGTGAGCATTTACCCACTCGAGTCGGTTACGACGACGAACTGCAGTCAGGTTGAAACGCCAATGAGGACAACGAGCATGTAAATGAGCTTCCCTGAGACAGTTCTGACAGTTTGTGTGGAAATTCTTTGGTTATGCAAACCGATTGTTGCAGCAGCTGTCCGGGTGGCTGGTCTCAGACGATCTTGGAGGTGAAGATGCTGGATGTGGAGGTCCTGGGCTGGTGTGGTTACACGTGGTCTGCGGTTGTGAGGCCGGTTGGATGTACTGCCAAATT
Source organism: Labeo catla (assembly GCA_012976165.1). Taxonomy (NCBI): domain Eukaryota; kingdom Metazoa; phylum Chordata; class Actinopteri; order Cypriniformes; family Cyprinidae; genus Labeo; species Labeo catla. The sequence continues at coordinate 47,611 of VONZ01000756.1, forward strand.
CTCTGAAACGACTTTGGAGACGGCTTATGGTAGAGAAATGAACATTCAGTTCACGGACAACAGCTCTGGTGGACATTCCTGCAGTCAGCATGACAATTGTACACTCCCTCAAAACTTGCGACATCTGTGGCATTGTGCTGTGTCAGTGTATATTAGTTAATTCAATATCTTGAATACTGCTAAATATATCTACTGTACCTGAAAAATAAAGCAATGTTTGTTTTATTTGCATTATGTTTATTTGTAATGTGTATCTTTGTTCTTATTTTTAAATAACAAAGATAAAATAATGATTTATATCTTCGCTTACTTTGGCCTAAATATCTGCCATTCATTTTCGTTACCTTGAAAGGCAGGTTTTTAAAAGAGGGAAATTAGTTTGGCTGTACTGCTCAGTCAACTTGTAAAATAGTAAAACCAACATTTCTGACAAAAAAAAAATTGTGATATGATATTTTTTGCCATTTTGCCCACCCCTACACGTGGTGTTTTTCAGGTGGACGGTGTCTGGGTGTCCTCAGACGGATGGAGATCAACGCCCGCTTCCGCTATTACTTCCAGCACCCGTGGTCCCGTCTGGTCGTGGCCTACCTGGTCACCTTCTTCAACTTCCTGATCTTCGCCGAGGACCCGGTGTCGCACAGCCAGACGGAAGCTCACATGATCGTGGTGGGAAACTGCTTCTCATTTGTGGTGAATAAATATCCTGGAGGAGGATGGAACGTCCTTAAAGTCCTGATGTGGATCATTGCCATAATCACGGGCCTCATCGCCGGAAAGTTCCTGTTCCATCAACGGTTGTTCGGTACGTCTGGGATTTAATTCCAATTATTAATGTATTCTTCTCATTCTTTTTACTGCATTTTTGATCATTCGAATGCAGCTTTGGTGAGCAGAAGAGACTTAAAAAAAAACTTACTGACCCCAGTCTATATATTAAGGCATCAGATATATTTTGGAGAAAAAAATCGGTATATGAGAAAAACACAAGAGGAGCATGTAGAGTTTTGATTCCTCAGGGGTGTTTGCAGATGTGTTGCGTGTCATCGACCCGCTGTCATAAATACTGCAGGTGCGTCAGACGAAGCTGCGCTTATGGAGTTTGATTTGAGCAGCACACGTGATCATTACATAAGAGCACAGCTGAAGAAACACAAGACATCAAACTTTCATTTGATGTGGCAGGAGAGAGGCACATGCTGATTCATAATGAATTAAGCTGTAGTCTCAGACACATGCGGGGTGGTTACTGATGTGTGCTGTGCTCAGAAATTGCAGGATCTTTCTCAAAACTGACACTGATTGGATTGGTGAACAAAACTATAGATTCTGATTTAATTAATCGTTCTAATTCTATGAGAATAGTAAAGTCCACGCTGCAATTACAATCATAACGACACAGAGGTACGAAATAGTTAAAATTATAATCCAAATTATAAAGCCAAATTATAATCCATCAAGCTTTCAAGAACTTGTGCATTTTTAAAGCTACAGATGACGAAACCTCAGAGCACGATTAAAATATCGTCCATTAGTATGAATGCTAATATAGTTATTGTTACCGTTGTCTTTGTAACTATCGTTACAGTTAATGGTGTTAACGCTATTATAATTATCTTTATAGTTAGTTAATCAGTCGTTGTTGGTGTGAACACTAATATAGTTATCGTTATAGGTATTGTTATTAGTGTGAACGTTATTATAGTTATCGTTATTGGTTTGAATGCTAATATAGTTATCATTATTTCTGAATGCTAATTTGTGAACGCTAATAATAGTTTTTTATATTAATCGTTATTGGTTTGAACGCTAATATAGTCTTCTTTATAGTTATCACTATTGATTTGAACACTTATATAGTTATGTTTATAGTTATCGCTATTGGTGTGAACACTAATATAGTTACTGTAATTGGCGTCATTGGTGTGAATGCTAATAGAGTTATTGTTACGTTATTGTTATTGATGTGAACATTAACATAGTTATCATTTTTGGTGTGAACGCTAATATAGTTATAGTTATGGTTTTCGTTATTGCTGTGAATGCTAATATAGTTATTGTTAAATGTGTGAACACTAGTATATTCATCGTTATTGTTTAGGTTTTGGTAGTTATCGTTATTGGTTTGAATGCTAATATAGTTGGATGCTGCACACTGGTGATGGAGAGAGAGGAGAGATCCCCCATATGATTGTAAAGCACTTTGGGTGTATGGCAATACACAATGAAAACGCTATATAAATGCATTCATTCATTCATAGTTATCTTTATAGTTATCATTCTTAATGTGAATGCTAATACAGTTTACTTTATAGTTATCTTTATGGGTTTGAACGCTAATATAGTTATCTGTATAGTTATTGTTATTGATTTAAAAATTATAGTTATCGTTATTGATTTAAATGCTAAAATAGTTATCTTTATAGTTATCGATCTTAATGCGAACACTAATATAATTTTCTTCATAGTTATCGTTATTGGTTTGAACGTTAATATAGTTATCTTTGTAGTTATTGTTCTTAATGTGAACGCTATTACAGTTCACTTTATTGTTATGGTTATTGGTTTGAATGCTAATATAGTCATCTTCATAGTTATCGTTGTTGGTTTAAATGCTGAAATAGATATCTTTGTAGTTATCGTTCTTAATGTGAACACTAATATAATTTTATAGTTATCGTTATTGATTTGAATGCTAATATAGTTATCGTTATAGTTATCGTTATTGATTTGAATGATAATATAGTTATCTTTATAGTTATCGTTATTGATTTGAATGCTAATATAGTTATCGTTATAGTTATCGTTATTGATTTGAACGTTAATATAGTTATCGTTATAGTTATTGTTGATTTAAACGTTAATGTAGTTATAGTTATCATTATTGATTTGAACGTTAATATAGTTATCGTTATAGTTATCGTTATTGATTTGAACGCTAATTTAGTTATCGTTATAGTTAACGTTATTGATTTGAACGTTAATATAGTTATCGTATAGATATGTTATTGATTTGAACGCTAATAGTTATCGTTATAGTTATCGTTATTGATTTGAATGTTAATAAAGTTATTGTTATAGTTATCGTTATTGATTTGAATGCTAATATAGTTATTGTTATAGTTATCGTTTTTGGTTTGAATACTGAAATAGTTATGTTTATAGTTATCATTCTTAATGTGAATGCTAATGCAGTTTACTTTATAGGTATCGTTATTGGTTTGAATGCTAATATAGTTATCGTTATAGTTATCGTTATTGATTTGAACGTTAATATAGTTATCGTATTGATTTGAACGTTAATATAGTTATCGTATAGTTATCGTATTGATTTGAACACTAATATAGTTATCGTTATAGTTATCATTATTGATTTGAACGCTAATAATATAGTTATCTTTATAGTTATCGTTATTGATTTGAATGCTAATATAGTTATCGTTATAGTTATCGTTTTTGGTTTGAATACTGAAATAGTTATGTTTATAGTTATCATTCTTAATGTGAATGCTAATGCAGTTTACTTTATAGGTATCGTTATTGGTTTGAATGCTAATATAGTTATCTTTATAGTTAAAGTTATTGATTTGAATGCTAATGTAATTATGTTTATAGTTATCGTTCTTAATGTGAACACTAATATAGTTTTCTGTATAGTTATCGTTATTGATTTGAACACTAATATAGTTATCGTTATAGTTATCGTTATTGATTTGAACGTTAATATAGTTATCGTTATAGTTATCGTATTGATTTGAACACTAATATAGTTATCGCTATAGTTGATTTGAACGCTAATATAGTTATCTTATAGTTATCGTTTTATTTGAATACTGAAATAGTTATGTTTATAGTTATCATTCTTAATGTGAATGCTAATGCAGTTTACTTTATAGGTATCGTTATTGGTTTGAATGCTAATATAGTTATCTTTATAGTTATCATTCTTAATGTGAACAATAATCTAATTTTCTTTATAGTTATCGTTATTGATTTGAACATTAATATAGTTATCTTTATAGTTATCGTTATTGATTTGAACACTAATATAGTTATCGTTATTGTTATGGTTATTGGTTTGAATGCTAATATAGTGTTATCGTTATTGGTTATTGACTTTATGTTATCGTTAATAATAATATAATTTTATAGTTATCGTTATTGATTTGAATGCTAATATAGTTATCGTTATAGTTATCGTTATTGATTTGAATGCTGAAATAGTTATGTTTATAGTTATCATTCTTAATGTGAATGCTAATGCAGTTTACTTTATAGGTATTGCTATTGGTTTGAATGCTAATATAGTTATCTTTATAGTTATCGTTATTGATTTGAACGCTAATGTAATTATGTTTATAGTTATCGTTCTTAATGTGAACACTAATATAGTTTTCTGTATAGTTATCGTTATTGGTTTGAACGTTACTATAGTTGTCCTTATAGTTATTGTTATGGGTTCGAACGGTATAATTATTGTTGTTGGTTTGAATGCTAATATAGTTCCCTTTCAATCAGCCACGTTCAGGTAACGAGAGTTACATACATAACCGAGACGTTTTCTTTATAGTTACCATTATTGGTTCGAACATTAATATAGTATAATATCTTCATAGTTATTGGTTTGAATGCTAATATAGTTATTATTTATGTGAACACTAATCGTTTTTTTTAATAGTTATTGTTATTGGTGTGAAAGCTAATATGATATTTTTATAGTTATCATTCTTGGGGTGAACGGGCCTTAATATGTTAATACATGACGGTCAGCGCAGGTTGAGAGTATCTGGTCTGGTCCATGTTCTCCTGATGCAGGTGTGTTGATCTGGTTTGGGGTCAGTAGTCCGCTCTGACAGATGCTCTGGATTTTCTGGTTCTCTGTGGATCTGTGATGCTGACGGGATCCGCTGGGTCAGCGCTTCTGTCGGCTCTCTGCTTCCAGCTGGAAGAAACGCATCTGGATCCTGTCATGGAGTATTACAGCATGAGTGTGCTTTATAACCTGTGTGTGTGTGTGTGATAAATGATGCATCTCATGCTCAATCTCAACATGAATGTCATCAATAATAGACATCCAGACGTTAGAGAAACAACAGTCGTCTGAAGCCTTTAGGTTTTGTGGGTTTTAGAGTCAGTTTAAAAGCATCAGGGTTATTTTCGTTAACTAAAACCATAAAACCATTGTGATTTCAGCGTGTCAGTTTTAAGGTTTTGTGTTTCTATTGCGGATGTGTTTGTTTGTTCATTGATGACTTTTTTGTTTGTATTTTCAGTGCTGATTTTGGATTTGATTTACTGGTTAATTTGTTGTTTAAACTTGCTAAAGTGTGTTAAATGGAGCTGAGAGTACAATTAAAGGCACAATTAAATTAAACAAGCTCAAAACATTTCATGAATGCAGAACAGGCGGTGCGATCATGAAGAAGATTTAAACATGGATGAGAAGTAAAACAGGAGTGAAAAAGATTCTGAATCAAATCTGAATCAAATGAACTTGATGCTTCTTGGCCGTGTGTGATAAATGAGGCTTTAACCAGGAAAGACATCAAATTAAACCTGTTTTTATTGGACTATGTAACAAACAGAACAAATCTCATTTGATGTTCAGGTGTTTGTAGGCATCAGTAGATGGCAGCATTGAGTCAGTGAACAGATCTGATGCTTTGAGATCAGTGAAGGACTGGTTTAGATTTGCATATTGATCTTGGACGTGATCTTAGTGACTAAAAATTGGACTTCTTGCAAAATAGTCACGTTTGGTTAATGCAACAAGCACAAAAGTGTTTCTTCTCACACTTATGAAAGTCTGAATGGCAAAATGTCAAAGCAGGAACATGCTGAATCAGTAGTTTGTTTGTGGTTAGTGCATGAACTACTACACTTATTTGGCTATTAAAAGTCACTAAAACACCAGAACTGGGAATAATCTGCAGGATTTTAGGCTCTTGATCACATTTGTACAATTAGAAGCATGATTTGAGTGCACAAACACTTTTTTTGAGGTGATTTAAGAAGAAGAACTGAGGAAATCTCTTCACATATGTGAAATATCGTGTAGAAAAATAACGTGCTGAATAAAGGCACGGCTGCACACGTCTTTAAGTACTTTATAAGTGACATTTTAAAGGGGTATTCTCTCTTTTTTGAAGCAGATGCAATGATTGTGGTTGTAGTAAAATACTGTTTAAACATTTGTAATAATTACGTTTTTTTAATTTTTTTTTATTTTGAAAGACGTCTCTTTGGCTCACCAAGACTGCATATATTTAATTAAAAATGCAGTAAAAACAGTAAAATTGTGAAATAATATTACAATTTAAAATAGCTGTTTTCTGTTTGGATATATTGTAAAACGTAATTTATTTCTGTGATCAAATTTGTATTTTCAGCATCATTACTCCAGTCTTCAGTGTCACATGATTCTTCAGAAATCATTCTAATATGCTGATTTATTGCTTAAGAAACATTTCTGATTATTATCAATGTTGAAAACAGTTGTGCTGTGGAAATCATGATACTCTACCATTTAGAAGTTTGGGATAAGTAAGATTTTATGACTTTATTTAGCAAGAATGCATTAAATTTAAATTTAAAGGGACAGTAAAGACATTTATAATGTTACAAAAGGTTTTTATTGTACATAATGCTGTTCTTTTGAACTTTCTATTCATCTGTCAATCCTGAAAAATAAAATGCATCATGGTTTCCACAACAATAATGATGAGAAATGTTTGCTGAGCAGCAAGTCGTCATATTAAAATGATTTCTGAAGGATCATGTGACACTGAAGACTGGAGTAATGATGCTGAAAATGCAGCTTTGATCACAGGAATAAATTATATTTTAACACATATTCACACAAAGCATGCATATTTTAAATTACAATAATATTTCATAATTTTACTGTTTTTACTGCATTTTTAATTAAATAAATGCAGCCTTGGTGAGCGGAAAAGACTTATTCAAAAATTATTCAAAATATTTAATCAGTATATTATTACAATCACAATCTGTGCACCTGCTTCAAAAAAAGAGAGAATATCTCTTTAAAATGTGAAGACGTGTGCAGTCGTGCCTTTATTCATCAGGTCACTTTCCTGCACGATATTTCACATATTTGCTCATGATGAATGAAGGTCATTAATATCAAAAGCTCAAGAGAGATTTTCTCAGTTCCTTATCTTAAATCACCTCAGAAACTGTTTGTGCACTCAAATCATGCTTCTCGTTGTATAAATGTGATCAAGAGTCTCAAATGCTGCAGTTTTGTCCCAGTTCATTTAATAGACGAATAAGTGTAGTAGTTCATGCACTAACCACAAACAAACTACTGATACAGCATCTCAAACCAAACAGACCATCAGTGTTTTGATTGTAAAGTGTGTTTGTGCATATTTTTGTGCAATAAAAGCAGTGGTGGACAAAGTACACAAATCAAGTACTTGAGTAAAAGTACAGATACATATAATAAAATATTACTGCAGTAAAAGTAAAAGTGCTCCTTTTTCAATTTTACTCGAGTGAAAGTACAAAAGTACCCGATGTTTATGTACTTAAGTAAAAAAAAAAGTTTTGATAGATTTATTTTGTAATTTTATATAGGCTACTTAATTTAATTTTATATTAGCATATATTTTATATAATCCCACTGCTCAAAATGATATGGACTATGTTGATCAGAGTGATGTAATAATATTCACTGTGAACTTACACCTGAATAAAAAAACAGATTTGACTATCTAATTTTCACCAGTAAGAAAAAAGTGTTTCAAAGCTTGTTGTTTTGCAGAACGTTACAGTTATATATGATATGAGAATAAGGCTTGAGGTTAGCAAAAACATTTTACGGAAAATATAATTATATTTTCATAATGATTTTTTTCCTCTCGAACCTTGTCTGTGGTGTAAAAACACTGATTACTAGTTACCAAGTTCTGAACATCAGAGGTAATCTATCTTTTGTGGTTGAATAAAAATATTTGGACTTTATATCTAAAAATTACCTCAACTTAGCACCAACAAGCTTGTTAGCTAGACAGTTAGGATCAGCTAACAATATTTACTTATTTTCAGTATGGTTATGAATAAACATTCTTATCTGTCTGCTCGGCTAGTTGATCCTAAAGGTATAAAAATGTATACTGTTGATAACCAATATAAAAACAGACGTCACATTAGGCTAAATGCGTAACATTTTAATACAACTGCCACCGTTACAGCAGCGGGGAATATGAACGTGCATGAGTTATTTTATTTAATCTGTGTTATTTTAATTTTTCGTTTTTTGACCTAAAACGTAGAGACGCTTATGTTGTGTCTGAATTCAAGCATTTCAGTGGGCTTAAAGGAGAAGTCCACTTCCAAAACAACAATTTACAAATAATTTCCTCACCCCCTTGTCATCCAAGATGTTCATGTCTTTCTGTCTTCAGTTGTACAGAAAATTATGGTTTTTGAGAAAAAACATTTCAGGATTTTTCTCCATATAATGGACTTCATTGGTGCCCGATTTTGAACTTCCAAAATGTAGTTTAAATGCAGCTTCAAAGGCTCTAAATGATCCCAGACGAGGAAGAAGGGTCTTATCTAGCGAAATGATCGGTCGTTTTTTTAGAAAAATAAAAATTTGTATACTTTTTAAGCACAAAATCTCACGTAGCGCAGGCTCTGGGATGCGCGTCCACGGATTCGTAATGGGTCGTTGTTGAACGATTCATTCATTTTGAATGAATCTGTACTGTGACTCGGGAAGAGCGAGTCGTCTCGGGGAGTGATTCGTTCAGTCACGCATGTGCAACATCCTATTAGGTTCTGTACTGGAATTAGTTCACCTGTTTTGAGTCGTTCGTTCATCTTATGGGTCTGTCACGTGATGAACGAACGACTCAAGCCTGAAAGCTTGTCAGATAAGAGGTGAGGTGAGCGAATCATAGACTAAAGACCCAGGTAAACAATGAATGAATTTTTTCTGTTTCTGATAGCATTATAGTTTTGTCTTGTTTGTAGTGTGATCAACGTTTGTGTAAGCAGTAGATGTGTTAGGGAAGTAACACGTAACATTTTATTTATATTTTGCTAAAATGAACGAAATGACTCAAAAGGATTCATTCATTTTGCTGAACGAGACTTAAAGGTCCGAGTCGGTAAAATCATCCGAACTTCCCATCACTACTACGAATCACGTCTAAGTTCATCGTCTGTGTAATGAGTATGGCGAAAAACTCCATCTTATTTTTTCCTACAACTTAAGAGGAGGACATCGTTGTATCTTTTTGTTTGTAAACAGCGTTTAAAACTTACTTGCACTTTCTTAGTCTTTTGTAAACACTGGGTCTGTAGTTCCGCCTGCGTCGTGAACGCGCATCCCAAAGCCTGTTCTACACCAGTTTTTGTGCTTAAAAAGTATACAAATTTTTATTTTCCGAAAAAAAAAAAAACAAAAAGGTCAGATCGTTTCACTAGATAAGACCCTTCTTCCTCGGCTGGGATCGTTTAGAGCCTTTGAAGCTGCATTTAAACTACATTTTGGAAGTTCAAAATCAGGGCACCAATGAAGTCCATTATATGGAGAAAAATCCTGAAATTTTTTTCCTCAAAAACCATAATCTTTCACGACTGAAGACAGAGAGACATGAACATCTTGGATGACAAGGGGGTGATAAATTATTTGTGAATTGTACAGTAATGAAGTACAACTACTTTGTTGCTGTCCAGGACTAAATAAAAGCCACTTGCTGTGATATTTTGACATTCAGACTTTGCTAAGTGTGAGAAGAAACACTTTTGAGGTCGCTGCATTAACCAAATGTGACTATTCTGCAATAAGTGCAGTTTTTTGTCAGATCAATATGCAATATTCAGAGCATTTGATTTTTACTGTATAAATGTGGCCTTGGCGAGCAGAAGCGACGTCTTTCCAAAACTTCAAAACCTAATTATTCCAAACTTCTCCGTGCTTGACAATACTGAGAGAATCAGAAGCACCTGTACGCGTTTCCAGTCGAGTCTCACACCAGCGCAGACAATGAAACACGCATCAGGCCTGATTAATCGTTGTGACCGCCGTTTCCGTGGAAACCGCCTCCAGAGACCCAGCTGGGCTTTGTGCGGCCGCTGAACCCGTGCGCAAATCGCCTGTGATGAATGAGTTTTGTCCCGGTTTGATTCTACCGAGACCCGGCGGAGGTAGTTAGTTAAGAGCAGCGCTGAGGCGGCCTACATTCACCCAGCGGGGCCACGGGCCCCCGAGGGCCTCCCGACACTGTTTTTAGCACAGGTTATAATGAATGTTGCACAGATGCGAAGAATCATCTTCACCAGCCCTAAATTACAGCACAACCAGCCAAATCTGCCTTTGTGTCGGTTGTATTTATATCCGTATCGTTTCGAGGCCCTATAAGAGCGCGCTTTAACCTTAAAACTCGTCTTCTGGAGCGCGAACCGGCCACCTTTGGCCTGCTAATCTGCTGGTGTAAATGAGGAAGCGCCGCAGTCATTATTTTTCCTGTTAACTGGCGCCGAGCTGCAGGTCTCTGGTGTTCGTGCCTCGTTTCTCCAGCTGGACTCGATCCGCAGCGCTGCGGTTTCCTCACACTGCAATAGTGAACGTCAGTGTGGACGTGGACATAGATGGATGTGCAGAATTAAGGTTGAGGAGTTTAAAGACTCAAGATGGGTGTAAAAACTCTCTGAGGAAACAATTTTCACCTCAGAAGAAATAAAAAGAGCCAAATGAGTCACTCTGTGTTATCCGATGAGAGTCTAAAGCAATGAAATGAATGTGGAGCAGCTCAGAGCATTTGAGAAATGTTTGACTTCATACTGACTTTTGATTACAGACTTTGGTGTCTTGAGTCTTCCGAAAAAGGAGACACATGTTTATTTATGTACTATTTCAGTGTTTATTAATATTTTGAATTAGCCTTTAATTTTGTTGTCGTTGTTTTTTTAAATTTGTTTTGTAAAAAAAATTGTTTTTGTATTTTTTTTTTTTATCATTTTTTTTTTAATATTTCTATTTAGCTTTAATTTTTGTCCTAGTTTTACAACTAGTACTACAAACTTATTTTATTTCAGTTACCAATGCAACATTTTTAATTTTCATTCTAAGTTTTTTTTAAGTTTCTCATGTAATATTTAATTTTTTTTTTTATCTATCTGTCATCTTAGTATTATTAATATACTATTATAGTGTTCATTAATAATTTAAATTATATATTTAAAAATTTAAATATATTTTTGTATTTTATTTTTTTTTTTTGTAATTTTATGTGCTTTTGTCAGGTTTGTTTTTGTATTAATATTTATTTTTAGCTTTTATTTCAGTTTTAGTAATTTTAGTACTTTCACATATTTCATTTAGTTGCCAAAGCAAAATTTTTAGTTCAAGATTTTCATCTAAAATGTCTGTTATTTCTCTTTTTTTGATTATCGAAAACAATTTTAATAGTTTTCTTTCAGTTAATTCCTCATAATGTTAACCTTAGCCATTAACTGCCCCTATGATCAGAATGAAATGACGAGAGTTTTCCAAGACTAATGTTTCTGTCGAACAGTCCTTGGACTCGTTCTGCACCAACTGTGATGCTGATAGGTAAAAACACTCCATTAAAAAGTAAAAAGTAACTTCTTAAACTACAGCATCAGCAAGTCTACATTTTGCCAAACTCAGATTAAAATCCAATTCGCTGAACACGTTTAAAGTAATGAACATCACTACTGAACCTTGCATATGGTTTACATATTGAATGAGCCCTAAGTTTTATTAAATATGACCCAGTAAGTTCGTAAACTTTTATCTATTCTAAGCAATATTTGTAAAAATGCAGTTAAGAAATAATTAGATAAAAATGTGATATAGTGATGTGCTCAGTGATGTAGTAAGTCTGTTCAGTAATTAACTGAGTTACAGCTTCAAGTAGTGTCACTAAAATATCTTTTTTTTAAATGATTTCCAACACATCAAGTAAATGTTACTTGATGTTACTTGATTCATAACTGCTGTTGTTCATCACAGTTTTTGACTCTGTTGTATTAATTACCATGTTTCTAGTTTAATTAAGACTAGACACTACAGGTAAAATATAGTTTGTTTGTTTGTTGTTTCATGCATTGGTCAGTTTTGAGATTTTGGCTAGTTTTGGCTTTTCATACGTCCAAAATACACATTTAAGTGTTAATCTGTTTGCATCTGTAGATTATAATTACACTTACAGTGTATATACTTACTTTGCAGTTTTCTTCTTAACTTCAGCAGCACTTACATACAGCAAACTTAGCAGTTTTATTCCTTTCTATATTCTGAAGGTTTTTAGGGTTTGTTCATATATCATTCACATTGATTTTATTATAGAACTTTATCTATTTGTGTCTGTAGATTTAATTCACAATACTTATCTTAAAAGGCGGTTTTCTCAAAATGAGTTTGTTTCTCCACTTCAGCAGTACTTACATAAACCAAACTTAGCAATTTTATTCCTCTCTATCTTCTAAAGGTTTTTACTGAGGGGTTTGTTCATATATCATCCCCACTGATTTTTTTGTCATTGCACTTTATCTGTTTGCATCTATAGATTTCAGTCACAACGCATTAAAGGCGATTTCACAAAATTAGTTTTTTCTCCTCTTCAGCAGCGCTTACATACACCAAACTTAGCAGTTTTATTTCTTTCTGTATTCTGGATGTTTTTACTGAGGGGTTTGTTCATATATTATTCCCACTGATTTTTTTTTATTGCGCTTCATCTGTTTGCACCTATAGATTTCAGTCACAATGCACTGATGGCTGATTTCACAAAATTAGTTTTTTCTCCACTTCAGCAGCACTTACATACACCAAACTTAGCAGTTTTATTCCTCCCTATATCCTGAAGTTTTTTACTGTGTGGTTTGTTCATATATCATTCACACAGATTTTTTTTTTGCACTTCATTTATTTGCATCTATAATTTTTAGGTACAGTACATGTGTTTAAAGGCCATTTTCTCAAAATGAGTTTGTTTCTTCACTTCAGGAGCATTTACATACACCAAACTTAGCAGTTTTATTCTTCTCTATATTCTAAAGGATTTTACTGAGGGGTTTGCTCATATATCATTCACACAGATTTTTTTTTTTGCACTTCATTTATTTGCATCTATAGGTTTTAATTGCATGTTTAAAGGCTGTTTTCTTGAAATGAGCAGCTACATACACCAAACTTAGCAGTTTTATTTCTTTCTGTATTCTGGAGGTTTTTACTGAGGGGTTTGTTCTTATATTATTCCCACTGATTTTTTTCATTGCACTTCATCTGTTTGCACCTATAGATTTCAGTCACAATGCATTAAAGGCCAATTTCACAAAATGCGTTTTTTCACCACTTCAGCAGCCCTTACACCAAACTTAGCAGTTTAATTCCTCTTTATCTTCTGAAGGTTTTTACTGTGGGGTTTGTTCATATATCATTCACATTGATTTATACAACATTTTATTCCTAAAAACGTAGTGAAAATGTGTTTTTCTGGTTGTTGACAGTATTTTCTGAATCATGGAGTGATGAAAACAGATATCTAAAATTCGTTCTGTAAAAACCTTTAACACTAATATGTCAACATAATGAAAGAAATTTATGAACCTAGCTTCACCTAATGTTCAGATTTATTTACTGGAAATGCATGCAAATTAGTGCGTATTTAAATATATTATGCCTCATTTGTGTTTTTAAAGAGCATTTCAGAAAACTTTTAAGACAAGAAATGTTTACAAGTATGTACAACTAGGGAAATATGGTTATGTAGTTATTTACATTCTTTTATCCTGTTCACCTTTGTTGTCTTGCTCTAATTAGAATAATTAAGTCTACATCTGTTGTTCAATGACAGATTGAATAACAGATGTCTTACTGTTTTTGGATCATATCATTACTGAAGTGAGGTACTGAAGTGAGATATATCTTCAGTATCATTATTAGTAGTATTATTGTAGTGTCAAAAACTGCCTTTTCAGAGGAGCTTGTATGTAGTTGAACTAGTTTTAATGTGTAGAGTGGCTTGAGAACTACAGTTTCTGAATCGCTTCACTAACACTGCTGTCGTGTGTTGGCATGGTGTAGATCTAGTTGTGTCAGTGTTTACTGGCTTGTCATTCAGCGTGATTGACATACAGAGAAATTGTACTGACAGGCCAAAATTTCTGCTTAGAAAAATACACCTTATCATCAGTCAGACAGAGAGAGTGTGTGTGTGTCAGTATCACTCAGGTCTGTTTTATAACATAACAGGCATTTCTCAGACTGAGCCTTGCCGCTCCAGCAGTGTGTGACGGCATCCACCAGAGGGCAACGTCTGTCAGGAAATGAGACTCATGTGGTCCGATGCCTCAAGTGCTGCTGGGAAGGTCCTACTTATGAGTGATTATGAGGCAATTCTAGTGAGAATCAAATGGACTTGTTAGGAAATGTGTATGTTTATGGTATTTAATGCTACACTGCAAAAAGTGATGTACTTCTGCGGTAATTTTGTTTTATTTTCCCAAAAATTCTTAATTCAAGATATATTTATTTGGAATGCTAAATGATTGAAACAAAAGCAGATATCTGCCAGTGGGGTCAGAAAAATAATCCTTTTTTTCCTTTGAGTTAAGTTCATTTGTGTGACCCCACTGGCAGATATTTATTCTTGTTGTAAACAAGATTGTTGATTTTGGTACATTTTTAAAAAAAATATATTTAAAAATATATATATATTTGAAGTGCTTTTGATGATTCTTAAGTAGACATATTCATCCAGACACAAAAAACAAAAACTTGACTGCTGGTTGTTACTTTTAAGGGTGTTTACACATCAAACACTATAAGTTATAAAATATATTGATGTCTTAAATTTGTCAGTACCTTGAGCTGTTATTTTTGCAGAAAATTGGTGAAATGCTTTAAACTTCTGGGTTATTATAGTTACCTAAAACTAAAAATAAAACTTATTTATTTATTTATTTATTATCAGAAATAAAATAAACATTAACTGAAGTATAAAAAACCCTGAAAAATAAAATACAAAAAAAAAAAAAAACCAAGGCAGCATTTCCCATTTTAATGTGGTTTAATGTTTTAATAAAATTGTATACATATATTAAAAAACAAAACAAATAAATACTAAGCACAACAAAATTACAAAGACTTCAAAATGGAATAGTCTCACCGACATTAAAATAACACATGGCGCACATTATGTTTCAAAATGCACACTGAACTCCCAGCGCTTGGAGAGATGGAGTTCATGAGTATCAGCATTTACTATGAACCGAGCCGCTCTGAAAACATGCTATTATAATAAACTGCCGCGCTCGTGCAGAGAAACAAAGAGCAGAAGATGCACATCAGGTGTTTGATTGATATTTGATCTGTGTTTTATTATTCTCATACCGCCACAGAGAATGATTTGGTTGCACAAAGTCGTCACCTCATAAACCGCCTGAAGCAGTTGTGTTTTCTAGCAGACGTCTTTTCCATTCTTTATCAACCTCAGGTGACTAAATGCAAATGAACTAAATGTACAGTGAACGTAATTACGATCAATACTGTTTGGCTTTTGTCATGATTTTTTAATTGGCGTCTCAGGGCTTAAAATCACACCGTTCCCACTGATCTGTCCGTCTGATCGAATAATACATCAAAAAGTTGCATGCTGCGCTTTTGTTCACATCTTTTTTTTGCAAATACAGAAGGTCATTCAGGTTTGTCCATACTTACAGAAAATGCTGGGTACAGAATACATGTATGCAGTGTGTGGTGGTGTGCTATTGAGAACACAGCCGGTGACCAAATTGTCCACATTTAGTCCTGTAACTCTGTGGTTGTAATGATTCAGACTGATTGTTTGTTAGTGTGTGTGTGTCTTTATGACCTGAGAAACCCTCCCTTAGTAGTGTGCGAGATGGTCAGTAATCATCTGTTATTGTCTCTGCTATTGTGCTGCGAGTAGATGAAGTTGAATACATGCTGATGGATAGCGAGGGACACACACACATACAGAGTCTCACATCAATAGAGGCCTGATTTTATCCCTGAGAATTAATCAATTCTCCCTCCCCTGATTCAATAAACTACTGCATACTGCACACTAAAGACGACACATGTATTACACAGTCACTACTACACATGCACCATGTGCGCTACATTGTATTCTACACACTACATACATCATTCTACACAGTTTATGAACAATATTATATTATACAACAGTAACATATTCTGTAATCTACATGCTATACACTACATTACACCCTATACAGTATAGAAATTGTACATACACACACACACACGCACACTGCATACTGCACGCTACACACACTAATGTTATAAATTATACAATCTATACACTAGAAAACACATTACACATAGAACACCTCATTATTCAGCACACTAAATACTGCATTCTACTCACCATTTATGAACACTTATTCTGCAGTCTACATGCTGTACACACTACATACTACATTCTATGGCCTGTCAATACAATGCTGTACACAGTGCTTACACTACATTCTGCAGGCTACATACTATGTACTACATTCTAGAGAACATTTAGGAACACTTATTCTGTAATTAACATGCTATACACACTACACTAAATACTGCATGCTACATACTATATACTACATTCTACACATTTATGAACACTTATTCTGTAATGTACACGCTATATGTACTACATGCACTACGTACAGCACACTACATACTACATTTTACACAACATTTATAAACACTTATTCTGTAGTCCTAATGCTGTATACAGTGCATACACTACATACTGCACGTTACACGCTGTACACACTACATACAATACGTACAGCACACAACGTACTACATACTACATTCTACACAACATTTATGAACACTTATTCTGTAATTTACATGCTATACACACTACACTAAATACTGCATGCTACATACTATATACTACATTCTACACATTTATGAACACTTATTCTGTAATATACATGCTATATGTACTACATGCACTACACTTCATACAGCACACTACATACTACATTCTACACAACATATATGAACACTTTTCTGAACAATACATACTTCTGTAAACCACATGCTACATACACTTTGTACAGCATGCTACATACTACACAACATTTATAACAGTTATTCTGCAGTCCTAATGCTGTACACAGTGCATATACTACATACTGCACACTACATACTATATACTACATTCTACACCTTTATGAACACTTATTCTGTGATTAACATGCTATACACACTACAATAAATACATACAGCAGGCTACATACTATGTACTACATTCTACACAACATTTATGAACACTTATTCTGCAGTTTACATGCTGTACACACTGTATACTGCACACTACATACTATACACTACATGCTACACACCATTAATGATCACTTATTCTGCAGTCCTAATGCTCTGCACGCTGCATACACTACATACTGCACACTACGTACTACATACATTATTCTACACACCATTTATGAATGCAGATTTATTCTGTAATCTACATGCTGTACACTACATTCTACACACTGTAGAAAACTACATACTGCACACTAGACGACATACTGCACAAAACAAACTAACATGTTTTAAAATCTGCACTGTATGCTATAGAAAAAACTGCACACTACACATTATCTTCTACATACTGCACACTACACAGAGTACATTATAGTCTACATACTATATTCTACACACTATTTCTGAACACTAACATATTCTGCAATCTACATGTTGTACTTCTACATACTGCACATTATAATCAAATCACTAGAAAAGACACTACGTACTACACACTACATATTTTCTACCTGCCATTTATGAGTGAAAAGTTATTCTACGATCTACATGCTGCACACAACACAACTGCACATTAGACTCTATACACTAGAAAATGCTCTACACTGCATACTGAATACTACACACTACATTATATTCTACATACTGCACGCTGCATGAAACAAACTTCATTCTGCACACCATTTAGGAAGACTAACATATTTTGCAATCTACACACTTTACACTACACATTTGCACATTACACTCTATAGACACTCTATAGAAAGACTCTATAGAAATCACACTACGTACTGCACACTGTCCACACTACATTATATGCTACATAGTGCACACTACATACTTCACACCATTTATGAACGTTAACTTATTCTGCAATCTGCAAGCGGTACACTAAACACTGGAGATTACACTATACACAATAGAAAGCACACTACACGACAAATGGCACACTACATACTACATTCTAAATATGATTTGTAAAATCCTATTAGTAACACTTACATATTCTGCTATCTGCATGCTGCACACTAAGCATTGCAGATAACACTCGTTACACTATAGAAAACCTACTACGTACTGCACACTACATTATATTAAACATACTGCACACTACATAATACATACTTCATTCTACACTTAAACTATGAACACTTATTGTACAATCTACAAGATGTACACTACACATTGCACATTATAAACTATAGCAACACACTACATACTGCACACTACATACTTCATTTTGCACACCATTTATGAACACTAACTTCTACTGTCCACTTGTACAGTACATTACACTCTATACACTACAGAAAACATATTGCATACTGCACACTACATACTTCATAATTCTTATGAACACCAACTTATTATGCAGTCTACATGCTGTACACTACACACTGCACATTACACTCTATAGACTAGAATTCACACTACATACTGCACACTATCCACACTACATTATATGCTACATAGAGCACACTACATACTACACACATAGTATGTTGAACATGAACTTATTCTGCAGTCTACAAGCTGTACACTAAACACTGCACATTACACTATGCACAATAGAAAACACACTAGGATACATACTGCACACTACATACTTCATTCGACACCATTTGTAAAAACTTATTAGTAACTAACATATTCTGCAATTTACATGCTGCAGATTATGCACTGCAGTTAACACTCTGTACGCTATAGGAAACACACTGTGTACTGCACACTACTTAATACATACTTCATTCCACAATTCAACTATTAACATTTATTCTACAATCTACAAGTTGTACACTACACATTGCACTTTATTCACTTTATTTTTTTATAGAAAACACACTACATACTGCACTCTACACACTACATACTTCATTTTACACACCATTTATGAACACTAACTTCTACAATCCACTTGTACACTACATTACACTCTATACACTATAGAAAACACATTGCATACTGCACACTACATACTTCATTCTTATGAATACTAATTTATTGTGTAATCTACATGCTGTACACTACACACTGCAGATTACACTCAATGCAATAAAGAAATCACACTTCACACACACACACTACATAGTACACACAGCACTTTAAATTGGTGTTCAGAATATGAGCTCATAAATAATTATCATAAAACGCTCCTCTAAAGGACACATTTTCCTTATGTCAGGGAATAAAATAAGAAGTGTGTCATAAATCATCTCGTCTATTCGTCCCAGGTTACGAGATCTTGTCAGCACTTTACAGTGGTTTTATCACTCAACGTCACGGTTTCCATGGAGACAGACGGTTAGTTAACGGGCTAAAGAGGTTAAGCAGAAGGGCTGAGTTGAGAACGTGGGCCAAATGAGGTGTGAGTTTGATGCTGATGGATCTTCGCGGGGGTTTCGCGTCGCTAATATGTTGTTTCAGAGGTTGAATACGACGCCAGTGTTAGAGAATCTGTCTGAACTCGGTTAATGTCCGTGATGTGACCCGTCATGCTGCGTTTCTGATTGGCACCAATATGTAGACATTACCTTCAAAAAATCAGAAGCGGCCCTTTCATCCAGCGGACATCATCACCATTTCAGGTTGAGCGTCTTATTGCAAATGAAGGCATTCAAAAGCGTTTGTGAGGCCTTGCGCTGAACGTCTCTATAAAGCTGAATCGTGTATGTGACTGTTCGCTGTGACAGGTTGGATGCGTTTCAAATGTCTCTCTGGGTTTGTGCTCATAACGCAGCTCATATCTTCAGAGAAATCTCAAGTCCATCTTCATTTCCTCAATGTCAGCTGATGCTGCTGTGATAGAAGTGCTTGTGCAGTTTGTTTTTTATGAATGCACTTCAAATCTTTGCATGATTTTGAGGTGGAAAAAGAGGATTTTTCTTCTAATATTTGGAGAAGTATGCATTTTTTTGTCATTATTTGTCAATAAATTAATGTATAATTCTAGTGTATTGTATACACTACATGCACTACAGTACATATTATTTACATACACGACATACTGCACACTATTCTACACACCATTTATGAACACTTTTTCTGCAGTCTGCATGCTGTACACACTGCATACACTACATAATGCACACTACATACTGCATTCTACACATTTACAAGCATTTTTTCTGCAATCTACATGCTTTACACACTGCATACACTGCATACTGCATAATATACTTTATGAAGTTATTCTGCACTTTACATGCTATACATACTGCATACACTACATACTGCATACTGCATTCTACACACTTTATGAACAAATATTCTGCACTCTACATGCTGTACACACTGCATACACTACATAATGCACACTATATACTGCATTCTACACACATTTATGAATGCTTATTTAATCTGCCCTCTACATGCTGTACACACTGCATACACTTCATACTACACACAACATAATGCATTCTACTCATCATATATGAGCATTTTTCTGCAGTCTGCATGTTTTACACTGCATACACTACACATACTGCAATCTACACATCATTTATAAGCATTTTTCTGCAATCTACATGTTTTATTAACACTGCATACACTGCATACTGCATGATACACTTTATGAACGGTTATTCTGCACTCTACATGCTAGACATACTGCATACACTACATACTGCATACTGCATTCTACACACTTTATGAACACTTATTCTGCACTCTACATGCTGTACACACTGCATACACTACATACTGCATACTGCATTCTACACACTTTATGAACACTTATTCTGCACTCTACATGCTGTACACACTGCATACACTACATACTCCACACTACATATTGCATTCTAGATGTCATTTATGAGCAATTTTTCTGCAATCTTCATACTTTACAGACCACATACACTACATACTGCATTCTACACACTATTTCTGAACAGTTATTCTGCAATCTACATGCTGTACATAATGCATGCACTACTTACTGCACGCTACATACTACATACTGCATTCTACACACTTTATGAACAATTATTCTGCACTCTACATGCTGTACACACTGCACACATTACATACTGCACACTACATACTGCATTCTAGATGTCATTTATGAGCAATTTTTTCTGCAATCTGCATGCTTTACACAGTGCATACACTACATACTTCACACTACATACTACATATTGCATTCTACACATTTATAAGCAATTTTTCTGCAATCTACATGCTTTACACACTGTACACACTGTGCACTATATGCTGCATACTACATTGCAGAACAAGTGTTAAATGATGTGTGCAATCTACATGCTGTACACACTGCATACACTACACACTGCTTTCTACACACTGTTTCTGAACAATTACAGGTGCATCTAAATAAATTAGAATGTCGTGGAAAAGTTTATTTCAGTAATTCAACTCAAATTGTGAAACTCGTGTATTAAATAAATTCAGTGCACACAGAATGAAGTAGTTTAAGTCTTTGGTTCTTTTAATTGTGATGATTTTGGCTCACATTTAACAAAAACCCACTAATTTATTATCTCAACAAATTAGAATATGGTGACATGCCAATCAGCTAATCAACTCAAAACACCTGCAAAGGTTTCCTGAGCCTTCAAAATGGTCTCTCAGTTTGGTTCACTAGGCTACACAATCATGGGGAAGACTGCTGATCTGACAGTTGTCCAGAAGACAATCATTGACACCCTTCACAAGGAGGGTAAGCCACAAACATTCATTGCCAAAGAAGCTGGCTGTTCACAGAGTGCTGTATCCAAGCATGATAACAGAAAGTTGAGTGGAAGGAAAAAGTGTGGAAGTGTTGGCACAACCAACTGAGAGAACCGCAGCCTTGAGAGGCTTGTCAAGCAAAATCAATTCAAGAATTTGGGTGAACTTCACAAGGAATGGACTGAGAAGGGATCAAGGCATCAAGAGCCACCACACACAGATGGGTCAAGGAATTTGGCTACAGTTGTTGTATTCCTCTTGTTAAGCCACTCTAAACCACAGACAACATCAGAGGCGTCTTACCTGGGCTAAGGAGAAGAAGTGGTCCAAAGTCCTCTTTTCAGATGAGAGCAAATTTTGTATTTCATTTGGAAACCAAGGTCCTAGAGTCTGGAGGAAGGGTGGAGAAGCTCATAGCCCAAGTTGCTTGAAGTCCAGTGTTAAGTTTCCACAGTCTGTGATGATTTAGGGTGCAATGTCATCTGCTGGTGTTGGTCCACTGTGCTTCCTTCTGCTGACCAGCTTTTTAAAGATGCTCATTTCATTTTCCAGCAGGATTTGGCACCTGCCCACACTGCCAAAAGCACCAAAAGCTGGTTAGATGACTGTGGTGTTGGTGTGCTTGACTGGCTAGCAAACTCACTAGACCTGAATCTATGGGGTTTTGTCAAGAGGAAAATGAGAAACAAGAGACCAAAAAATGCAGATGAGCTGAAGGCCACTGTCAAAGAAACCTGGGCTTCCATACCACCTCAGCAGTGCCACAGACTGATCACCTCCATGCCACGCTGAATTGAGGCAGTAATTAAAGCAAAAGGAGCCCCTACCAACTATTGAGTACATATACAGTAAATAAACATACTTTCCAGAAGCCCAACAATTCACTAAAATGTTTTTTTTGGTCTTATGAAGTATTCTAATTTGTTGAGATAGTGAATTGGTGGGGTTTTGTTTAATGTGAGCCAAAATCATCACAATTAAAAGAACCAAAGACTTAAACTACTTCAGTCTGTGTGCATTGAATTTGTTTAATACACGAGTTTCACAATTTGAGTTGAATTACTGAAATAAATGAACTTTTCCACAACATTCTAATTTATTGAGATGCACCTGTATTCTGCAATCTATGTGCTGTACACACTGCATACGCTATGCACTGCACGCTATATGCTACATACTACATTCTACCTACCATTTATGAACAGTTATTCTGCAGTCTACATGCTGTAGCCACTGCATACTGCACACTACATACTGCTGTATACTACATTCTATAAAAGTATTTATTACTAATATGACTTTTGCAATTTTCCATTTATTTGCATACTGTGTTTGTCTTCTTTCTGGCATTTATTGGCAGGTTGCATGCAAAATGTCATGTAACTTTTCAATCCCGACTGACAGTTGTTGTTGTTGTTGTTGTTGTTGTTTTCAGTGTATTTTCAGTGTATTTCAAGCATTAACTAGACGAGTAAAGTTTGAGAACAAACTTTAAGTTGGCTTGAGAAAGCCTAGCCTGAAAGTTTGAAGCAGTTGTAAAAGTTTGAAAGCAGCTAGCATGATTTAACACATTGCTTACATCATTTAACATGTTGTTAACATGTTTTAGCATGATTAGCTTGTTGCTTAGCATGTTACTAGCACGTTGCTAGCATTTTTCTAGCATGATTAGCATGTTACTAGCATGTTGTTAGCATGATTAGCATGTTACTAGCATGTTGTTAGCATGTTTCCAGTATGATTAGGATGTAACTGGCACGTTGCTAGCATGATTACCAAGTTACTAGCATGTTGTTAGATGATTAGCATGTTACTATCACGTTGCTAGCATTTCTAACATGATTAGCATGCTGCTAGCATAATTAGCAAGTTGCTAGCATTTTGTTAGCATGATTAGCATGTTGTTAACATGTTTCTAGTATGATTAGCTTGTAACTAGCACGTTGCTAGCAAGATTACCAAGTTGCTAGCATTTTTCTAATATGATTGGCATGTTACTAGCATGTTGTTAATATGATTAGCAAGTTACTAGTATGTTTGTACCATGATTAGCATGTTACTAGCATGTTTCTAACATGATTGGCATGTTACTAACATGTTGCTAGCATGATTAGCAAGTCATTAGGCAAGATGTTAGCATGATTAGCAAGTTATTAGCATAGTGTTAGCATGATTAGCATGTTACTAGAATTTTGTTAACATGATTGGCAAGTTACTAGTAGATTTTAGCATGATTAGCATGTTACTAGCATGTTGTTAGCATGATTAGCATGTTACTCGCATGTTGTTAGATGATTAAGATGTTGTTACTAATGTT
The DNA here is from genome assembly GCA_012976165.1 of Labeo catla. Classification (NCBI taxonomy): domain Eukaryota; kingdom Metazoa; phylum Chordata; class Actinopteri; order Cypriniformes; family Cyprinidae; genus Labeo; species Labeo catla. The sequence continues at coordinate 71,925 of VONZ01000756.1, forward strand.
GTTAGCATGATTAGCATGTTACTGGCATGTTGTTAAGATGATTAGCAAGTTACTAGTATGTTTGCAGCATGATTAGCATGTTACTAGCATGTTGCTAGCATGATTTAGATAGCTAGATAGATTAGAAATATTAGAAATATTAGAGTGGAAGCTTAAATGAGTCTAAATGGATTAGAAATAGTACATAGAAGGGACCTGGTGAAAAAAACAGCATATGCTGGTAGGTATGTTTTGATGCTGGTTTAAGCTGGTCCTTTGCTGGTTTTTGCTGGTCATGTTGCTGGTCTAGGACCAGCATAAACCAGCTAAGGACCAGCATAAACCAGCAAAGGACCAGCTTAAACCAGCATCAAAACGAAGAAGAAGAAGAAGAATCTTAAATAGTAGATCAGTAAGTTGGCTTTCTCAAGGCAACTTAATTATGTTTCTTTAGTAAATGTATGTTGATGTAAAACAGTACTGAAAAGCAAGACAGAAATACAGTATGAATTGTATGCCTGTATGCATGCTAATGTAAATGCCAAGCCTGTCTCATCCAGGAATTACTATGGTAACATTCATTGGTAATTAGAGGAAGCTGCTAAAGGAATAATTACGGTGACTTGTTCTCGAGGCCGCTGTTAGTTAAAGTGAGTTTGACAGGGTTAGCGGGACAGATGGAAATGTTCAGCTCTAATGAGCAGGACGGTTCTTCTCATTGCCACAATATGCGTAATATATTACTGCTGATTCAGGCCGGTGCGGTCGGCCGGTCTGTGGCCCCGAGCGCGGATCTAATAGAGAGATGAATCGCTCTGCGCCGGATCGCTGACAGGAGAGTGTCAGTATCAGGGGAAGAGGCTTACAAGCTGTAAAGCGGCTGAAAAATTAACCGTCAGCTGCTAAACAAACACGCTAGTGCTAGAAAAACAAACTGTGAGGTGCTAAAACTCTCACAGTTTTCAGTGTTGGATATTTTCATTTAGCAGAACTATTTTTTACTGACTCCAAATGAGATTTTTTTTTTTCTGTCTGGCCGAGACGTGATGCAACTTTCAGAAAGCTTTGCGAATAAATAATTCACTTTGAGAGAGTTTTCTTGATGATTCGCTGATAACTGAACGAACTGAATCTTTCCTGAAAGGACTGAAGCATCTTAAAGACAGGCAAACTTCATTTCTGACGGAGTGAAAAATGGGAACGGGAACATGAATGTGAAGTTACGGGTCGTGAATCATTAAGGAAGCAAAATGTTCTTGATCTCATCCGGTTCAGTGTATTATGAAACGTACTGTAACTTTCACAGTATGGAAAAACAAAAAGCATGTTGAAATTGCGAAGAGGATGAACATGCAATGAGCTGGATGATGGATTTCAATAATAAACGTTTATTATTTGTACATCTTTTTAAGTTGGCTTGAGATGAGAAAGCTGGGAAAAATCCCATTGACGGAATGTTTAGATGAGCCAAGACTATTCAAATTCCAACTGTCAAAACTCCCAGAATCCTTTGAGACTCAATCAAACTTCCCTTCTATGTACTGTATTTCTAATCAGTTTAACTCATTCAAACTCATCTATCTATCTTTTACTAGCCAAGCCTAGCAACTAGAGTCATGCTAGTAGCTTGCTAATCATGCTAGCAACCTGCTAACAACCTGCTAACCATACTAGAAACATGCTAGCAACTTGCTAATCATGTTAGAAACAAGCTAGCAACATGGTAACAACTTGTTAATCATGCTAGAAACATGTTAATCATGTTAGAAACAGACTAGCAACATGCTAGTAACTTGCTAATAATGTAAGAATCATACTAACAACATGTTAATTATCTATCTATCTATCTATCTATCTATTTGACAGACTGCATTCAAACTTTAACCTTTTAAAACTACTTTAAACTTCAAACTATTTCAGACTGAAAACAATCCAAACTTTTTAAACTTTTTAAACTTTTTGGTGCTATAAGCCTGAAAAACATAAAAATGACTATAACTATGCAATCGTTGGTCCGATCGACCTGAAAATTGGTATGCAGTGTCTCTGTCCAATGTGCCATAAGGGTCTATGAGGGCATTAGCGTATCTCAAAAAACATGGCCGTCATCGGCCAATGAATTTTGAGCACCTATTAGACGAGGTTAACAGAGGCCGATCGGAACAAAACTCACTGGGCATGTTCAACTCATGGCCCTAAAGGTCTGTAAGAATTTTGAAAGAAATTGGCCACTAGTTGACGCTAACAAGTTTTTTGCCTGTGTAATCATGTGGTGTTTCACACATCCACACAATATTCATATCATATGATAGATCTCCTCATTCTGAGCAACTTTGCCTCAAGAACCATTGCTGTCAATCAAATCGTTCATTAAATATTCACAAATATGTTAAAAACCTACTTTTGTGAACTAGTCCTAGGTTTTTCGCTCAATCTTGATCAAACCACAGCAGTGCAGTTCTCCAGACTCTCTAGATCAATAATTATCAAAGAAATGTTGAATTTTGTCCTTCAGTTAGCTATAACGGGGTCATTTAGAAAAGGGGCATGGCCACACATACCTAAAAGCCTATAAAACCTAAACAAAAACTCAAAACTTTACGAAAATTGGTGAGAACATGTGTCAGATGACTCTTAACAAGCATGCAAAGTTTCATGGAGATCGGACCATAGGTGGTGCTATAACAGTTAAAAAGGCTTCAAAAACACAGGATTTCAATGGGAAATGGTCTCAAATTGCTTAAAAAAAAAAGCTCATATATTCACACAAACACTAGATCTTCATATCATATGATAAATCTCCTCATTCTGAACAACTTTGACTCTTGGACCATTAATGCCAATCCAGCTGTTTTTAAAATATTTAATACTATTTAAAAAAAACTACTTTTGTGAACTAGTCCTAGGTGTTTAACTCAAAATCAATAAAACCACTGCAGTGCAATTCTCTGGACTCTCTAGATAAACAATTATCAAAAAAATGTTGAACATTTGCATTTGGACAGCGATAACAGGGCCACTTAATAAGATGATCATGATCTGCTTTACCCAAAAGTCTATAAAACCTAAAACAAAACAAAACTAAAAGGAAAAAAAAAAAAGAAAATGTTAGACATATATTTTGGTTTGGACTACACTCTAAAGCCATAGCACCTCAAAGGCCTTATATGCTTGAACCCCAGTAATAGCTGCTTGCAACTATATTTTATTTATTTATTTTTTAAAGAAAAGAAATTATATCTGATGTTATTTTGCTTCTGAAGTAAATTTATTTTGTTTTAAGTATGTTTACTGACCTCACTTAATTTTGTGTGACTTTATTTTTGATTTTTTTGGCAGATATTTTTCTTGTTTTAGATACTTTTCTTGTTTTTTCTTTCTTTCTTTTTTTATATAAAATAAATGATATCTGATGTTATTTTGCTTCTGAAGTAAATGTATTTTGATTTAAGTATGCTTGGGTATTTTACTGAAATGCAAGATGCAAAATAATGAGAAAAACTAAGTGAGTGTTAAATTAAAAGAAGAAAAATATTTTTCAGTGGGGTCAGAAAAATACATTTAATTCAAAGGGAAAACAAGTTTACTTTTTCTGACCCAATTTGCAAATATTAGTTGTTGTTTAAAGCATAAAAGTTATTTAATTTTAAGATTTTATCTCATAGTAATTTGACTTCCCAAAATGTTTTTTTTAATTTTTTTATTTTTTTGAAGAACAAGACACAAATACTAAGAAAAAATTAGTTTATACTTAAAACAAGAAAAAATATCTTAGAAAAAAATACAATGGAAAAACAAATTTATTTTTAATTTCTCTTGTTTTAATCCTAAATTTATTTTATTTTTATTTTTTTCTAGATAAAAGAAATTTTATCTAGAAAATTTTGATACTCCAGCAAATGTATCTTGATTTATGAATGTTTAGATATTTGTACTGGAAAACAAGGCAAAAATACTGAGGAAAATCTCTGTTAGAATTGATTATAAATTGATTATGTGCCTATGTAGTGTGTTCCAAATGTCAGTTCTGATCCCAATGTAGGGTGTACACTAGAGCAGCCGACTGGGTTTCATTAGCGAAGGCCTTAAGTGTGGTTAAAATGCTCCACGCGTGTGCAATGATCAGACTCGGCCCGTGTAAGTGTTACTGACAGTGCCTTTAACTTTAGTCTTCTTTAATCACTTTAAACAGACACTCGAAAGCCGTGAAAACCTTCCTCTCCACTCGCAGGACCGAAATCACCTCCGTGACAGACGCTGAAGGGCGCGATTAAGCATTCAGAGCGGCTTCGCCGACATCTGAATCGATCTCACGCTTTGAAAGAGAGCCAGAGACAAAGAAAGATGTTCCCTACTGTCGTTTGATCCTTCAGGTGAAGGAAAATAATGGAAATTTCCTCGCAGGTCATGAATAACGCCACTGTAATGATGTCGGCCTCTTCATGAAACCAAAACACCGCTTCTGGAGATCGATCGCCGCAGAGGAAAATACAAAACCGCACGCTCTCGACCGGGTTCGTTGGGTCTGTGAGGCAAAACCTGGCGCCCGACGCGAGGACAGACGGTTTAATCAGCAGAAATTACAGGTTGCAGAGATGATTAGATGTATGGAGCTTTCCAGGTGCTAATTATCATGTCTGGATCAGTGAAGGTCGTGCCGTTACGGACAGAAAATGTGCGCTGCTGGGTTATTATCGTTAACTAAAACTAAACTGTCAAAAACATCTTTGTTAATGGACGTCAAGCTGAAACTAGATCAAAATGTCTGTCAAGACAAACTTTAGGTTGGCTTGAGAAAGCCGCACCAGAAAGTTTTAAAAAGTTTTAAGAAAAAAAAAAAACCTTTAAGTTTGATAGTTTTCGGTCTAAAATAGGTTGAAGTTTAAAATAATTTTAAAAGGTTAAAGTTTGAATGTTTTGAAGACAATACACTCTCAGATAGAGAGATAGTCGCAGATAGTTACTAGCATGTTTTTAACATGATTAGCAAGGTGCTAACATGTTTCTAGCATGATTTGCAAGTTGTTAACATGTTGCTAGCATGTTTCTAGCATGATTAGCAAGTTGTTAGCATGATTGGTAAGTTACTAGCATGTTTTTAGCCTGATTAGCAAGATGTTAACATGTTGCTAGCATGATTATCATTAGCAAGTTGCTAGCACGTTTCTGGCATGATTAGCAGGTGCTAGCATGTTTCTATTATGATTATAGTATAATTAGTAAGTTGCTAGCATGTGTCTGCCATGATTAGCAGGTTGCTACCATGTTTCTAGCATGATTACCATTTTGATAGCATGTTTCTAACACAATTAGCAGGTGGTAGCATGTTTCTAACATGATTCTAGTATGATTAGCATTTTGCTAGCATGTTTCTAGCATGATTAGCAGGTGCTACCATGTTACCAGCATGATTCTAGCACGATTAGCAAGTTACTCAAATGTTGCTAGCATGATTAGCAAGTTATTAACATGTTGCTAGCATGATTAACAAGTTACTAGTATGATTCTAGTATGATTAGCATGTTAATAGCATGTTGCTAGCTTGATTAGCAAGTTATTAACATGTTTCTAGCATGTTTTAAGCATTAGCAAGTTATTAACATGTCGTTAGCATGATTAGCATGTTACTAGCATGATTAGCATGTTGCTAACATGATTACCAAGTTACTAGCATGATTCTAGCATGTTAATAGCATGTTGCTAGCATGAATAGCAAGTTATTAACACGTTTCTAGCATGTTTCAAGCATGATTAGCATGTTAATAACATGTTGCTAGCTTGATTAGCAAGTTACTAGCATGATTCTAGTTGCTAGTCTTGTCTAGATAGATAAATAGATTAGAAATATTAGAATGGAAGTTTGAATTGATTAGAAATAGTACATAGAAGGGAAGTGTTGATTGAGTCTCAAGGGATTCTGGGAGTTTAGATTTGAATTTTGACAGTTGGAGTTTGAATAGTGTTGCTCATTTGAACATTCGTCAATGTAAGTCTATGGGATTTTTATGATTTTTGATCTTTAGTTTTATGAAAACTATAATTCGGATCAGTTAGAAAAGAGACAGCACACGACGTCAGATCAGTCCTGAAATACTATTATCATTTTTATTAATATTTTGTATTAGTTTTTATTTTTAGATTTTCCATTTTCATTGTACTTTTAGCTAAAGTGTAAGTCATTTTGTTGTTGTTTTTGCAATTTTAAATAGTTTTTGTTATATATTTGTTATATTTTTTTGTATTAATTTTATTTTTATTTCAGTGCTACTCCTACTTAAATAAATAAATAAAATGTTTATTTTATTTGTAATACAATTTTTAATTTTAAGTTTTTTTATAATTTCTATTTTAGTTTTTTTTTGTTTTTGTTTTTTTAGTAATTTTAGTTATAGTTAACAATAATAACCCTAGTTGATGTTTTCCTAATTTGTCCTTATGTGAAAATGCAATAATTCTAATGAAAATGATAAAAAAGATACTTAAAATTAGATAAAAGATATTTTGTGATTAGAATTTTTGAGCAAAATAATCATGATCATACTTGATGCTGCTGTTATTAATTTTCCACACCTTTACAATGTTTTGGGTAATGTTTGATTGTTGTTGTGTTGTAATGTGTAATGAAGGTTATAAAAATATTAGTTAAAAAAAAAAGAAAGAAAGAAAAAATGTTGCCATGGTTGAAGCACTAAAATAACAAACTTAAAAAAAAACTAAAATAAAACTAAAGCTGAAAACTAAAGCTGAAAAAAAAATAAATGAAGCTTAAATTGTAGTATTTTAAAAGAACAAAAACTATAAAAAATGATAAAAGTGCACAACAAAAAAATGACAAACTAAAAACTAAACCTGAAATAAAAAATAAACGAAGCTTAAATTGTAATATTTAAAAAGAACAAAAACTACAAAAAAGATAAAAGTGCACATCAAAAAATGACAAACTAAAAAAATAAAACTCAAAACTAAAGCTAAAATAAACATAAATTTTGCTTGAATTGTAATATTTTAAAAGAACAAAAACTATAAAAAGATGATATAAAAAATAAACAAAGCTTAAATTGTAATATTTTAAAAGAACAAAACACTATAAAAAATCATAAAAGTACACAGCAAAAAAATGACAAACTAAAACAAAATAAAACAAAAAACAAAAGCTGAAATAAAAATAAACAAAGCTTAAATTGTAATATTTTAAAAGAACAAAAAACTGTAAAAAATCATAAAAGTACACAACAAAAAAATGACAAACTAAAACAAAATAAAACAAAAAACAAAAGCTGAAATAAAAATAAAGGTTAAATTGTAATATTTTAAAAGAACAAAAACTATAAAAAGATAAAAGTGCACAACAAAAAAATGACAAACTAAAAAAATAACTTAAAACTAAAGCTGAAATAAAAATAAATTAAACTTAAATGTTAATATTTTTAAAAGAAAAAAGTGATTAAAAATGATAAAAGTACCTAACAAAAAATGACAAACTAAAAAAAAAGCAAAAAACTAAAAAAAAAACTAAAAACGTGAAATAAAAAAAAATAAACAAAGCTTAAATTGTGATAATTTAAAAAGAACAAAAACTATAAAAAGATAAAAGTGCACAACAAAAAATGACAAACTAAAAAAATAAAACTAAAGTTGAAATAAAAATAAATTAGACTTGAACTGTAATATTTTAAAAGAACAAAAAAATGTTTTAAAAAAAATAATAAAAGTGCACAACAAAAAACGACAACCTAAAAAAAAAACTAAAGCTAAAATAAAAATAAATTAGGCTTGAATTGTAATCTTTTAAAAGAACAAACACTATTAACATTTATAAAAGTACACAACAAAAAAATGACAAACTAAAAAAATAAAACTCAAAACTAAAGCTAAAATAAACACAAATTAGGCTTGAATTGTAATATTTTAAAAGAACAAAAGCTACAAAAAATAAAAGTGCACAGCAAAAAAAATGACAAACTAAAAAAAATAAATAAAACAAAATATATTATTTTAAAAGAGCATAAACTGATCAAAGTGATAAAAGCACAGAACAAAAAATTATACATTTAAAATCTCATTCAGAATATTAATAAAAATAATATGTTATTTAAGTAATATTAAAATGTAGTGTTACGTGTGAAGCATCACATGCACTCATGTACTCACGTTTGTTTAAATGCTAAATGTAATTTCTCTTTCCTTTCTCAGGTCGTCTCCTGCGTCTGAAGATGTTTCGTGAGGACCACGGCTCTTGGATGACCATGTTTTTCAGCACGATTCTCTCGCTCTTCATCTTCTCCCACATCTATAACCTCATTCTGCTCATGAGCGGACGGATGGGGTAAGAGATCTCTCGTCTTTAATTAGAAAAAGAGTTGCTCCTTAATTCCCTCTTCCCAGCTTTTCTCATTAGGGATGATGGTTGTAAGGAGTTTAACGATTTCTGCCTCCTTAATTCCATTAATGATTCTTTTATTGTTTTTAGAAAGTCCCGGTAATTGGTCGTAACTATTAGATTATAGTTAATGAGTCCAGAACCGCTGATTGATTCAAATGAATGACTTGGGGATTCAGATCTTTGAGTGTGTTTGGGGTTGAATCATGATTCCTTTTGAGCGATTCAGTTGAACGAACCAACTCATAAGATGTATTTGTTCATAATTCAGACTACATAACAAGTTAAGGAATTAAATGATTTCTGGATCTTTAATTCCATTAAATATCCTTTTATTCATTTTAGAAAGTGTCCAATAACTGGTTGTAACTATTAGATGATAGTAATTAGGTAAATGAGTCCAGAACCGCTGAATGATTCAACAAGATAAGTGAGAGATTCAAATCTTTGAGTGTGTTTGAATCTGATTCATGATTCTTTTTGAGCGATTCAGATAAACGAACCAGCTCATGAGATGTATTTGTTTGTAAATCAGACTACATATTAATCCTGGAGTTCAAGACTTTTAAAAGATTCATTAAAAAAGAACCAGCTAAAAGAATCATTACTAAATCAGACTACATTGATCGTTCTGTATGTTTATTGTTCCATGCAGAAATGCAACAAAAATGTTTATTTATTGTCTTTTGTATGGTTCAGTAATGAGTCCTGAACTACTAATTGATTCAAAGGGATGACTCACTGATTCAAATCTTTGAGTGTGTTTGAATATGATTCGTGATTCTTTTTGAGTGATTCACTTAAACGAACAAGCTCATGAGATGTATTTGTATGTTAATCAGACTATATATGAATCCTGGAGTTAACACTTTTAAAAGATTTGTTACAAAAAAAAAAGCTAAAAGAATCACTACTGAATCAGACTACACTGATCGTTCTGCATGCAAAAATGCAACAGAAACACACATATTTATTGTCCTTTGTATGATTTTGCACAAAATTTGGAGTAAAACATAATTGCACTGTGATTTTTGAATAGAAATGGATCTCTATTCCCAATGTAGTTACTTGTTCCTCATCCTAGATGTTCAAATGTCTTAAATTAGTAGTTTAAATGAGCCTTTTAAGAGTTGCTCTTTTGTTCCCTGTTCCTGGGTTTTCTCATTAGGGATGGCAGTCATAAGGAGTTTAACGATTTCTGGCTCTTTAATTCCATTAATGATTCTTTTATTCCTTTTAGGAAGTGGCCAATAATTAGTTGTAACTATCAGGTGACAGTAATTGAGTAAATGAGTCCAGAACCGCAGAATGATTCAACATGATAATGAGAGATTCAAGTGTGTTTGAATATGATTCATGATTCTTTTTGAGCGATTCAGATAAACAAACTAGCTCATGAGATGTATTTGTTTGTAAATCAGACTACATATTAATCCTGGAGTTCAAGAATTTTAAAAATTTCATTAAACAGCTACAAGAATCATTACTAAATCAGACTACATTGATCGTTCTGTATGTTTGTTGTTGCATGTAGAAATGCAACAAAAAGGTTTATTTATTGTCTTTGTATGGTTCATTACATAAGTCCATAACCAATGATTGATTCAAATGGATGACTCAGTGATTCAAATCTTTTGAATGTGTTTGCATCTGATTTATGATTCTTGTTGATCAATTCTTTTTGATCAAACCAGCTCATGAGATGTATTTGTTCATAAATCAGACTACATAACAAGTTAAGCTATTAAATTATTTCTGGCTCTTAAATTCCATTAAAGATTATTTTAAGAATTTTAGAAAGTGCCCAATAATTGGTTGCAACTATTAGATGATAGTAATTGAGTAAATGAGTCCAGAACTGCTCAATGATTCAACAATATAAGTGCAAGATTCAAAAATTTTGATTCGTGTGTTTGAATATGATTTATAATTCTGTGATTCAGTTAAACAAACAAACTCATGAGATGTATTTGTTTGTAAATCAGACAACATATTAAACCACAGAGTTCAATACTTTTAAAAGATTTGTTACAAAAAAAAAACACAGCTAAAAGAATCACTACTGAATCAGACTACACTGATCGTTCTGCATGCAAAAATGCAACAGAAACACACATATTTATTGTCCGTTGTATGATTTTGCACAAAATTTGGAGTAAAACATAATTGCACTGCGATTTTTGAATAGAAATGGATCTCTATTCCCAACGCAGTTACTTGTTCCTCATCCTAGATGTTCAAATGTCTTAAATTAGTAGTTTAAATGAGCCTTTTAAGAGTTGCTCTTTCATTCCCTCTTCCTGGGTTTTCTCATTAGGGATGGCAGTCATAAGGAGTTTAACGATTTCTGGCTCTTTAATTCCATTAATGATTCTTTTATTCCTTTTAGGAAGTGGCCAATAATTAGTTGTAACTATCAGGTGACAGTAATTGAGTAAATGAGTCCAGAACCGCAGAATGATTCAACATGATAATGAGAGATTTAAGTCTTTGAGTGTGTTTGAATATGATTCATGATTCTTTTTGAGCGATTCACTTAAACGAACAAGCTCACGAGATGTATTTGTTTGTAAATCAGACTACGTATTAATCCTGGAGTTCAAGACTTAAAAAAAATTAATTAAAAAAACAGCTACAAGAATCATTACTAAATCAGACTACATTGATCGTTCTGTATGTTTGTTGTTGCATGTAGAAATGCAACAAAAAGGTTTATTTGTTGTCTTTGTATGGTTCATTAAATAAGTCCATAACCAACAATTGATTCAAATGGACGACTCAGTGATTCAAATCTTTTGAATGTGTTTGCATCTGATTTATGATTCTTGTTGATCAATTCTTTTTGAGATGTATTTGTTCATAAATCAGACTACATAACAACAAGTTAAGGTATTAAATCATTTCTGGCTCTTAAATTCCATTAAAGATTCTTTTAATAATTTTAGAAAGTGCCCAATAATTGGTTGTAACTATTAGATGATAGTAATTGAGTAAATGAGTCCAGAACTGCTGAATGATTCAACAATATAAGTGCAAGATTCAAATCTTTTGATTTGTGTGTTTGAATATGATTCATAATTCTGTCAATTCAGTTAAACAAACAAACTCATGAGATGTATTTGTTTGTAAATCAGACAACATATTAAACCACAGAGTTCAATACTTTTAAAAGATTCATTAGAAAGAACCAGCTAAAAGAATCATTACTAAATCAGACTATGTTGATCGTTCTGTATTTTTGTTGTTGTGTGCAGAAATTCAACAGAAGGAAGTTCTTGTGAGTGTGTTTGAATATGATTCATGATTCTTTTTGAGTGATTCAGATAAACGAACCTGCTCATGAGATGCATTTGTAAATCAGACTATATATATATGAATCCTGGAGTTCAACACTTTTAAAAGATTCGTTACAAAAAAAAAACACAGCTAGAAGAATCACTACTGAATCAGACTACACTGATCGTTCTGCATGCAAAAATGCAACAGAAACACACATATTTATTGTCCTTTGTATGATTTTGCACAAAATTTGGATTAAAACACAATTTCACTGTGATTTTTGAATAGAAATGGATCTCTATTCCCACTGTTGTTACTTGTTCCTCATCCTAGATGTTCAAATGTCTTAAATTAGTAGTTTAAATGAGCCTTTTAAGAGTTGCTCTTTTGTTCCCTGTTCCTGGGTTTTCTCATTAGGGATGGCAGTCGTAAGGAGTTTAACGATTTCTGGCTCTTTAATTCCATTAATGATTCTTTTATTCCTTTTAGGAAGTGGCCAATAATTAGTTGTAACTATCAGGTGACAGTAATTGAGTAAATGAGTCCAGAACCGCAGAATGATTCAACATGATAATGAGAGATTTAAGTCTTTGAGTGTGTTTGAATATGATTCATGATTCTTTTTGAAAAATGTTTATTTATTGTCTTTGTATGGTTCATTAAATAAGTCCATAACTAATGATTGATTCAAATGGATGACTCAGTGATTCAAATCTTTTTGAATGTGTTTGCATCTGATTTATGATTCCTTTTGATCAGTTATTTTTGATCAGACCAGCTCATGAGATGTATTTGTTTGGAAATCAGACTACATAACAACGAGTTAAGGTATTAGATAATTTCTGGCTCTTTTAATAATTTTAGAAAGTGCCCAATAATTGGTTGTAACTATTAGATGATAGTAATTGAGTAAATGAGTCCAGAACTGCTGAATGATTCAACAATATAAGTGCCAATATAAAAGTCTTTTGAATTGTGTGTTTGAATATGATTCATAATTCTGTCAATTCAGTTAAACAAACAAACTCATGAGATGTATTTGTTTGTAAATCAGACAACATATTAAACCACAGAGTTCAATACTTTTAAAAGATTCATTAGAAAGAACCAGCTAAAAGAATCATTACTAAATCAGACTATGTTGATCGTTCTGTATTTTTGTTGTTGTGTGCAGAAATTCAACAGAAGGAAGTTCTTGTGAGTGTGTTTGAATATGATTCATGATTCTTTTTGAGTGATTCAGATAAACAAACCTGCTCATGAGATGTAGAAAAAAGATTTGTTACAAAAAAAACCACAGCTAAAAGAATCACTACTGAATCAGACTACACTGATCGTTCTGCATGCAAAAATGCAACAGAAACACACATATTTATTGTCCTTTGTATGATTTTGCACAAAATTTGGATTAAAACACAATTTCACTGCAATTTTTGAATAGAAATGGATCACTATTCCCAACGTTGTTACTTGTTCCTCATCCTAGATGTTCAAATGTCTTAAATTAGTAGTTTAAATGAGCCTTTTAAGACCAACTCATGAGATGTATTTGTTCATTACTAATGTACTTGTTCATTGAATCATTACTAAATCAGACTACATTGATCATTCTGTTTCTTGTTGCTTGCAGAAATGCAACAGAAAGATGTTTATTTATTGTTGTTGTATTATTTAGTAAATGAGTCCATTATTGCTGACCGATTAAAACAGATGACTCGGGGATCTTTTGACTCTGTTTGAGTCTGATTTATGACTTTTCGAGCGATTCAGTTAAACGAACCGGCTCATTATATGTTTTTGTTCATAAATCAGACTACATATTAACTGTAGAGTTCAAGACTTTTGAAAGATTCATTAAAAAGATGCTTGTTTTGTATGTTTGCAACTGAAAGATGCTTATTTTTGTATGTTTTACTCAAGAATGTCATTGCACTGAAATTCTACACAAGAAAGGCTTTTCTATTCTCTACTGAAGGATTGATTTGATCATCCGTGCATGAATCCTATAAGCTTAAAGTGCGTTTAAGCACTGACCCGAGAATCCACGTCTTCAGTCTGCTTTACATTATCATCGGGAGCAGAATGAGGACGTATGATCTCAGATCAGCACATGTGCGTACAGTCAACCGTGGGCCGTTAGAGAACGTGGCGCCGCTTCAATTTTACGCGATAAGATGGATGTCTCACTTACGGCTCGATTCGCCATCTAATGTTGAGCTCTGCACACAGCTGACGCTTTCACATTACAGTCCACTGTTTGGAGAATGGCTGCACCATTTTTCAGTGAGATTGAATGTTGAGCAATCGTGTCGCCATACGTCTTCTCAAGGTTAAACGCGGTCAGCGGTGAGCGTGGTGATCCTGACTATAAAAGCACCATCAGAATGAATGTTGGTGAGCACAGGTTTGACTGATCAAAGACTAGTTTGATACATTTGTGAGTGCGAGAAAGCTTTGTTGTTTTATTAAATCATGAAAAACTTTGATGAACAAAGATATGAAGAGTGCAGATGGGCATTATTCTCAGACCTTTCCATCGCTGCTGTAATAATGGCTGAGGTTGAAATGACTTAAAAAGTCTCCGAGCAACTTTTAGTAATATCTTCTAACCAGATCATAAAAGATTTCATCCAAAGCTGCATAATCTGGGTTTCCATGAGCAGAATGCTAAATCTGTCAGCATTCACTGAACAGGCACAAAATGACTGAACAGATGCTCTTTGTTGCAAAACCTAGTGTGCTTCCTTGCTGTCTACTATCTACATAGGCAACTGTCTTCTAAGGGAGCGTCATAACTGGAACGGAACTGCATCAGTTAATGATTTGAAATGTTTGTGTGTCATACAAGTACTGCTTAAACTCAACTCACAGTTGATTTACAATATGTGTATTTGAAAACCCTACTGTAATTGTTAGAATGGTCACGGATCTCCATGTAAAAATGTTCGTGCAGACCAAACCGTAAGTGGTAGAGACTTGGAAGAACGGTAGTACTCACACCGCCAACAACGTGACTGATGCTAACCTCAGTTGGCCTGAGAGGGGACGCTACAGTGATCAAAAGTACGAAATCGCTCATAACTCCTAAAACCATCAGTCGGGTATTTTGAATTTTGAAAAACTTACTTTGGTGAGCTAGTCCTAGGTTTTTCACCCGATCTGAACCAAGAGGGGCGGTGCCACTTGTAATAAAATGCCTATAACTCCTGAACGGAATGAGATATCATCGCCAAACACTTATGTAAGAGCTCTGAGGTCACAGCTTGGCCACTTGGTGGCGCTGTTAGAGGGAAAAAAAACACAAAAATTGTTATAAATGCACAACCATTGGTCCTATCAACATGAAAATTGGTGTGCACTGTCTTGGTTCGAAGTGTCACTAGTGTTTACAAGGACATTTGCGCATCTCAAAAAACTTGGCCGCCATTGGCCGACGAAATTTGAGCACCTGTTAGACAAGGTTAACGGAGTCTGATTGGAACGAAACACAAAGGTCTGAGAGAAATTAGAAAGAAATCGGCCACTGGGGGGCATAAACGATTGTACATTGTGTGGTTTTTCGCACAAATACGCACAATATTCGAGCCATACGATTGAACTCATCATTTCGGACAACTTTGCCTCTAGAACCACTGCTGTCAATCAAACCATTTGATAAAGTATTGAGAAGATGTAAAAGACCTACTTTTGTGAACTAGTTCTAGGTTTTTCACCTGATTGGAACCAAACCAGTGCAGAAAGATTCTCTGAAAAGCGAATATCAATAATTATCAAAAAAAAAAGTTGAACTTTCGACTCGCCGTTGCAAAGGGCCACCAAAACATTTGAAAGGGCGGGGCCGCTTTTAGTAAAATGCCTATAACTCCTAAACGGAATGAGATGTTGTTGCCAAACTCAGAACACTTATGTAAGAGCTCAACCTGAGGCCACAGCTTGGCCACTTGGTGGCGCTGTTAGAGGGAAAAATAAACACAAAAATGGCTATAAATGCACAACCATTTCTCCTGTCAACATGAAAATTGGTGTGCACTGTCTTGGTTCGAAGTGTCACTAGTGTTTACAAGGACATTTGCGCATCTCAAAAAAAAACATGGCCGTCACTGGCCGACGAAATTTGAGCACCAGTTAGACAAGGTTAACGGAGTCCGATCGGAACGAAACTCAAAGGTCTAAGAGAAATTTGAAAGAAATCGGCCACTGGGGGGCATAAACGATTGTACATTGTGTGGTTTTTCGCACAAATACGCACAACATTCGAGCCATACGATTGAACTCCTCATTTCGGACAACTTTGCCTCTAGAACCACTGCTGTCAATCAAACCGTTTGTTAAAAAACCTACTTTTGTGCACTAGTCCTTGGTTTTTCACCCAAATGGAACCAAACCAGTGCAGAAAGATTCTCTGGAAAGTGAATATCAATAATTACACAAAAAAATTTGAACTTTCGACTCGCCGTCGCAAAGGGATGCCAAAACGTTTAGAAGGGGCAGGGCCACTTTTAGTAAAATGCCTATAACTCCTGAACGGAATGAGATATTTCCACCAAACTCGAAACACTTATGAAAGAGTTCAATCTGAGGTCACAGGGAAAAAATGGTGGAGTTTTTGTGCTTGTGGAGAGCTCAATCTGAGGTCACAGCTTGGCCACTTGGTGGCGCTGTTAGACACAAACACAAAAATGGCTGTAACTGCACAACCATTTGTCCTATCAACATGTAAAACTGGTGTGCACTGTCTTGGTTCGAAGTGCCACAAGTGTTTACAATGACATTTGCGCATCTCAAAAAACATGGCCGTCATTGGCCGACAAAATTTGAGCACCTGTTAGACAAGGTTAACGGAGTCTGATTGGAACGAAACACAAAGGTCTGAGAGAAATGTGAAAGAAATCGGCCACCGAGGGGCATAAACGATTGTACATCGTGTGGTTTTTCACACAAATACGCGCAATATTCGAATCATCAGTTGAACTCCTTATTCCGGACAGCTTTGCCTCTAGAACCACTGCTGTCAATCAAAATAATTTGTTAAATGATTGAGGGGATGTAGAAAAAAAAAAATAAAAAAATATATATATATATATATATATATACTTTTGCGAACTAGTCCTTGGTTTTTTGCCCGATCAGAACCAAACCAGTGCAGAAAGATTCTCTGGATTCACTTGGTGGCACTATAAGGTGTCTATAACTTTGCAACCATTTGTCCTATCAACATGAAAATTGGTGTGCACAGTCTTGGTCCAAAGTGCCACAAGTGTCTACAAGGACAGTTGTGTATTTCCAAAAACATGGCTGCCATTGGATGACAAAATTTGAGCACCTGTTAGACAAGGTTAACGGAGGCTGATCAGAACGAAACTCAGTGGGCCTGTTCGACTCACGGCCCCAAAGATCTAAGTGAAATTTGAAAGAAATCGGCCACTGGGGGGCAAAAACGATTGTACGCTGTATGGTTTTTCGCACATACGTGCGATATTCATATTGCATGGTAGAACTCCCCATTCCGGACAACTTTGCCTCTAGAACCACTGCTGTCAATCAAATCGTTTATTAAATGATTAAGAAGATGTAAAAGACCTACTTTTTGTGATCTAGTCCTAGGTTTTTTGCTTAATCTGGAAAAAAACACTGCAGTACAATTCTCCAGACTCTCTAAATGTTGAAATTTACCCTTTGGGAAGCTATAACAGGGTCGTTTAGAAAAGTGGCCCGTCCAAATTGACCCAAAATCCTAAAAAAACCCTGCTAAACAAGCAGTCAAAGTTTTAAGGGGATCAGACCATAACAGTCATAAATGTTCAAAAAATCATATTTCTATGACAAATTACCTGTATTTGATAAAAAAAAAAAAAAATGCTTTTTTTCAATCTTTGATTTAGGTAGTTATAGACTTGCTAAACAATATGTTTTTTTTTTCATATTAAAGTGTTTGAACCCCGGTAATCGCTTGCACTTATTTTTGTTTTTAATTATTTTATAAAATGTAGGTTATTAATTGTTAATTATTAATTACTAAGTAATTTAGGTAAGACCTATTTATTTATTAATTATTTATTTATTTCCTTGTTGTATAATTAAAATGTTTGTACTTTGTAAAATTTATGTATGTATATATATATATATATATATATATATATTGTCAAATAAGTAATCAATAAATATTTTTAAATAAATATGAATAAAAATATATCAGCCTTTTTGTTTTTTTTTTGAGTATCATACCATTTTTATGGCTCATATAGTCAAAAAACACCTCAGTTTTACTCAGAGATTCAAACTGAGCAAAAATATAAGATTAGTGCAGACGCTGATATTTATATGATGAAATTCTGCTGCTTGTAATGTAAATAAATGAGATCTTTAAAACAGCAGATACTGACATAAAATGATCTAAATATCAGTCATCGCTCTATATCTCCAATAATATGTCTTAGTAAGATGAGATTGAAATGATCCAAACATATAATGCAATGATGATTGAGACATGAACAAACAAACGTTCCTCAAAAGATGTGAGATGTTTTGAAAGCTTGGGGAGATCATTCCTCCATGAGGAACAGTGAAAGTAAAGCTTCACTCAAAAGATCCTGATGATCAGATTTGAGACTAGTAAAACCAAGCTGCTTCAGTCCAGAAAGTGCTCATCTGAAAATTTTACTACAGTTATTCTGACGTTTACTTGATAAAAATCAGTCAAGATTTGACAGCAAAAAGACAGCTGAAGATGGATGTTTATACAGTTACACTAAAAGACATTAAACTATCAATCAGACGACAGAAGGCGTGGAGTAGATTGTGTGTGACAGCAACGTTTGAGTCATTTTGGGCCTCAGAAATGATGTTTGTGGACAGGTGGCGCTGTTGTACAACACACGAGCTCGTTCACACGTCTGTCTCTCTGACAGCATGTGTCTGCTGTTTTCAGCTCTGTCATGAGAAATTATTGTTTACACCTGCGAGGAGAGGCGACCTGCGCGAGTCCCGGCGCTCGCGGCTCAAACCCTCTCACTGAGAGCCGCAGACTGACGCACACGCCACTGCTAGATTTGATGCTCGTGTCATTATGTTCTCAGTGTCACTCACTGATTTACTCTCAGAATGAACGTCACATTAACGCTAGAAAAAGATCTGTAGTGTCTTGAGGTGTTTATGCACAGCGCCTGTCCTTCAGTGCTTTACTATGGTAACTGCTGCAGGTACTACGGCTATTGCGATCTTGGTTGAGCGAACTGCTTTAATGACTGCTGAATATAGGTCTCATCTGTTGTTTGACAGTACAGTTTGTCGTGTTGTGTTTCTGGATGTAGTTTTTTATATTTATGTTCGTGCTGGGGTGAATCTCAAAGAAATGTCATATTTCACCCCGAATCAAAATGAAAATGAAGCCTATTTTACGAACAGTAACTTTTTTTTGTGTGCTATGACTTTTTCCATGACATTTCCACCCACTGTTTTTGTAATTCTGTTTATATTCTCAGCATTGTTATACTGTAATGAAGATCATTCTGTCAGTCATTCTTTTTTCTCTCTCAATCAGCACACATTTATTTCAGTACAACAAATACTAACACATGCATGTAATTGTTCTTCTGCTTTGTTATTTTAATAAAATATGAATTAAATGTAAAGTATGTTATTACTTTTTTTCATTTTTCACATTATGCTAATGAGATTTGGAGGTGAGAGGTCATTTATTTTCGCTTTCATTTAGGGTGAAATATGATGTACTCTACTCTATAAACACTTTATTTTTATAAATTGTAGATAGAACAGACAAAGAATGAAGTAACACCAGTGTTAGGGTTTTTTAGGTAAATAAAAAGAAAACAAGTCGAAAGAATAAAAAAAAAAATAGAAAATGCTAGTGTTAGAGGGTCATTTTTACATAAAAAAAAAGAGATAAAATAGAAATAGAATAGAGAGTGCACGTGGTAGGGTCACGTTTTTTAAAATAAATAAATAAATAAAAATGAGTAGATAAACTCCAAATAGAATAGAGAGTGCAAGTGTTAGAGGATCAAGTTTTTAAAAATAAATTAATAAATAAATAAATGATTAGATAAAATAGAAATAAAATAGAGTGTCCAAGTGTTAGAGGGGCAATTTTTTTTAAAATAAATAAATATGAGTAGATAAAATAGAAATAGAATAGAGTGTGCAAGTGTTAAAGGGTTAAGTTTTTTTTTAAATAAATAAATAAAAATGAGTAGATAAAATAGAAATAGAATAGAGAGTGCAAGTGTTAGAAGGCAAGATTTTTTAATAAATAAATAAATGATTAGATAAAATAGAAATAAAATAGAGTGTGCAAGTGTTAGAGTGGCAAGTTTTTTAAAAAAATAAATACATATGAGTAGATAAAATAGAAATAGAATAGAGTGCAGGTGTTAGAGGGTCACGATTTTTTTAAAAATAAATAAAAATGAGTAGAAAAAATAGAAATAGAACAGAGTGCAAGTGTTAGAGGGTCATGATTTTTTTCTAAATAAATAAACGAGTAGATAAATAGAAATAGAATAGAGAGTGCAAGTATTAGAGGGTAAAGTTTTTTTTTTATTATTTATAGATAAAAATGAGTAGATAAAACAAATAAAATAGAGAGTGCAAGTGTTAGAGGGGCAAGGTTTTTAAATAAATAAATAAATAATGAGCAGATAAAATAGAAATAGAATAGAGTGTGCAGGGTCAATATTAATTCATAAATAAATAAATAAGGAAATAAATATGTACATAAAATAGAAATAGAATAGAGAGTGCAAGTATTAGACGGTCGAGGTTTTTTTTTTTTTTTAAATAAATTAATAAATAAAAAAATGAGTACATAAAATAAAAATATAATACAGAGTGCAAGTGTTAGAGGGGCAAGGTTTTTTTAAAAAATAAATAAATACAAAATGATTATATAAAATAGAAATAGAATAAAGAGTGCAAGTGTTAGAGGGACAAGTTTTTAAAAAATAAATAAATAAATAATGAGTAGACAAAATAGAAATACAACAGAGTTTGCAAGTGTTAGAGGGTCAATATTAATTCAAAAATAAATAAGGAAATAAATAAATAAGTGCATAAAATAGAAATAGAATAGAGAGTGCACGTGGTAGGGTCACGTTTTTTTAAAATAAATAAATAAGTATAAATTAAGAGTAGATAAGAGTAGATAAACTCCAAATAGAATAGAGAGTGCAAGTGTTAGAGGATCAAGTTTTTAAAAATAAATTAATAAATAAATAAATGATTAGATAAAATAGAAATAAAATAGAGAGTGCAAGTGTTAGAGGGGCAAGTTTTTTTTAAAAAATAAATAAATAAATATGAGTAGATAAAATAGAAATAGAATAGAGTGTGCAAGTGTTAGAGGGTTAAGTTTTTTTTTTTAAATAAATAAATAATGAGTAGACAAAATAAAAATAGAATAGAGTTTGCAAGTGTTAGAGGGTCAATATTAATTCATAAGTAAATAAGGAAATAAATAAGTGCATAAAATAGAAATAGAATAGAGAGTGCAAGTGTTAGAAGGTCACGATTTTTTTTTTAAATAAATAAAAAAGAACATGAGTAGATAAAATAGAGCAAGATTAGAGAGTAAGTGTTAGAGGGTCACATTTATTTAAATAAATAAAAAAGAAAACGAGTCAATAAAATAGAAATAGAATAGAGAGTGCAAGCGTTAAAGGTTCAATTGTAGATGGAAGATATATGTATGATGCATACACAAAGAAAATCTCTCTCAGCATCTGTTGCCTCTCATCTTTCTCATTGATATTCTTTTATTCCCTGTGACACACACACAATAACACCCGCTCAAACCCCCACATCACACACTCCTAACAACCAGTTCTGCTTCCTCCCCCTTCACACACACACACAGACACACACACAGACTCTCAACAGCTCTCCGGCGGCCGCTCAGTGTGCTTGTGATTGAAATGTGATCATAAACACTCACATTCTCTCTTTGCAGGTTATAAAAACGTTGAGAGTGCGACAGATTTAATAGCAAATGCTCCGGTGTTTTTATAAATGACACCATCATGGCCTTTATTAAATCATTACCACATTTAGATCCCAGCGCACTGATGATGATGATGATGATGATGATGATGTCAGTTCTTCACTCTCACCTCAGTGTGTGTTTGCATGATGTGGGCGGGGCTGTGAAAGGGGGCGGAGTTAACACTCGCCCCCTTTAACTCGTCAGCGCTCGAAGCGCCCGTTCCAGGCATACATCATGTGCTAATTAAGCAGCGTTATTTAATTAAGAGTGCAGCGCGCATGCAGATCGCATTACTCACGGCCAATTAGGAGCCACCGCGCCACCCGTCTGATTGACACAGCTGCACACGCTCAGACACACACTGACTCTCATTTCCAGAGCAACACTGCAGACAATCCCACAATGCATTGCAGGAAGAATCATCCTGGTTGTACTGTAAACAATTCATTAATGTAAGAGTAGAAGTGGCTATTTGTAACGTGAACTTTATATAAGGGTCAATGACGTACAAAAATGTTTTATTTCTTTTGTAGTTGTTCAAACATTAAGATTGTTGTGTATACATAAATTCATATTAAAATTTTAAATTTTTAAATTTTTAAATTTTTTTTTGGATGTTCTCAGTGATTAAAGTGTTTAGAAACAAAGTATTTGCATTTCTTTTGAGTTTTTGTAAATAATGATCTCATATTTTTGTTTTATAATTTCAGAGTTGTCAAATGTAAAAGTGTAAATGTAGTTATCAGACTTATTTTTCTGTAAATTGCATAAAACTAATAAAAATGTTTTAAAAATACCATTCACTTAAGCATCCTGTAGCAGTGATTCATATTTCAGCCACAGAAATGAGATATTTTGTTTTTATTTTAATACAGTTATTGCTATTATTGGTCGCACCACATGATGAGTGGTCGCTCCAAATGACACAAAGACCTTATAAGACTAAAAATCTATTTGACGTTTGAAAAGTGCAACACATGGCATTAATTGCAGTCATTTTTTTTTAGACCCATTTATTTCTAAACTTTTCCCAATCTTGGCTGCTCGATTGACCCTTCGCTGGGAGTCTAATTAACAGGCGATCTGACCAATCATAATGCCAAATCTGCCATTTTTGACAGACAAACAAACCAGACAGGAGAGTAGATTAATGTTGGTGGACTTTAACTTAAAAAATAGTGTGTATTGACATCTTTTCACAGTTGAAACAAGATACCTTCTGATGTTCATTCATGTTTATTTCATGCTATACCTTGTAAGAGATTATTCTTTTTTGCATTTTTTTCTCGTATTGTACAAAGATTAAAAACAAACCGTCTGAAATGACTCAAACTGCATAAAATCTTTTCCAAATGAAACTAAAATAAAGTATTTTATGTATAGTAATTACAAAATAGTTAATTGAATATCAAAGCACAAAAACTGCCAATCTGAGACATATATCTATAATGGAAAACACTCTGCAGTGGTCGCACCACATGATATTTCAAATTCAGTCCAAATTTACAAGCACAGAATTGGCCACTTAAACAAAACAAGCTAGCTTTCCACAAAAGGTCACTACGAAATTTATAATAAAAATAAATACTTGTAGAAATAACTTAATAATCATTATTTTTTTGAGGTCATACCACATGATATCCAAATGTGGTAACAACATACCGGCTGTTAAAAAGGTTATATTTTTCCAAATTTAAAAGAGAGTTACAAATCTGCTTGGTGCTTCCATGGGTCTTTGAATGAATTTCAGTATAAAAGTCCCAAAATGGTAGTTTCTTGATGGTCGCACCACATGATATTTCATAAAATGGAGATTTTTGGACAAAGTTTGTTTGAATGTTATGATGGAAATATAAATGCAAATGCTTTGCAATTTTATACATGATTACAAAACACTTTGGAAATCATGCCAAATAGTGCAGAAAATTCATCTGAATAAATTTAGGGTAATGTTTCCAAAACAAAAGTTATGGCCGGACGGTCGCACCACATGTTTTGACACTTTGAATAACAGAAAAATTACAAATAACTAATGTTTTTTTGAAAAGTTCAAGTTATATATATATATATATATATATATGATTCTTAATTTCTAAAATAAGATGGCTAGATAATCTCAGTGGATGACTTTAGCGGTGTATAAAAGTGAATCTGTATTTTGTCTGTCTTTGTTTATGTGTTTCTGTTTCACCACTTGTAGACGGATTAACTGGGCTGTAACGGAGCTGCGGTCGCGTGTAATTGAAAACGCCGCACACACACTGAAACATCCTGTTTGGCTCCCTAGATAAATGTTGAGGTCCTGAAGGTGATGTTTGTGAGCCGGCGGCGCTGACACCTCGCCACATAATCAATATCTGCCCGATAGACCCACAGCGCACAGAATATCTCATTTTGAGGAAGATATTTGAAGGTCATGGGCTCCTGGATCCAATGACCACGACCTTTGACCTTCACAAGATGAAGAGCAGGTTCGACGACTGGATGGAGCTCATCTGTTTTATTTCACCAGCACAAGAACATTAAATTTCATTTTAATCAATATCCTGCGTTTTAGACCAAACCTAATAAATCAGTCGCGCTCCCAGATAATTGTTGCGATAAATCAAACACGAGTGTCTAGGTAACGGCTTTTCATATACAATTATTAGACTATGTAAATCTGAGTTATATTAATATGTCAGAATGACACATGACACACTATTTAATATTGATAAATACGTGTGATTTGATCTCAAGGAATAGTTCGCAGGTTTTGTCCTTCTTGGAGCTTCACTGTTTATGACAGATTTTAGTATAGATTAAACAAAACATAATCAATATGTAACATTGTACTGAATGAATTACGTCTATATGCCTTGCTGCATGTATAAAAAAAACACGGTAATACTGTGGTACATATATATTAAAAAAAAACATGTTTTTTCAATGGTACATCCTAAAAACAGTGTAATACTATAGTGCATTTGCAAAAACATGGTATTGCCATGGTTAAATGTAAGAATAACATGCTATTACAATGGTAAATGTTTTTAAACAAACAGCTTAATACTATGGTGCGTGTCCAACAACATAGTTTTACCATGGTACATGTTAAAAAATAATGATATTACCATGGGACATGTTCAAAAGCATTGTAATACCATAGTACTTGTTAAAAAAAATGGTTTTACCATGGGACATGTCCAAAAAAACCTTTGGTAGATATCCAAAAACATAGTCTTACCATTCAAAAATAATGATGTTACCATGGTAGGTTTTAAAAAAAAAAACATGGTAATACCATAGTACATGTTTAAAAAACATGGTATTACCGTGGGACATGTCCAAAAAACAGCTTAATACTTTGGTACATGTCCAAAAACATAGTATTACCTTGATACATATCTAAAAAAACATGGTTTTATCATGGGACATGTCCAAAAAACAGCATAATACTTTGGTAGATATCCAAAAACATAGTATTACCATGGTAAATGTTCAAAAATAATGATATTACCATGATACATGTTCAAAAAACATGGTATTACTATGGGACATGTCCAAAAAATAAAAAAATAAAAACACTTAATACTTTGGTACATATCCAAAAACATAGTATTACCATGGTACATGTTCAAAAACATGGTAAAAACAAAAACATGGTTTTACCATAGGACATGTAAAAAAAATATGGTTTTAACATGGGACATGTCCAAAAAACACGGTATTACTATGGTACATGTCCAAAAAAACAGCTTCATACTTTGGCACATATCCAAAAACATAGTATTACCATGGTAAATGTTCAGGAATAATGACATTACCATGGTACATGTTCAAAACCATGGTAATACCATGGTACATGTTAAAAAAAACATGGTATAACCATGGGACATGTACAAAAAAACAGCTTAATACTTTGGTACATATCCAAAAACAAAATATTACCATGGTAAATGTTCGAGAATAATGATACTACCATGGGACATGTCCAAAACAACAGCTTAATGCTTTGGTATATTTCCAAAAACATAATATTACCATGGTAAATGTTTAAAAAACATGGTATTTCCATAGTACATGTCCAAAAAACAGCTTAATACTTTGGTACATATTCAAAAACATAATATTACCATGGTAAATGTTCATGAATAATGATACTACCATGGTACATGCTCAAAAACTTGGTAATACCATGGTACATGTTAAAAAAAAAAACATGGTATAACCATGTGACATGTCCAAAATAACAGCTTAATACATTGGTACATGTCCAAAAACATAATATTACCATGGTAAATGTTCAAAAAACATGGTATTTCCATGGTACACGTCCAAACAACATGGTATAACGATGGGACATGTCCAAAACAACAGCCTAATACTCTGGTTCGTGTCCAAAAACATAATATTACCATGGTAAATGTTCAAAAAACATGGTATTACCATGGGATATGTCCAAAAAACAGTGTAATTCTTTGACACGTTTAAAACCATGGCATTACCGTGTTCAATGTTAAAAAAAAAAAAAACAGTGTATCTAAAAATATTGATAAAACCTTTGTACATGTCCAGTAACATGGTATTGACGTTAGAAATGTTTAACAATGTTTAACAAATACCAAGGTACATATTTATAAAACATGGTATTTCAATGTCACATGTCCAGAAAACATTCTAATTCAATAGTACATGTCCATAAAAACATTACAACACTATGGTGAATGTGCAAAAACATGATAATGCCATAGGCACAATGGCATAATGTAAGGGTGAGTAAATGATGACAATTTCTTTTAGGGTAAACAAAACCCTTTAAACTAGGTCAAGTTTTTTATAAATTTGAAGCCATGAACCAGAGAATCAAAAACAGTTTGGCTATGTAGGCCAGGGGGTGGGGCCTGTGCGGAAGGGGGCGGGGCCATTTATCTCTCACAGGTCAACCCAGCTGGAGACGAGCCGCTTCTGTTGTTACCGTGACAACTGCGAAACTCCCTTGGGATTAACAGATGCACATATAGGCCGAATCGTACATCAGGAAGTGACACGTCGTTTAGGTGTGAGAGTGTGTGTGTGTTCGGGTGTGTGCGCGCGCGTTACCAGCAGCCAGCAGACTAAGCGCTCAACATGATCATCATGTTAAGTGCTGTTTTACAAGCTGCTGGTACCATAAATCAAGCGGGTTCTGCACTAGTAGCTGTCTAATCTAACACTCGCTGTTGCTTATAAAAGTTTGGCAAATCTTGCCTTTTAGTCCAGGATGCGTTTCCCTCAGGAGATCTGCAGAATCTGCATAATTTACATTTGCATGTGTGTGTAAGGAACATTTACTTGCTAATTCCTCTTAATAATCAGCTTGATTTATTCTGTTTCTGCCTCTCTTTGCTGCAGTTCCGCTTTAAAAACAGCGAACGGAAACTGGCCTAAATGAGAGCAAATAACACAGCGCTGACATTTATTCGTTTATTGATTTGCATTTGTTCATTTCAGATGTACTTTAATCAGGAAATGCACATTATGGAAACTTGGCAACCTGTTTGACTGCCGTAACGCGATGCATGTCAGAGCGAAACAGGATATTCAATGATAATAAATGTAGGACGGGGCTTAAATTCTTATTTATGAGGAATTTACATGGTGCTTGAAAGATAGGAGGGATTAATCTGTTCTGATGTGGTAAATAGAGTGGTAAAAATGGAAATATAGTCCATTTGAATTTTTTTAAACATTCTAGAAGATTTATTTTAGAAAATGTGCTGTTGAAGGAATAATTCTCCCAGAAAATGAAATTCTGTCATTATTCACTGACATCATCCACTTTTTTCTGTATTGTGTGATACATTTGAGTGAAACATATTATCAAAAAACATATGTGTATATTAAATACTAAAAATAATATCTATTGTAACTGTTCAAACATTAAGAATGTTGTGTACACAGAAATTCGTATTCAAATTTTAAATTAAGTTATTTTAGTTTTTTTTATCTAGGTGAATTGGCCGTAGCCTTAAAAAATGTCATGTGGTGCGACCATGATTTATATTAAAATTAATTTATTTCCTAATATTTTTTTGATGTTCTCAGTAATTAATGTGTTTAGAAACAAAGTATTTGCATTTCTTTTGAGTTTTTGTAAATAATGATCTCATATTTTTGTTTTATAATTTCAGAGTTGTCAAATGTAAAAGTGTAAATGTAGTTATCAGACTTATTTTTCCTGTAAATTGTAGAAAACTGATAAAAATGTTTTTAAAATACCATTCAATTAAGCATACTGTAGCAGTGATTTATATTTCAGCCACAGAAATGAGATATTTTATTTTTACTTTAATACAGTTATTGCTATTATTGGTCGCACCACATGATGAGCGGTCGCTCCAAATGACACAAACACCTTATAACACTAAAAATCTATTTAAAGAAATGTGTAAAAAGTGCAACACATGCCATTAAATGCAGTCAATTTTTTAGACCCATTTACACAAAACAGTATTTGTTGTTTGAATTTCTTAACAAAAGACAAAATTTAAACTCTGAGACTTTGTTTCATACCAAGAGGACCTGTTCTGGCTTGTATGATGGTGCGTTGTCAGTGTCCTCTTTGCTCCGTGATATATTTTTCAGTACATAAGAACATGATGTGTGGCATAAGAGTGTCGTGGTTTTTTGGACGTAGCAACAGTAACTAAGGTTGGCGGGTCATTGCAAAGAGTCAATTTAGAGTAGCGGGAGTTTGTTGGCTCTGTTTCTGAGATCACAGCTTGATCTTTCTTAAAGTAGAAAATAAAATCTGGAGTTTGTGCTCGACTGCAGGGTCAGAATTAAAATGCTGCCTATGACGAGCATTTATTTTACTTAGCTTGGCAGTGGAACTTGTAAAATAGATTAAAAAAGTTATTAATAAATAAATAATAATTTACTAATAAATGCATAATTACCAAAATTGCATGCTTTCATTTTTTTTCTTCTTATATTTCACAATGATTAAACATAAAACGTCCGAAATGACACAAGTTGCATACAAATCAATTCCAAATGATACTAAAATAAAGTATTTTATTTATATAAACCATCAGTTGAATATAAAAGCACAAAAAAAAAACAATTTGGGACATATATCTTAATGGAAAACACTCTGCAGTGGTCGCACCACATGATATTTCAAATTCAGTCCAAATTTACAAGCACAGAATTGGCCATCTGAACAAAACAAGCTAGCTTTCCACAAAAGGTCACTATGAAATTTATAATAAAAATAAATACTTGTAGAAATAACCTAATATTCATTGTTTTTTAAGGTCGTACCACATGATATCAAAATGTAGTAACTACATAACAGCTGTTAAAAGAGTTACAACCCTGCTTGATGCTTCCATGGGTCATTGGCAAATTGGTTTCTGAATGGATTTCAACATAAAAGTCCCAAAACGATTTAGTTCCTTGATGGTCGCACCACATGATAGTTCATAAAATGGAAATCATCTGAAAGTTTATTTGTATATTATGATGGACATATAAATACATATGTTTTTGCAATTTCATTCAAGATTACAAAACACTTCAGAAATCATGCTAAATAGTGCAGAAAATTAATGTGATTAATCTAATTAATCTTTTCCAAAACAAAAGTTATGGCCGGACAGTCGCACCACATGATATTGTGACACTAACAGAAAAATTACAAATAACTAATGTTTTTTGAAAAGGTAAAGTGAGTACATTTAATTATCTTTTTTAACACATTTAAATTTTAACTGAGAAAAAACAATTGGACAGAAAATGTAGGCGTCACGTCATTGACCCATGAATATCTGTGGTAGAGTAACGGTTACCTTTTTTTTTTTTTTTTTTAAACATTTTATATTTCAGTATTATTTTTTTTTAAATTATTATCCATTTATTGTCATTATTTGTGCAATGTTTAATCAACATGTGATGTCTCTTCAGTGCTTTTCTCCTCTAACAATAATGACAATCATCTTTTGTGGGTAATTTCTCATCCAAAATTGATGTGTGATTAATTTGCGATTAATTAGATTAATTTATCAGCACAGCATGAAATTAATTAGATAAAAATGTTAATTACATGACAGCCCTGATCTTGATATGCTAAAATAACTCAAACCAATAAATAAAATTAATAAATACTATAAAGACATATATATATATATATTTACATACATACATACATACATATATTTATATATATATATATATACATACATACATATACATATATATATATATATATATATATATATATATATATATATATATGTATGTATATATATATGTATATATATATATATGTGTGTGTATATGTATAGAGAGAGACTAATACAAAATTACTAAAGCACAGAAATATAGGATCTAATACAAAATATCAACAAAAACTAAGAGTATATCAGTGATACAAAAATTACACTGAATCTGATTTTAAAAAATGACAAAAATGAAACATGGATCAGTCTTTTACAATGAGCTCAATACCATGTGTTTAGAAAATAGATCGGGTGAATTTGCACTTTATGCCAATTTTAAGTGTTCTAGATGGGATCTTGTGGAGAATGTGATGCACATCTCTCTGCCTGATCGTAATTCTGTCCTGTCAAGTGCCAGTGAGGCTCTAGGAAGCGTTTTAGGGGGATTTCAGATTTGTGGTTTCTGAGACGGGTCTAATTAAAATTCAGCCATGCCTCAGGAGCCGGTGAGAATGTCACAAACATCTCTGAGAGTCGGCCAGAGGCCGTTTTCACAGAATCAGACCGATCCCGTTTGCGGCCCTGAAAACACACCAAAGGCAAACTGAAATTTTAAGCAGCGAGTGGAGTTCGTGAATTCATCAAATCATGACTGGACGTTTTGTTCTCTGTGAGACTGGACTCATTAGCAGCCGCACGGGAGCATCATTCATATTAATTCTCACGGCTGAGGGAGGAGAGAGAGAGAAGCTCATCTTGGGAATACCAGCACATCCAGACACATCAGTAATCCTGTCACGGGCTTCTCTGACTTCCAGGAACGAGGGTCCGCACACCTGATGTTCCTCCCGGCGCGAGACGCCTCATCAGGGCTGGGTGTTTCCGTCAGTAAAGTCTGGGTTTGTTGATTCGAATCAACTCGTGCAGCATATGTGACCTCATTTTTTACCAGCGTGTTTCATTTTTCATAAACTGGGCTGCTGTAGAACTATAATTAACAGAAGAGACTCGGGGGAATCGTTCGGTTAAACCACGTGTACGAGCAAGCTGTTGAACTCTTCCTTATTTGGATACACGTGGTTAGAGTTAATAATCAATCTGCTTTCAATAATATGGGGAAAAAAAAACAAAACATTTTATATATAAATTTAATTTTCAAATGGTATTATCATGGGGGGAAAGGCATTTCAATGGTACATGTCCAAAATTATGAAATTAGCATGTTAAATGTTCAAAAACGTACTATGGTAAATATTTGATAAACATGGTGTTTCAATTGTATGTGTCCAAAAAAACATTGTAATACTATTGTGCATGTCCACACATGTGGTATTACCATGGGAAATATTTTAAAAAAAAAAGGTATTTCAATGGTATATTTAAAAAAAAACCATGGTATTGACATTGGAAATCTTAAAAAACATCTTACCATGGGACATGTCCAAAAACATGGTAATGCCAGAGTAAATGTTTCAAAATGTGTTGTTAACATCAAAAAAACAAACAAAACAAAATATGGTATTATTATGGTAAATATACAAAAACCTTGGTACTTCAATGGAATATGTCCAAAAACATGGTACTGACATGAAAAAACTTCAGAAAACATCCTACCATGGGACATGTTCAAAATCATGGTAATATCAGAGTAAACATTCAAAATTGTTGTATTACCATGGTAATTATTTGAAAAACATGGTATTTCAATGGTATATTTCCAAAAACATTGTATTGACATGGGAAATATTCAAAAAAACATGTTACAAACGTTAAATGTTCAAAACGGTTGTATTAACATGGTAAATATAAATTTTTTTGGATTAATAGAACATAGTATTACCAAGGTAAATATTCCAAAAACATGGTATTGACATGGAAAATCTTGTTTAAATCATGTTCAAAATCATGGTAATTCCAGAGTAAATGTTCAAAACTGTTGTATTAACATGGCAAATGTAAAATTCATTGATTTAAAAAAAAAAACATAATATTACCATGGTAAATATTCGAAAACCATGGTATTTAAATAATATATATATATATATATATATACAAAAACATTTTATTGACATGGAAAATCTTGACATGAAAAAAACATGTTAAAAAAAAACCTTACAATGGGACATGTTCAAAAACATGGTAATACCAGAGTAAATGTTCAAAACTGTTGTATTAACATGGTAAATATAAAAAACAAAATTGGATTTAAAAAAAACATGGTATTACCATGGTAAATATTTGAAAAACATGGTATTTCAGTGGTATATGTCCAAAAACATAGTATTGACATGGAAAATCATCAAAAAACTTGTTACTGTGGGACATGTTCAAAATCATGGTAATTCCAGAGTAAGTGTTCAAAACTCTTGTATTAACATGGTAAATATTATCAAAAACACTGGATTAAAAAGACATGGTTTTACCATGGTAAATATTTGAAAAGCATGGTATTTCAATAATATATGTCCAAAAACATGGTATTGACATGGGAAAACTTCAAGAAAACGTTACAATGGGACATGTTCAAAAACATGGTAATACCAGAGTAAATGTTCAAAACTGTGGAATAAATGTGGTAAATATAAAAAAATATAAAAAAAAAAAAAATCCATTGAATAAAAAAAAATGGTAAAAATTGTATTTCCATTTTAAATATTCAAAAACCAGTGTTCCAAACTGTGGTATTAATATGTTAAATATAAAAAAATCTAATTAAAAAAAACATTGTATTATCATGAGAAATGTGAAACAAATAGTATTTATATGTGAAACTGCACCACAAAACCAGTCATAAGTAGCACGGGTATATTTGTAGCAATAGACAATACACAACTTTGGGTCAAAATTATCGATTTTTCTTTTATTCCAAAAATCATTAGGATATTAAGCAAAGATTATGTTCCATGAAGATATTTTGTAAATTTTCTACCGTAAATATATCAAAATGTAATTTCTGATTAGTAATATGCATTGCTAACAACTTCATTTGGACAACTTTAAAGGTGATTTTATCAATATTTTGATTTTTTTTTTTTTGCACCCTCAGATTATCATAACAAACCATGCATCAATAAAAAAGCTTATTTATCAGCTTTCAGTTGATATATAAATCTCAATTTCAAAAAAGGTCCAGGGTCACATGTGGTATATGTCTGAAAGACACTGTAATGTTCAAAAATGTAAATAAATAAATACATTAAAAAAAAATGAAAACGTTATACCCATGGGAAATATTACAAAAAATAAAAAAGACATGACCTTGGAACATGTCCATAATCGTGGCAATACCATAGTACACAGTACAGAGAGCATGGTAATATGATGTGTGCGTCATTTGTGCTGCTGATGTGACTTAGTTTCCCTTCGTTAGGTCGCCCAGCAGTACTGCATTAAAATTACAGCCATAATGAATAAATGAAGACCTGAGACACTAATCAGAGAATGAGAGAGCAGCTCTGTGTGTGTGTGTGTGTGTGTGTGTGAGCGCTCACTTTGGCTCTGCATGTAGTACTGTAAGACAGCACCAACCTACACCAGCCGCTGCGTTACATACTAACATACCCGTGAGCGTCTGAGGCGCTGGACTGCATCGAATGGTTCCCGTATTATCGATTAGCTCAATGCCCTTGGTGAACGACTCCCAGCAGAGCGGGTCCGGCGGCTGGCCGCGTTCCACGACCGCGGGGTGTTTGAAACTGACTTAATGCTCCAATAAATCTTCGTTCTAATCAAAGCAGCTTTATCGGCGCACAGGGGGAAGGTGATAAGTCGCGCTCTGGACATGCGCTCCAACAACGGGCCCGTAACGGATGGAATACAGATTCAGTCTCGCGTGGGTCAATTGTTCGTTTGGTTTACAGATTTGTGTCGATTGGACGTGCTAATGAGGATGAAAGCTCATTTACAGGATAATGGCGTTATTATCCGTAACGCCATGACCAAAGAACCCGGGTGGCGGCAATCCGTTCGTTCTGACACTTGTGCGCAGTAAAATTGGCCTTGTTCTGCGTTTCCCGCCGTCTGTAATCCACAAAGCAACGTGCATAAGCAGATTAACGAGTTTGTACCTGTTCAAGGCCTGTAAACACTTCTGACGGCATAAAAGCTGCGTAAAGGAGATTACATTCGCTCGCTGTCACGATGTATGAACGCTTGGCTGTGTTTTCTTTGCGTTGGATCATTTTCTGGAAGCCAGTTGTTCCCTGAATGTATTATAAAGGCCTCTGAAGTGTTGGTGATGGTGTTAGCGTGTCCCGATTGAAGCACTCCATCCAGCAGATGTCAGGCCAAATAAAGGCTTTTGGAGAAGATGCAGTTGAACAAGTTACACATCATGATCAGCTGTGACAGAAAACAGCAGACTGACCAGATCTGTCTCTTACCATGGGAAATGGGCAAAAAAACATTGTATTACAATGGTATCTGTTCAAAAAACATGATATTACCATGAGACATGTCTGGAAAAACTTGGTAATTCAATGGCACATGCGCAAAAACATGGTATTAACATGGGAATGTCCAAAAACTTGATATTGCCATGGGACATGTTGACAAACACGGTATTTCAAAGATACATGTACAAAAAGCATGGTATTACCATGGTACATGTTCAAAAAACATGATAAATCAATGGTACAAGTACAAAAACATAGTCCTAAAATGGAAAATGTTCAAGAACATGGTATTACCATGGTACATGTTCCAAAAACATGGTAAATCAGTGGTACAAGTACAAAAACATGGTATCAAAATGGGAAATGTTCAAGAACATGGTATTACCATGGTAATATTTAAACAAAAATCTTGATATTACCACAGGCCGTAAAACATGATAATACATTGATATGTGTCCAAAAACATGGTTATTCTGTGGTAAATGCTCAAAAACATGGCATTAACGTGGGAAAATTGCATTAAACATGGCATTACCATGGTAAATGTTAAGAAAAAAAGCATGTTACAATGGAAACATCCACAACCATGGTAATACTGTGGTACATGTTCAAACAGTGTGGCATTTCAAAGGATACATGTCCAAAAAACATGGTAATTCAGTGGCTTGTGTCAAAAATGTGGCATTAACATATAAAAGGTTCAAAAACTAATGTTGGGGCTAAATGTTAGGTGAAAAAAGCATGGGGGGAGGGGGCATGCTACAGTGGAACACATCTGCAAACATGGTAATACTGTGGTACATGTTTAAACAGTGTGGAATACATGTCCAAAAAAACATGCTAATTCAATGGTATATGTCTAAAAACATGGCATTAACATGGGAAAAGTAATTTAACAAAAAAAACAAACAAAAAAACTTGATGTTACCACAGGGCATGCCCCAAAACATGCTCATACATTTATATATTTCCAAAAACATGGTTATTCAATGGTACATGCCCAAAAACATGGCATTACCATGGTAAATGTTAGAAAGAAAAGCATGTTACTATGGGACACGTCCACAAACTTGGAAATGCCATAGTACGTTCAAACTGCGGTATTTTTGAAGATGCATGTCCAAAGAACATGGTAATTTAATGGAATGTGTGTGTGTGTAAGAAAATATATATATATAAGAAATGTATTAAAGAAAAAATGTTCAAATATTTGCATTACATTGACTGTCCAAAAAACATATCTAAAACATGTTTTTCAATGGTACACGTCCAAAAACATTGTATACACATGAGACATGTTCAGCAATTATGGTATTACCATAGTAAATGTTCGAAAACGTAGTATAAAACATTGTAACATGGTACATATTCAAAAACATGGATTTTAATGGTCCATGTCCAAAAAACATGGTAAATGTAAAAAGCATGGAAAATGTTTTTTTTTTTTTTTAAACACGGAATTACAAAGGGCAGTTATAAGATAAACATGGTAATACCATAGTAAATGTTCGAAAAATAGTGTAAAACATTGTAATACCACCATGGTACATATTTAAAAGCATGGTATTTTAATGGTCCATGTCCAAAAACATGATAAATGTAAAAAGCATGGAAAATGTTTAAATTAAAAAAAAACATTGTATTACACTGGGCAATTATAAGATAAGCATAGTAATATCATAGTAAATGTTTAAAAAAATAATGTCAAACATGGTAATACCATGGTACGTGTTTAAAAACATGGTATTTTAATGGCCCATGTCCAAAAAAGATGGTAAATGTAAAAAGCATGGAAAATGGTTTAAAAACATTGTATTTCAATGGGCAGTTATACGATAAATATGGTAATACCATGGTAAATGTAAAAACATGAATTGTAAATCATGCAGTAATACCATGGTACATGTTTAAAAAACATGCTATTTTAATAGTCCATGTCCAAAAAAAATGTAAAAGCATGGAAAATGAAACAAAACAATGGAATTACACAGGGCAATTATAAGATAAACATGAGTGACACCATAGTAACTGTTCAAAAATAGTGTAAAACATGGGTGATACCAATTTTATGTTTAAAAACATGAATTGTTATTTAATGGTTCATGTCAAAAAAATGTTAAATGTAAAAGCATGGAAAATGTTTTTTTTTTTTTTAAACAGGGAGGAGCAGTTATAAGATAAACATACCATAGTAAATGTTCGAAAAATAGTGTAAAACATTTTAATACCACCATGGTACATATTTAAAAGCATGGTATTTTAATGGTCCATGTCCAAAAACATGATAAATGTAAAAAGCATGGAAAATGTTTAAATTAAAAAAAAAAACTTTGTATTACACTGGAGCAATTACTCAAAGGTGTATAGTAATATCATGAGTAAAATGTTTAAAAAATAATGTCCAAACATGGTAATACCATGAATGCGTGTTTAAAACACAGGTATTTTAATGGCCCATGCCAAAAGATGGTAAATGTAAAGCATGGAAAATGGTTTAAAAACATGAGTATTTCAATGTGGGAATTCTGATAAATATGGTAATACATGGTAAAATGTAAAAAAGCAGATTATGAAATCATCGTAATACCATGGTACATGTTTAAAAACATGGTATTTTAATGGTCCATGTCCAAAAAAGATGGTAAATGTAAAAAGCATGGAAAATGGTTAAACAAAAACATGGAATTACACAGGGCAATTATAAGATAAACATGGTAATACCATAGTAACTGTTCAAAAAATAGTGTAAAACATGGTGATACCATGGTACATGTTTAAAAACATGGTATTTTAATGGTTCATGTCCAAAAAAAATGTTAAATGTAAAAAGCATGGAAAATGTTTTAAAAAAACATGGTATTACAGCGGGCAATTATAAGATAAACATGGTAATACCATAGTAAATGTTCAAAAAATAGTGTAAAACATGGTGATACCATGGTACATGTTTAAAAACATGGTATTTTAATGGTTCTATGTCCAAAAAGATGTAAGGTAAATCTAAAACATGGAAAATGGTTAAAAAAAAACATGGCATTACAGTGGACGAATTATAAGATAAACATGAGTAATACCATAGTACATGTTAAAAAAAAAACATGGTAATACCATACATGTTTAAAAACATGGTATTTTAATGGTCCCATATCAAAAAGATGAGTAAATGTAAAAAGCATGGAAAATGGTTAAAAAAACATTCAATTACACACAGGCAATTATAAGATAAGTATGGTAATACCATGGTAAATGTTCAAAAATAGTGTAAAACAGATACAATTTTATGTTTAAAACATGGTATTTTAATGGTCCATATCCAAAAAAGATGGTAAATGTAAAAAGCATGGAAAATGGTTAAAAAAAAACATGGAATTACACAGGGCAATTATAAGATAAACATGGTAATACCATAGTAAATGTTCAAAAAATAGTGTAAAACATGGTGATACCATGGTACATGTTTAAAAACATGGTATTTTAATGGTTCATGTCCAAAAAAGATGGTAAATCTAAAAAGCATGGAAAATGGTTAAAAAAAAACATGGCATTACAGTGGGCAATTATAAGATAAACATGGTAATACCATAGTAAATGTTCAAAAAATAGTGTAAAACATGGTGATACCATGGTACATGTTTAAAAACATAGTATTTTAATGGTTCATGTCCAAAAAAGATGGTAAATCTAAAAAGCATGGAAAATGGTTAAAAAAACATGCATTACAGTGGGCAATTATAAGATAAATATGGTAATACCATAGTAAATGTTAAAAAAAAAACATGGTAATACCATGCTACATGTTTAAAAACATGGTATTTTAATGGTCCATATCCAAAAAAGATGGTAAATGTAAAAAGCATGGAAAATGGTTAAAAAAAAACATGGTATTACAGTGGGCAATTATAAGATAAACATGGTAATACCACGTGATATGTCAAAAAAAAAAAACATGCTAATTTAATAGTACCAATGTCCAAAAACACGGTTTTAACGTGGGAACTGTTCAAAAATGTTAAGAAAAGCATTGTATTTCAGTGGTACACATCCTAAAAAGTTCTCTTTGCCTTGCTGGAGCCGATGAGCGGTGACAGAAAGCATCAGACTAACTGGATCTGTGTCTCTGTGTCTCTACAGACCTCACATGGTGACAGAGTACATGGGCATCAGGAACGAAAGCTTTATGAAGATGGCTGCTGTAGGAACGTGGATGGGTGATTTTGTAACGGCGTGGATGGTGAGTCTCAAAGCAGAAAGATACAGCTTTCAAAACCGGGTTTACTTTCATAATTAATATTATCCGTCAGGGTTGGATTGTAAAGTGAAAAGTGGATTGATGAAAGATTTACGAAGACTGAACTTTAAAGCAAGGTTTCCTGAGTTTGTGAAAAGCTAATTAAAAAAGACTGTAAAATTATTCTTTTTTAAAAAAAGTCAAAATAAAACACTTACATTAAGAGATGAAATATTATAATTATTTTATGCATTTAAAAGAGTTTTTGTTTACCTGCTATAATTAGTTCTTTTTTATACATTTTAAAATTGATAAAAAGGGAGTCGCTCATCTAGAATGACATTCACTGATGAATCGTTCCCAAATAACACCAATAGCGCGTATTAAAGTAAATGTGGTGGATTATGATTTCTGTTGACTTTGGTAACTTTAAAGCAGCGTGAAATTGTTTCATGAGAAATCTTGACCTTGACGAACCTTCCCCGCGTCTGACGAGCCACTCAAATGTTTCTGTAATTATTTGTTGGTAATTGACTGTGGTTCCCAGAGGCGGCGGCCGCTCACAGAGAGAATGTGACATTAGAGATCGCCTGAACCAACAAACTCCTCGCTTAAAACCCCTGAAATCTCTCAGAGGAGCCCTGATACGAGCGCAGAAACTAATAATAGTAATACAATCCTCCTTGCAGGTGCAACTGTTTTACACCCAGTGAAATTAAAAATACTTGAAAAATATGATTACAATTATGTTCAGTCTCACCTGATGCGACTAATGTCGCATTGCGTCGTGATGCAGCAGCTTCAACCTGTTTATTTTAAAATAGTGAAATCATATTAAACACTTTTGTATAAATATGCATAATTTTTAATTATCATATTTTGAAAAATATTTTTTTAATGAATTTTGAATGATGTGTGTATATATATATATATATATATATATATATATATATAATAAGAAATACATATAATTCTAATTATATTGTAGCAGGTAAACAATATTTAAAAATATTTTTATATTATAAATTTATATTGCAAATATCTAAAGTATATGTATATACATACACACACACATATATACATGTGTAAAATACATTAAATAAGAAATATATATAAGAAATATATTAAAGAAAAAAGGTTAAAATATTTGCATGACATTGACTACAGTAACAATTTTTTTCTCTGAAAACCACAAAAAAATAATAAAATAATATAAATAATAAAAAATACCACAAAAACTTTTTTTTTACTGTGACCTTACCATGTTTTTTTAATTGTAGTTTTTTTTAATGACAATCACAAGTTGTTATTTTATTTGTAAACCTTATGTAAAATATAATTATTTTATACATTTAAAAAAATGTATAAAAATATTAAATAATTATATTGTTTTAGCTTAAAATATTTGCATTAAATTAAAAAAGACTTGTAATATATATATATATATATATATATATATATATATGAAATATATTAAATGAAAAAGGTTCAAATATTTACATTAAAGTGACTACAGTAACTGTTTTTTTTTAACCTAAAATACCACAAAAACTATTTTTTAAGTAGCATATTTAAAATAATAAAGCCAAATAAAACACTTGGTAAAGAAAAAAAATATTATATATATATATATATATAGTAGTACTTTATTGTAGTAAAACAAACATTTTTTTATATCACAATCACAAGTTGTTTTATTTGTTAACCTTCTGAAATATAATTATTTTATACATTTTTTTGTATGTATGTATATATGTATGTATATACATATATGTGTATATATTTCATATATATTTCACATATATATATAGATAGATAGATAGATAGATAGATATGAAATATATTAAACGAAAAAGGTTAAAATATTTACATTATAGTGACTACGGTAACTGTAACCTAAAATACCATAAAAACTATTTTTTAAGTAGCATATTTAAAATAATAAAATCAAATAAAACACTTGGTAAAAAAAATAAAAAATATTTGCATTACTGTGACTTTACCATGTTTTTTAATTGTAGTAAATACATTTTTTTTATCACAAGTTGGGTTATTTTATTTGTTAACCTTCTGTAATATAATAATTTTATAGATTTTTACAAAATCTTAATATAAAGTAATTATAGTAAAAATGTTTTTTTATTTTAGAAATTTATATTGCAAATATCTAATATATATATATATATATATATATATATATAAAATAACATTTTTAGATATATTTCA
This sequence comes from Labeo catla, assembly GCA_012976165.1. Taxonomy (NCBI): domain Eukaryota; kingdom Metazoa; phylum Chordata; class Actinopteri; order Cypriniformes; family Cyprinidae; genus Labeo; species Labeo catla. The sequence continues at coordinate 112,591 of VONZ01000756.1, forward strand.
CTTCTTTTGATCTCATGCTGACTTTCAGTGCTTCATTAAAAGTGGAATTATTTAAAAATCTGGTCAGAATTGTGACGGTCAAACTGACAGGTGTCCGTCAAACTGATTGACACGCTGCGTTTACTTCAGCTTATCTATACTGTCTGTTTCTAAACAGCGTTGTAGACGTTGACAGTCGTGTCAATAAAACGTTCATCGTCTCTGAAAAGAGCTTTTCCCAAGTTCACTGAAGGACACGCAGCAAACAAACATTCGACATCAAAGCCTGTTTCTCGCTGACATGTCAGCACAGGTGTACTCCAGATCTGCTGGGATGCGTGTTTCTGAGCGTGTGTGTGTGTGTGTGTGTGTGTGGTGTCTTTCGCTACATTAGTATTCCTGTGTTCAGACTGCAGGGATGAACAAAAGAGAGGAGAGGAGGAGAAAAGAGAGGGATGAAGAGAGAGGAAGGGCGAAGGAGCGTCTGAAAGTGCTGAATCGAGACGTTCCTGACGGCTTCTGCATGTCATTAAGTCAGCCCTTCATCTCTGTACAGATTTATTTCACTTTCTCCTTCCCTCCTCACAGATTTCAGTCTTTCTCTTGTGAAGGATCATCAGGGTGACCTTCGACGGGTCCCTGCGCAGTGTGCACACTCCATAGGGCTGAACTCTAGTGCACTTCACAAACAGAAACACACACATTCGAGGTCTGAGCATGGCGTTGTGTAAATAAATATACCGGGATGTCATATATTTTATGTTATATTTTTTCATACATTTATTCATCTTTATACATTTATATCAATATACATACACTACCAGTCAAAAAGATTTTTAATGTTTTTTTAAAGACGTCTCTTCTGCTCACCAAGCCTGCGTTTATTTAATCCAAAGTACAGCAAAAACAGTAAAAAATGTAAATATTTTTATTATTTAAAATAACTGCTTTCTATTTGAATATATTTTAAAATGTAATTTATTGCTGTGATTAAAACTGAATTTTCAGCATCATTACTCCAGTCTTCACTGTCACATGATCCTTTAGAAATCATTCTAATATGCTGATTTTTTTAAAATATTTTTTTGAATAAAGATTTTTTTTTTATTATTATTATTATTATTTATTTTGAATAGAAACATAACATAATAACTAGATTAAAAAAGTTTGTCAAGACAAACTTTATGTTGGCTTGAGAAAGCCGGACCAGAAAGTTTGAAAAAGTTAAAAAGTTTAAAAAATTAAAAAAGTTTAAAGAAAAAACAGTTTTAAGTTTGATGGTTTTCAGTCTGAAATAGGTTGAAGTTTAAAATAGTTTTAAAAGGTTAAAGTTTGGATGTTTTGAAAGCAATACAGTCTCAGATAGAGAGATAGTCTCAGATAGTTACTAGCATGTTTCTAGCATAATTAGCAAGTTTTTAGCATGATGCTGGAATGATTTGCTAGTTGCTAGCATAGCAAGTTTTTAGCCTGATTAACAAGATGTTAGCATGTTGCTAGCATGTTTCTAGCATGATTAGCAAGTTGCTAGCGTGTTTCTAACATGATTAGCAGGTGCTAACATGTTTCTAGCATGATTATAGTATGATTAGCAAGTTGCTAGCATGGTTCTAGCATGAGTAGCAGGTTGCTAGAATGTTTCTAGCATGACTAGCAAGTTGCTAGCATGTTGCTAGCATGTTTCTAGCATGATTAGCAAGTTACTAGCATGATTCTAGCATGATTAACATATTAATAGCATGTTGCTAGCATGATTAGCAGGCTACTAGCATGTTTCAAGCATGATTTGTAGGTTGCTAGCACGTTTTTACCATGATTAGCAGGTTGCTAGCATGTTTCTAGCATGATTACCAAGTTGTTAACATGTTTCTAGCATTATTAGCAAGTTTTTAGCATGATGCTAGAATGATTTGCAAGTTGCTAGCATAGCAAGTTTTTAGCCTGATTAACAAGATGTTAGCATGTTGCTAGCATGTTTTTAGCATGATTAGCAAGTTGCTAGCGTGTTTCTAATATGATTAGCAGGTTGCTGGCATGTTTATAGCATGATTAACAAGTTGCTAGCATGTTGCTAGCATGTTTCTAGCATGATTAGCAAGTTACTAGCATGATTAACATGTTAATAACATGTTGCTAGATTAGCAGGCTACTAGCATGTTTCAAGCATGATTTGTAGGTTGCTAGCACATTTTTACCATGATTAGCATATTTCTAGCATGATTACCAAGTTGTTAACATGTTTTAGCATAATTAGCAAGTTGTTAACATGTTTTAGCATAATTAGCAAGATGCTAACATGTTTCTAGCATGATTAGCAGGTGTTAGGGTGTTTCTAGCATGTTTCTAGCATGATTAGTAAGTTGCTAGCATATTCCTAGCATCATTACCAAGTTGTTAACATGTTTTTAGCATAGTTAGCAAGTTGTTAGCGTGTTTCTAGCATGATTCTAGTATGATTAGCATGTTGTTAACATGTTTCTAGCATGATTAGCAAGTTACTAGCATGTTTCAAGCATGATTAGTAGGTTGTTAGCATGTTTTTACCTGATTAGCAGGTTTAATAGCCCTAATGACTCCCCTGCTACTTGAGTTACAAGAATGCAAACTTGGGAAAAGAATACTAATGACAGAATGAAATGAGATACGTTTCTAGTTTCAACATTATTTGTTCTGCAGATATTCATCTTAAAAAAAATAAATAAATAAATAAACGAAGTATCTGCTGTTTGCAAACTGAAGTTCCAGTACCTCTGGAACTGAACTATGCAGGGCCTTAAATATGAAAATGCCAAAAAGAAAGTTTGTAAAGAGCCAATATCTAAAAGGGCATTAAGAGATCTTTAATACTTCTTTGAGGAGAAACTGTTTCTTTCCAGTTTTGAATCATCACTATTGGCGTATAATGGAACAAAGATTGCACTGTAGGTGTCGATGCCCAGGGGCACCAAAGAGTCTTAAATCTACCACTGTTGTGACATATTTCAGAGTGAAACAGGTTTTAGAATGTGATAAATTACAGGGCAGGATTTGACTTTATTCATCGATGTAGTAAATGTATAAATTCAAGGGTGGGGGTAAAGGAGTAGGATTCTTGGGACCTTAAGAGCAGAAAATGCACCTCTTTTATTTCTGATTGTGGCTGTGTGTGTTTTGGGTTTTATATGACTTTTTTTTTTCTTGAATGAAAATGAGGCTGTGAGGGATAAACCTAGTCTTTACAATGACACACACTGTGTATAAAGCCCTACATATATTTTCAGTGATGGACGAAGTACACAGACCATGTACTTGAGTAAAAGTTGAGATACCTAGTGTAAAATATTACTCCAGTAAAAGTGGAAGTGCTCCCTTTAAACGTCGACTTGAGTAAAAGTACAAAAGTACTTGACTTCAAATGTACTTAAGTATCAAAAGTAAAAGTAATTTGGTGTAATGTAGTTCCAATGTCTTGTCATGTCCTTTATACACTCAATCAAGTCATACAAGGTAAAAAAAAAACAAAAAAAAAACACTAACACCACTCTGAAATTACAATGTTTTCTATTTGTGATATCTGGTACTGATATCTTTTGAAATTATCATAAGCACATCCTACTAAATGGAAACCACATGATTAGGAATAAATAGGGTGGGGGGAAACCACATTAGACACGTATTTCTTTAACAATTTATTGTTTGAAGTAATGTAGAAATCTTATTCCTTTATCACATTCCTTTACTACATCACAGCTGACGGATTTACTCAAGTTTACAAAGGTTTACAAAGTTTACAAAGAATGTCTTTTTTCCAATTTACTAAACATGACTCCTTACAACACAGCTGTATGTCCACTCTATAAACAAATGTTAGTTTCTGTTGTTGTGTGATTTATGCAAACACTAACACACCAATAGATTTCCCTGAAGACTTACGCAGTATGTAGAACTACTAACTAGTAGTGATGTGCTATAACAGAAGAATAACAGAAATAGCACTGTTAACTGTATGACCTACCTAAAGCTAAAATATTTTTTGTTAAGTTTGAGAAGGAGCTGATTTTCAAAATTTCTGGCATCCAATCTTGCCCTTCTTGGGCTGAAAATCAGTCCAGCAGTGCTAAAGAGACGTTCGCATGCAGCAGAAGCTGGTAAGGCAGTGTTGATTTTAAGAGACAATTTGCAAACCGCAGGATAAGATTGCAGTATCTCTTTGTTGTCTACTTTAGAGGCAAGGTACCCTTCTAGCTGTTTAACACTTTCCTGCCCATGAGTTTTTTTCATGCTTGAAAAGAAGTCATCGTCATCTGAAGCACTTGATCCATTGCCTGGTGACTGATGTGGACGTTCTTCCTCCAGATGGTCCTTGATGTAGGCAAGTCCTAATATACAACATATATTGGGACAGATGCCAGAAATCATGTTATATAAATGATAGGGCAATACAGTACAGAGGAAAAAGAATGAACTAACTAATTTGGAGCAACATGCACAGTTATGGATAGGCAGCTAAAGCTGACATATGAGGGCAAAGATCAGTTTCTATGCCCCATTAGATCAGCTTTACTTCCCTGGCCACAATTCAGTCTAGATTGTGTCAAATTTCCTTGTTCTTTTTCCTGAACAACATGAACAGCATGTAGTACCTTGAACAATAAGGCTATGGGGTCCATCCACATCAAACTTGCCTTTTAGGCATATATATGAATCCAGGTCACAACCCCCCACCCCCCACCCTTTTAAGTAAGTAAACTTATATAAATGTGCTTGTTTAGTTTTTTTGTTTACTTTTGTTTTGTGAACTAAGCGCATGACATCTGAAATAAAAATGCCACAAAACATATGTACATACATAGATACATACCTAGGTTTAATAGGTTCTCATCAGATGTCCACGCTGTTTTAAATTTTGGGAGCAGGATGGCAGCAGCAATAAACTCTGGTTCTGCCATCATGTCTTTAAAGCGCTTTTGTAGTCCCTCTAGGACTGCATCCACCAAAGGTTTGCAGTACCTGGAATTAGAGGTGGGGGAGAGAAAATGATATAGTACAATATCACAACATTTACAGCGTGCATTTATACTGAGACAATGACAATAACAACAAGCATCCCAATACTTAATTGTTAAATATGATTTGACGGTCTTACATCTATTGTGTTCTTGGTCAATGTGTTCATAAAGGCCTCTTTTTAATCATTTTACTAATGGCACACATTAACTTCCTACACGTATGCTATATGAAGTTTTAAGGGAGTTGAATTGTGTATGATAAGGAATACACCTTAATAACATGAGGGGAAAGAATCTCTACCTGGAATTTATGTGGATTCGTTCAAGCTTATTGATGAGTTGGCAGAAGCCATCCCATCTGAACATCTGTCTCATCTTGAAGAATGTTGAGGGCTTTGGCGAGAGGACCCATGGTTCTGGCAAATTCCTCCAGAAAGGAAATTTCAACTGAACTCAACCTAACAAACATAAAGAACACTTAAGAGGAGAGAGAGAGTGTGTTTGTGTGTCTGTCTGTGAGAGAAGTGGAGTGGATTGTGTGTTTGTGTGTCTGTTCCGTGAGAGAATGAGCGGAAACGTGTGTGTGTCTGTCTGTCTGTGAGAGTGTGTGTGTTTGCGTCTGTCTGTAGAGAGTGAGTGATTGTGTGCTTGTGTGTCTGTCTGTGAGAGAATGAGGATTGTGTGTGTGTCTGTCTGTGAGAGTGTGTGTGTGTGTGTGTGTGTGTGTCTGTCTGTGAGAGAGTGAGTGATTGTGTGTGTGTGTGTGTGTGTGTGTGTGTGTGTGATGAGTGGTGAGTGGTGAGGCTGCTCGGACTATAATTGTCCTCCATTTCCCCTTACGTAAAGCAACTGAATAGTTAAGCAATATTTTCCAAAATTACATATTGGAATGAAAGGTATATTTAAAAAAAGTTACACTTACATTGGCAACTTCAGTGCAGTGCATACAGTTCTCAGGGCCCCTTCTCCTTCATCTTTGATTATTCTCACGATTCTTTCAACAGAGAGAAATAATGAGTTCCATCGTGTGTCGTTTGGCCGGATCAGTTGTATTTTGCATGTTTCCTCTATGATGTCTGAAGCAGTGGAGGATCGAGATGTCTTGTTCCATAAGCCACTGCATTTCGCAAAAGCTGATCGTGACAGTCTTTTATAGGAGTCATTGGAATTGGCCTTGGCTGCATCAACTGTGGCAACAAGGTTTAATAGATGACATGCACAGCAATGATGCTTTGGAAGCTGAAATTGTAAGCCATCATCTTCCATTAAGATCGGTGTTACCTCAATGAAGTCAACATCAACACCTTCCTCTTCCTGTTCATCTTCATCACTGCAAGCATCCTCTTCAGTCTCACTGGAGGCACAGTTATTGTTCTCATCTTGTTGTTGTTCTCCATATTCTCTAAATGCCTTTATGAAATTGGACCCATTGTCTGTGGTGGTTCTAACTATTTTTTTCTCTATGCCAAATTCGCAATGGATGTCATTCAATGCACTGCCCAACACATCAAAAGTGTGTGGCCCTTTAATCCGCCGGCAAGCAAGTGCCACAGAGCACCTCTTTAATGAATCTGGATCCACCCAGTGGGCAGTGACTCCGAGAAATCCTCTCCTTCTTGCACTCCAACAGTCAGTTGTTGTGGCAATGAATTCAGTGGAGGACATTGCTTGTTTAATATTTCTCTTCATTTCTTGGACACCCTCTTCTACTTTCCGGCGCAATGTAGTTCTGGACATCACACGTGAATTAGGCTGTAGCTCTTGCACTAAAGCATTAAACGCAGGCTGTTCTAGCACAGTAAATGGTTGAAGACTCTGAATTACAAAATTTATGACTACGTTGTCTACCTTTGTTTGATTCACAATTTTCGTTTCTCCTAATTTCAGTTGTCTGGAAGTGGAGGGAACTGGGTTTTCAGCTTTTCTTTTTCGAGGGGCTGTCAGGGCACTGTATCTTTCCAAGTGACTTGAATGCTTTCTCTGGAAAGAAAGGGGGAAAAACACATCATGAACATAATATCTTCACAGCAATATATCTCAATTTCATAAATGAAGTGCACATTTCATGTTTTTTTGCATGTACCAAGTAGGCTGCTGAGAAGGCTGAGTAACTAGCTAGCCTACATCAATCGCAGGCTACTGTTCAAGTAGCTACCGATCAATCATACCTTGCATGTAAACCTAGTCAAATAGAAGCCTAAATGTCAGAAAAATGCATTGGCCTAAATGCATTTTCATCATTTTACATTGAATTTCTTTAGACACACTACACATTCTATGAACGAGCTTGACAAGTAAATGGCATTTTTAGGGGGTAATGTTAGGCTATTTCTAGCCAAGTGCCTTCACTGCAAAAAATGCTTTTCTTAGTATTTTTGTCTTTATTCCAGTCCAAATCTCTAAAAATTATTAAATCAAGATGCATCCACTAAGAAAAATAACCTTAATTCAAACAGAAACAAGATATATTGGCAGATAATTTTGCTTTTTTTAAGCAACAACTCACTTAATTTTGATTTATTTCCCCAGAAAACAAGACATAATATCTTATGGCCTTATACTTTAGTAAATGCATCTTGATTTAAGAATTTTTAGAGATTTGGACTGGAATCAAGACAAAAATACTAAGTAAGAAAAGCATTTTTTGCAGTGTTGGTGTTAATGAGCTTTGCTAACGGTCTGCAGTTTCCTAGCTTAACCTTGCACAATGGAACTGATGTCCACGTTTATTATTAACACAACGTATGAGCGTATTATATCCAGTTTGGGTAAAACGACAGGTTTATTAGCCTTTAATTAATTTCACAGTCAAACTGAAAATTACTTACCTCTATGTGTTTCTTTAGATTGGACGGCGAATTCTTGAAAGAAGAAATCGTATGCTTCTGAGGCAGACAGAGAAGGCACTTAAAAATGAATGACTCGTTCTTCCTTTCCACTACTTCAAAAAATTCGCTTAAATATGGCCATGGGTGCTCAATTTCAATGTCTGGCGCTTCTTCCATTATTGCGTTGGCTATAAACGTGACAGCGAAAAGAAGCAAGCAGGCAGGCAGCAGTTATATTAGACAGTAAAGCGCGCAAACTGCACGAAACACGACGTGTTCTGATTGGCACACTTGCGGAGCACGTGTACTTATTTTGACCTGTCACTGGTTACGCATGTATGTTGTGGAACGTAAAAAGAAACGACAGGTTTTAGGAAAGTAGTGGAGTAAAAAGTAAGGTTTTCCACTTCGAAATGTAGTTGAGTCAAAGTATAAAGTCTCACAAAACAATGATACTCAAGTAAAGTACAGATACGCTAAAAAGTTACTTAAGTACGGTAACAAATTACTTGTACTTCGTTACTGTCCACCACTGCTATTGAAGTGTATAATACATTCGTCTTTAATGAGAATGAAGATAGAAACAAGCTCGATGATGTGCTGGCCAAATTTACTGCTCATTGTTCGCCCAAAAAGAATGAAACTTATGAAAGATACGTGTTTCGTTCACGTGTGCAGCAGCCGCAGGAAACATTTGATAACTTCCTGACTGACCTGAGACTAAAGGCTAAGACATGCAATTTTGACCAGCTAAGTGATTCAATGATAAGAGATCAGATTGTGTTTGGCATTGGTGATGCAAAACTCAGACAACGCTTACTGAGAGAAACAGAGCTCACTTTGCAGTCAAAATTTGTTAAGCTAGTGAACTTGCTCAACTTCATGTGAAAATGTTTGGTGAAACAATGCCAAAAAGCATGTCTTCAAATACAGATGCTGCAATTGGTGCAGTATCCTTCAAAGAGAAGCGACGCACGTTTAGAGCAGCAAAACAGCAGGATGGAGTCTACAGTTGCAAACGATGTGGTACTGATCATCAGCCTAAGCAATGTCCAGCTTTTGGGAAACAGTGTGTGAAGTGTAATGGTAAAAATCATTTCGCAAAACAGTGCTTTACCAAAGGAAAAATGAAACAAAAAGGCAGATCTGTCAAGATGATAGAAGAAACTGATTTGAGCGACACATTCTTTGTCGGCATGGTAACCGGTGAAAACCTGCAGGAATCTGAGAACACTGGATGTGGACAGCTATCAGTTAATGCACAGAGTCAAGAGGATGCTGTTAAAACTGGTGCTAAAGCAAACTTAATAAGCATGTCAGACATAAAAAATATGACAGAAAAGCCAAAAATCAAGAGAAGCCAATACTTCTCAAGGACTACAATGGAAAAAGCATTGACTCTTCAGGTATATGCAGGCTGAAAGTAACAGTAAAAGACAAAGTGCATCACCTACTCTTCTCTGTTGTTGCTGAGGAACTGTGAGAAGGCCTGTGAGAATTTAAATCTGGTCAAAAGGGTGTACCACATCAACCACGACAATTCAGCTGTGACTACAAGTAACTCTGTGGATGACATAGTGCATCTGAAAGCTGAAAGAAAATGCACAGCCTGTAGTGCATCCTGCACGCCGAGTTCCAGCTCCGCTCAAAGATTGTCTAAAGAAAGAATTAGACAGGATGACAACATTAGGAGTGATTAAAAGAATTCAAGAACCAACCGACTGGGTGAACTCCATGGCATGTGTGAAGAAAAAGAATGGAGATTTAAGAGTGTGTATGGATCCAAAGGATCTGAATGATAACATAAAGCGTGAGCACTATCAAATACCAAAATGTGAAGAAATAAAGAAAGAAATGGCGGGTGCCAAATATTTTACGAAGCTTGATGCCTCACAAGGATTTTGGCAGATACGTCTGGATGAGGACAGCTGTACCTTCAACACTCCGTTTGGTAGATATTCTTTCCTTAGAATGCCATTTGGAATAATATCTGCATCAGAAATCTTTCACAGAGCGATGAAGAACATTATTGAAGGACTTGAAGGAGTCAGAGCATACATTGATGATATCATTATTTAGGGATCTTCACTTCAAGAGCACAACAGTAGACTAACCAAATGTTGCAGAAGATCAGAGTGAGTGGACTGAAACTAAACAAATACAAATGTTAGTTTGGTGTGCAAGAACTTCTATTTCTTGGGGAAAAATTGTCAAGTCAAGGGATACAGCCTGATAGTGAGAAGATAAATGCCATCCTGAAAATGAAATGTCCAACAGAGAGGAAAGGAGTACAGCACATCATGGGTATGGTGAATTATATAGGAAAGTTTATTCCGAATCTTTCTTCAAAAACATCATGTCTGCGAGAACTCCTGCAAAAAACAACAGACTTTGCATGGACAGACAAACATGAGAGTGAATGGCAACAGTTGAAAATAGCATTGACCTCAGCACCCGTATTGCAGTTCTTTGATCCAACCAAGAAAACTAAAGTGTCCACAGATGCCTCCAAGAATGGTCTTGGTGCAGTTTTATTGCAAGCTGATGATGAGATCTGGAAGCCAGTAGCGTATGCAAGCAGATCCATGACTGACTCTGAGTGTCGATATGCGCAAATTGAGAAAGAATGCTTGGGATTAGTCTTCAGCCTGGAGAAATTTCATACTTACGTATATGGCCTTCCCACCTTTACTGCAGAAACTGATCATCGTCCATTAATTGCAATAATAAAAAAGAATCTGAATGAAATGACACCAAGGATTCAAAGACTGATGATAAAATTGCAGAGGTACAATTTCAATTTGGTATATACGCCTGGCAAATACTTACTGCTTGCAGATACCCTCTCACGAGCACTTACACAAAATAGTGAGAGTACAACAGAAGAAGATGTTGAGATTCCTGTGAATTTGGTGCGCACAGCGTTTCCAGTGTCAGATACAAAGTCAAAGCAAATAGCTGAAGAAACCAGAAAAGATGATGAGTTACAAGCTGTCATTGACAATATGTATAATGGATGGCTGACGAGTTCATCTCCAAAATTCCATGACATCAGAGGTGATCTATGTGTGGTGGATGGAATTCTTCTGAAACAAAACAGAATCGTCATTCCTCAAAGCCCGAGACAAGACATACTACACAGAATTCATGAAGGTCATCTTGGCATTGAAAAATGTAAGAGGAGAGCGAGAGAGACGGTCTTTTGGCATGGAATCAACAAAGACATCGAAAAGATGGTGAGACAGTGTGACACATGTCAAAAATACAGAAATAATCAAACTAAGGTGCCAATGATAATACCGGACTTACTAACATCACCATGGGAGAAAGTTGGAATGGATCTCTTCCATCTGAAAGGCAATAACTATCTAGTGATGATTGATTACTACTCAAATTACCCTGAATTGGCAATATTCTCGAACATGTCATCAAAATGTGTAATAACACATGAAAAATCAATTTTTGCAAGACATGGCATACCACAGACTGTCGTCAGTGACAATGGTCCATGTTTCAGCAGCAAAGAGTGGCAAGACTTTTCAGTGCAATATGACTTCAAGCATGTCACTTCAAGTCCAGAATATGCTCAGTCAAATGGCAAAGCTGAGAAAGGAGTTCACATTCTCAAGCAACTTCTAAAAAAGGCTGCTGACAGTAAGTCTGAACCGTACCTTGCTCTGCTCAATTACAGAACCTCTCTGTTAGAGTGTGGCATGGCCCGGGCTGAGATGTTGATGAATCGGAAACTTTGCACTACATTGCCGTCTTGTGCCAAACGAAAAGGAAATGTGAAAATGAAGCAGAAACTCAAGCAATTGAAAGATAGACAGAAGTTCTACTATGACAGGGCTACAAAGCATCTACAACCACTGGTGAGGAATGATGTTGTCTGAATCAAAGATGATGAGAACTGGAGCAAGAAAGCCACAGTTATGCAAGAAGTAGCTCCAAGATCTTATACTGTGAAAACGAATGACGGACAAATCTTCAGACGGAACAGACGTGATCTGTTAAGGACTAAAAAAGAAAGAGAAGACCTGAATCAATGCAATGCAAGATCTGAGTCAACTGCATTATCCACAGCAAATAACTGCAACACTGATTTAAACAACGAAACACAAATACCAGACAATCAGACATTTACACTTAGAAGATCTACAAGACACATTAAAAAGCCTGATAGATTAAATCTGTAAGAAAGTGCTGAAAGAGTAAATGTTAATGTTTGTAGTTAATTCGTATTGACTGTTCAACACTTCAAATATAGACATTGAGTTAAAATGTTATTCTAAGCGCAAGTCATGATGTTTTATAAAATAATACTAAGTTACTTGTTTATGTTTATTTGAAGAAAAGGGGATGTGATAATATCAACTGATTGTGCCTGTTACTCTAGGAAGCCACTAGAGGGCAATGAGTTCAGTGTTATGTGTTGAATACGAAAGAATAAGAGATATAAGAAAAAGAGTACGGATGGAGAAGTAAAGAAATAAAAAGACAGACATTCTAAGACTGCACTGAGAGTTATTTTATTAAAGAACATGAACAAAACACTTTCCCTCCAAAAGTGAAAGTCACTATTGCCTCTTGAACCTCCTGGAGGTGTAGCCCCCCAGAGACCTTAACGGCCCTCTCTCCTCTCTCTTTTGCAAAACCTTCTGATTGCTGCCCGTGTGGAAGGACTCACAGGGAGCCTGAGCCGGCACAGGGCGTGCCCGGCAGGCCCCAACATATAGAGCTGTGGCTTTTGTACACAAAGTTTTGTGCCTTTTCTTTTTAGTTTCTTCACTTGTCTCACATGAGTGATTCGCCTCAGTCAGTCAGTGGTTCTTTTAGAACCTAAGAAGGTGGTTAACTGACTCTCTTCATAGCTTCATTTTCTTGTATCTCTAATGGCTTTTCACTGACCCTTCCCTCATGTATGAGTGATTTCATGTTTGTTTAGATTAATTATGTGTTAGTCCTTCGTTAATAAAACTCTTGTGCACAAATTACATGATTTTTGATTCTGATTCTGCCTTGCAAAATTAATGTCCCTTTACGATTCCGATTCAAGCTACATGCTCTAATGCAATAGTAGTTTAAGAAATTTATTTGCTGTGGCCAAGAAAATATAATTTCTTGTTGAAATGAAATTATACTGAATGTTCACTGGACGAACATATTAGTTGATGGAAAATTAATTCTGCTACAGTTAATACTGGCAACTGATATAAATAATTGTAATTAATCATAATTAATTGTAATTATTTATATACATTTCTCTTTTGAGCTAAATCCAACAAGGCCAATCATCCAGCCTTGTTAGGAAGGACTTGGCTGTTGAATTGGCAAGAGGTCCATCTGGTCAGCGAAAATGCAAAACTCCAAGGGATTCTAAACAAGTACCCGGATGTATCCAGTGATGGACTCAGAAGTATGAAGGATGTTCAGGATGCCAGACCTGTATACGCACTTAAACCCAAGGTTAAAGCTGAACTGGAGAGACTGGTAAAGGTTGGAGTTCTGCGACCAGTACACATGAGCGACTGGGCTACACCAATCGTGCCAGTCATGAAGAAGGATGGGTCCCTTTGGTTATGTAGAGATTTTAAGGTGACAGTAAATCCAGTTCTGACCCCAGAGCAGTACCCCCTGCCACTTATAGAGGATCTCTTTTCTGGTCTTGCTGGTGGCCAACGGTTCAGTAAAATAGATTTGTGCCAGGCATATTTGCAGATGCATGTGGATCCAAGTTCTCAAGATCTCCTTACCATCGTGACACATAAAGGAATCTATCAATATCAGAGACCTCCGTTTGAGATCACCTCAGCGCCGGCACTATTTCAAAGACCAATGGACCACATCCTCAGTTGGCTGACTGCAGAGTTTTGGACTGAAATTCAGAAAGGACAAGTGTGAGTTTTTCCGCCCTGCTGTTGAGTATTTGGGCCACATGATTGATGGTTCTGGGCTGCATAAGTGAAGGCAATCGTGGAAGCGCCAGCTCCACAAAATGTAAGTCAGCTTGGGTCTTTTTTGGGACTGTTGACTTATTACGCAAAATTTGTGCCAAATTTAGCTAACTGGCTGAAACCAATGTGTGACCTACTGAATAAATCCAAAAAGTGGGATTGGACCAAACAATGTGAGGAATCTTTCATTGAGGTAAAAACAGCCTTAGCCCACTCTGAAGCCCTCACTCACTTCAACCCTGCACTGCCAATGCAGCTTGCATGTGACGCGTCGTCCTATGGTGTGGGGGCGATTGTGTCACACATCATGCCATTGGGTGAAGAAAAACCCATCGCTTTCCCTTCACAAACTTTGAGCAAGGCAGAATGCAACTATGCCCAAATTGAGCGTGAGGCACTTGCTATCGTGTTTACACTCTAGATTTACTAACAGATCACAGACCTCTCACCTCCATTTTTGGCCCACATTCAGGCATTCCTTCACTTGCAGCCGCAAGAATGCAGTGTTGGGCCCTTCTTCTTTCTGCACATCAGTATGATATTAAATACAGGATATCGGAACATCATGCTAATGCTGACGGGCTGTCCCGACTGCCACTGCCCACAACCCATCCAGAACCAGCAAAGGCAGAAATTTTCTATTTGAAAGCAGTAGACAATTCCCCTGTTATGGCAGCTTAAGTTAAAAAGCACACACATACTGACCCAGTGATGTCCAAGGTTTTGGATCTCGTGCTCAGAGGGGAAGTGGGAGAAATGTCACCCCTCCTAAGGCCTTATGTGAGTAGGAGAAGTGAGCTAACTGTTGAATCTGGTTGTCTGCTGTGGGGCTCCAGGGTCATTATTCCACCACCATTGAGACAACGAGTACTGGAGGATTTTCATTCGGAACACTGCGGAGTAGTTCGGATGAAGGAAATCACCTGCAGCTACTTCTGGCCAGGAGTGGACTCTGAGATCGAGGAGAAAGCCAAATCGTGCAGTACATGTCAAAAGCTAAAAAAATACTCCTCAACCAGCTCCATTACACCCCTGGCAATGGCCTGAGGAGCCGTGGGTGAGAGTACATGTTGACTTTGCAGGGCCACTGGAAGACCATAAGTTTTTAGTTATTCTTGATGCCCACGGTAAATGGCTAGAGGTTGAGGTAATGAAATGCACGTCATCTGTGAAAACTGTGGAAGCCCTTCGTTCAATTTTTGGTTGTTTTGGCCTCCAGAAAAGTTGGGACATTTCGTGAAATGCCATAAAATCAAGAATATGGAATCAAGGAGATAGTCTGCAAAAAACACTTCCATTAAGGGAGAAACCGGCAGCCATGTGTGTCTCATGTGAAAGGGCCTTGGAAATAAAGTCTGTTTACATTGATGAGCCAAAACATTCTAACCACTAAACATTCTAAACATTCTATCCATATATATGATGAGAAGTCGGTGGAGGGAGTGTGATGTTTTGGACAATGTTCTGCTAGGAAACCCTTGATCTGGGCATTCATGTGGATATAAATTAAACACATGCTACTTACCTGAATGTTGTAGACCATGTACACCACTTCATGACAATGGGGTTCCCCAGTGGCCTTTTTTTCAGGATAATGCACCATGCCACACTGCACACATTGTTCAGGAATGGTTTGAGGGAACTTGATAAAGAGTTCAAGGTGTTGCCATGGCCTCCAAATTCCCCAGATCGCAATCCAATTGAGCACTTGTGGGATGTGCTAGACCTGGGATAGGCAACATCGATCCTGGAGTGCCACTGTCCTACAGAGTTTAGTTGCAATCCTAATCAAACACACCTGAACAAGCTACTATTACTAGTATGCAATGGGGCACACAATGAGCACAGTGGCAATAATGATTAAAAATACATTTTATTTAAATGTTTATATTACACAGCAAAATCAATAAACAACATTCTTCTTTGATTTCAACCACATGTAAACGTGCACATCAAATACACATAAGCCATAACAATGTTATTGAAAGGATTACTTTCTATTCCTAGAATTAACCATAACATATATTTAAGCACATTTTAGACAACAGAAAAACAGCAAATCATGAGCAGGGCTGCAGGTGCAGTGTTAGCGCCCCCTGACTGTGGAGCTGCAGCAAGCGGAGAAATACTGCCCTTCGGTAGCAACAGAACATACTTGCATTTTTTCCAGAAGACAAATTTACTACAATTTACCTTGATCTTCAAATTCATAAAGATTTCACCCCCCAGCTCTTAATGCATTGTGTTTCCTTCTGTAACATCAGTGAATATTTGAACCTTTTTTGATATTGAAATGACATCATTACTGTCTTTATAATTGCTTTTTTAAGCTGAAGCTTCTGATTATGGTAAGATGCATTACATTTCAGTTGGCCAGTCAGAGCACACTGGACTTTTCGAAGGAGAGGGATTGTAGAAATTAATGCATTTTAGAAAGACTAGGCATAGAGGAACAACAATAATGTACAGTATATGAAAAATAAGGCATTTTGAACATTACAGCATGCTAACATATTCTATCACACTCAATACACAAAATAATGATCTTTGAAAATAGCATCATATGACCCCATTAAGTGGTTTGAGAGCACAGGGAGTGGCCAGACACTGCAGAGTTCTTTTAGTAGGATTAGCTTATTGTGATTCTCTGACTGGAGGATATTTCTTTGCAGAATCATGGGTAATGTAGTTTTTCGGCATGAATTGCATTGTTGAAAATGATTTAGTATTTTAGAGTAATACAGGTTTGCAATGACATGGGAGTGACTAAATAATAACCAAATGTAAATTTTTGAGTAAATAGTTCCTATTACATTTTCCCTATGCAAACAGCTCACTGGGTTTTAAAATCATTAATCAAAATATAATACAAATTATGAAATCAAATATTACATTTATAAATTGCATATATTATATTGTTAATGGTTTCTCACACTCTCAAGATCTGACTGGGATTGATTGTGATTAAATCAGTCTTTAGCCCAACATCACTGTTATTAATGGGAGCCATGTTAAACCTGCAACAAATAGAAAAAGCTTCAGTGGTTACGATACTTGTTCATATACAGATACAAACTTTTGACAAAGCTTTTATTTACCAAATGATTAAAGCCAAAGGCAAGGTCTAAGATGATACATGATCTCTTACAAAACAGCAAAAGCTTCAAAGGACTAAGTGTCAGAAAGTTTCACTCTGTAAGCATATAGTAAAGTACTTTGGTTCTACCTGATGACATAGTCAGCACTGTCAATCTTTCTTCCACAATTACTGTTCTTCAAAATCCCTCCACTGCCCACCACAGCACACCGACCCAGACGACGCTCACTCCAGGGAAAGGCCTTCAAACCAAAGCAAGGAGTCCATTTTACATTTTCTATCATATATGCAGAGGCCTGGTAAGTTTTTGGCCACACACAAAATACATTTCATTGCATTAGATCAGGAGTGTTCCTTTCAGGTTTCAGGGAGAGGCAAGATGTGTCTATGATTCCTTCTATAATCTTTCCCCTATGATTCCACCACATACAATTTTGGCTCCTTGCAGATGTCTTTGATGGTTCACATTTTACTGTACCCTTGAGGTGTTTGTAACCTGATTACCTCACTTTTCAACAGGGGATGGAGAGGCTAGCTGGTTCTGTTGTAATGCATCTTCTGTTGATAACACTTGTGTGCATGTCACTTTCTGATCTTGACATGACTTTTGGTAGAAGGAACCAGTAACTTTTTGTCAATTGGAAGTGTTGTCCTTGTTTGTCTTGACATAATTCTTTCTGCTGGTGATCTGAGAATTCCAGCATGTTTCTCAAATACTCAGAATTTGTTCTCTGCATTTCACCCATCCAAGTGCACATACACAGCAGTGAGTAGTGAACAAACACACACTCACACCGTAAACACACACCCGGAGCAGTGGGTTGCCACTTTGGCAGCTGCGAGCAGAGAGTAGTTGGGGGTTCAGTGCCTTGTTCAAGGTTTTCACCTCAGTCATGGTATTGAAGGTGGAAAAGAGCGCTGTACATTCACTCACCCCACCAACAATCCCTGCTGGTACCAAGACTCGAACCTGCAACCTTTGGGTTACAAGTCTGACTTTTTAACCATTAGGGCCCCCCAGTCTGGGGACTGCCATGTACTGAAAAGTGTCTCTGATTTTGTAAACATGGCGATTGATGTTAGATTGCGAAGAAGATCTATTTCAAACCATCTTGATGTGGAGACCACCAGAACAATATAATGTTGGTCATTCCAAATAGATCTGTCACAATAATTGACCAGGGAATCTCTGGAGTCGTGATGGGCAACTTCAGTCTTGGAAGACCACTGCCCTGCAGAGTTTAGTTCCAACCCTGATAAAAACTCGCCTGTTTCTAGCTTTCTAGTTACACCGAAAACATTGATTAGCTTGTTCAGGTGTGTTTGATATGCAGGACAGTGGCTTTCCAGGACTGAAGTTGCCCAACCCTGCTCTGGAGAATCATTCTGTTTTAATGGTTATTTCTGCTGGTGATGTTTTATATTATTGAAGACTGCATGAAGTGCATTCCTCCTCAATGCCCTTGTTCAGTGAAGGCCAGAACACTACACCTCATGCTCTGCGTTTTGTTGATTCTACTCCAGGATGTCCTCTGTGAAGAATGGTGATGTATTATTTCTGCAGTGACTTAGGAATCACAGCTTTTGTGCCTTTCATCATAATCTCACCTTTTTTTGTCAATTCATCTTGTTATGGTGTAACATCTACCAGAGAGGGGGAGTCTACCCAGATAAAAAAAGAAGACAAGAGAAGAAAACTCAAGGCAATCAGCTAGTCATTCCACAAGACTTTATATTTGTTTGCACCAGAAGAGTTCTCACACACATGTAAAAGGGCGAGTACAAAACGGTAAATAAAACACACTGGTGACATGACAAACAAAAACAAAAGAAGTTACAGCACTGTAGTAGTCAGCAGTAGAGCAACCATCTCTCTCCTTACTCTTGACTCTAAGTTTGAACAGCATTCAAACTTAGAGCAAAACATATTTAAAGGAACAATAACATGAATAACTATAGCCCTCCTAAAGTGACTACTCAGCCCCCCTAAAATTTAGCGATTAGCTCCAGAAACTGTACACGAATTCGTGATCGCCACAGTCCCCTTTAAATTTCATATGAAAATTGTGGCAGACGCGTTTTTCAATCAGCGAATCACAATGACTCAGAAAAACAGAGGACAAGGTGTGTGTTTATTGATAGATTGTTATAATATCTGCATCTGTACAGTTTAAATAGAGTTTACAAAAAATCATGAGGGAGCAATCGGTTCCCCATGTACTGTAGCCTAAGTTTTCACTAAGTTCACTTCTCATCACATCACATCTTTATAAAATGATCATGTTGCTTTTTTCATTTAAAAATGTAACTTTCAATATAATACATATTCCAATGCATGTGGCAAAGAGGTTTGCATACTTGAGCTAAGGAAAGAGGGTTATACTAGAAATGCTAACAGTAAAATTTTGTATTAGCACAATAAACAGTGTGAGATCAGGAAGACTTATTTGGCTTATTCAGTATTAAAATGTTATACCTATCTATACAGTAGCCTACAGTGGAATACTGTAATAAGTGTATCCCTATTAGTCAAACATTTTATTTATTTATTTATTTATTCATTATTATACCCTCATTGGGGCTGTGCCCCCTAAAATGAAAATCCTAAAACTGCAAGAGGCAAACTGCCAAACTGGCCAGCTCTGGTGTATATCTGCAAAGCTGCTGCAGTGTTGGATCTGTGGCTCTGTGCTCTTTCAACTTGCCAAGATGAGATGTGTTATACAGACATTACCTCAAAATCAGTCTTTTCACTGCCTTGTGCTTCTGTGTTCGTTATGGGGGCAACGTGAAAGAGTATCGGGCAAATACATTTATTTTTATCTTTGTAACTTGTAACAAAATCATACTTCTAGAGCCTCAGTATCATTCATTGTAATCGCGCTGGTGCCATGTGCAGTGGCCTGTTGAGAATCGTCACCAATGGCTGATGATCTGTTTCAATGATAATTTTCATTGTGTATATCCACCTTTTTCTTCTCGCAAAGGGTAAGCCGTGGCCATTTGTAAAGTTTATGGGTCTGGCTTCTGCTGTCCCTTGCATACGCGTAAAAAATGAAGTATACTTTGGGATTAAGGTTGGCCTTTCGTGCACTATCCAGAATTACTATTATTATTATTATTATTATTATTATTATTACCATTATCATTATTATTATTATTATTTTTAGAGAGATTTTCATTGTGTTATTTCACATTCTTTCCTTCTACGAGGGTGTTGTACACGTTGATAACCTGTAAAATTTTGCTCCAATTTTGCTTCAATTTTGGCCTTTGGAACACCTCAGTCGCTGTGCTGATTCCAAATGGTATGTGTAGAAACTGGAATATCCCAAATAGGGAGTTCAATGTCGTCAGAATTTTTTACTGAGATAAATTTACCAGAAGGAAGTTTTCACTTCCAAAACAGAAAAGAGTTTAGCATTTGAGGTTTGCCTTTTTCTACAGCCTGCATCAGAAGATGTGGACATAGGAGGGCTTTATTAAGGTCTCTTGGGTCGATGCATGTTCTTATCTCCTCTGAATTATTCTTGTGTGTTGCTATGGGTGATGATACCCATTCAGTGGACTCTGAGACTGGAGTAAGAACATCCACACTGACCATTTTTTTGTAACTCTGCTTCAGCCTTGCCATGTATGGCTGCCATGATTTTGCGTACAGATTTTACAACTGGGTGCACTACTGGGTCCAGTTTCATTAAATATATTACTGGAAGCTTACCAATCTCATCCTTGAAAAGGTCTGAATATTCTGAACAAATCTGGCTTGCAAAACTTGATCTGCTGACATATGGTGGACTTCTTTTTTAAATGAGACCAGCTTCATTTGTAAACAGTCCAGTAGTCCTATAAGTGGTTGCACATTTCTGTTTACCACGTGGAATAAAAGGTCATAAACCCTTTCAGATGAGTGGCAGGTGAAAGTAACAAAGCCTGCCGAGGGTATCTTCTCACCGCCATAAGCAACAAGCTTGTTGAGCTTAACTCTTTTCCATTTTTTTTTTTCATGAATAAAGCTTCAGAAATCACATTGCATTTGGCCCCTGTGTGAGTCTGTGCGAAGAATAAATTCACCACAGTATGGGTTTGGGTTTCCCCCTTGGCAGAAATCATGGTCCGGGGGAACATAGACCGGACCAAACTTTAGCATCGGCATTTAAAGGGGCAGGGGCTCAATATTGAAAAAAAGTTTCAGTTTAATTAATTCTTTCAATTTTTTTTACCCCATTTTACCATGGGTTTATATGGAGACCGGAAGATGAGAGCACATTGCCTAGATCAGGCCATCTGTCCAAAGTGGATGACAGAGCCAGGAGGACATAAGATAAGAGATAAGAGAAAGTACCAGGGGGCCGCAGGCAACTTTGATGGACTTTATGCAAGACTTTATGGCTGGGTCTGGTCAGTCTGTGCATGTGACAACTAAATCCCAAGCTTTACACAAAGCTGGCCTGTATGTCACATTCAGTCTTGTTTGCGCTATGCAAAAACACATTTAGAAGAGTCTGATACCTTCTGGAAAAGGGTGCTATGGTCTGATGAGACCAAAAACTGACCTTTTTGGACTGAACTCCAAGTGCTATGTTTGGCGAAAAGCAAACACAGCACACCACACAAAACAAACCATACCTACTGTGAAGCATGGTGATGGCAGCATTATGTTGTGGGGGTGTTTCTTTTCAGCTGGGACTGGGCAGTTGGTCAGGATTGAAGGGAAATGGATGATACCAAATACATCTGAGTTTTTGAGGAAAACCTGCATCCCTCTGCTAGACAGCTGAAGATGTGCAGGTCATTCACTTTCCAACATGACAAAGACCCTAAACGTACTGAAAAAATAACAACAAAATGGCTTAAGGAGAAGAAGGTGAATGTCCTTGAGTGGCCTAGTCAGAGTCCTGACTTAAATCCAATCAAAAATCTGTGGATGGATTTGAAGAGAGCAGTCCATTGTCGCTCACCACATAATTTGACTGAACTTGAGCAATTCTGCAAGGAAGAATGGGCAAATATTCCCCATTAAGGTGTACAAAGTTATTACTTACTTATTACTTATTATAGCTGTTTTGTTTTGTTTTTTTATTAACTTGCAGTTAATAATGTCTCACCTCACCCCGTGTATCTTCAGCCTTAGAGTGTTGGGTTTAATAGGCGAGGTCCAAACACTCACTGAAATAATGCTCAAGGGAGCATTTAAACTGGTCTGTTGCAGTGGGGCAGGTAAGCAGAGTGGATGTGGATCAAAGTGCAGCTTAAATACTTTTATTAATAAAGAAGTCAATCTAACAAGGAAGACCACAGTTTTACATACCAACACAAAGACTTGAAAAAGAACTAAGGAAACTCAAGTCATGTACATCAGAGGTTTTCAAACTTTTTAAATACAGGGACCACCTACAGGGGAAAGGATTTTCCAAGGACCCCTTCATAATTATAACAGTGTTTAAGGCTAAACTTAATGTGGGTGGGAGTAATAAACATAATGCAATTGTTTCATTTGTAAAAATGGTCCCCATTATATATGCACTTTTTAATCTTACATCATAATTAAATTTACCATGTTTCCACCAGGTCAGGGGAAAAAAGTGAGTTGCTCCAGTGTACAAGTAACATCTTACTATTACTTTCAGAAATAATGTAAATTCTAATAAATAAAACAAACGTTAAGAAACCTACCGCTACAAATGTTATAAACACTATAAACATGCATTTTACTTTCCCTTACTCCACTTAAACTAAAACTTTGTGGTGGGCTCACATACCTCTTATTCAACATAAATCTTATTTAAAGTGAATTGTTAGACACGGTGTGACACTTGGTTGCTAAACTATTATTTATTATGTAAAGAAGGCTTTGTACTTCTCTCGTGTCTGAATATCTACTTAAAAAAGCATCATTCACAAAAATGTGTTTGGTAAAACACCATGGCATGGCGATGCTCATGCTGACCGGTGCAGCCTGCATATTGTACAACAGACAAGTGAAATTGAGTCACCAGATGTCTTTTGTATGTTTAGTTGTTTCATTTAGTTTAATGATGAGGCTGAGATGAGTTTGCAATATTAGAACTGATATGTTGTGTGCACAGTGTGAAAGCGTCAGCATGAACACTTGGATTCCTTATATCAGCGGAAAGATGTGATATCCATCAGATAAGACCAAGACATCATTCAAAACAGTCTTTTTTTTATTTTTGTACCATCAAAATAACAGTGAAATATTGTACTTTTGTAAAATATAGAAAACAAGCTAAATGCGCTTGCCGTCTTGTTCTCTGTGAACCTCTTACTTAAATGAAAACAACAACAACAACAACAACAAAAACACTCAGTGTTACTGTCTACTTGTCACACAGACATGAGAAATATTTTGTATAGAAACCTTGAAGTGCCCACTTTTAAGTGTTTACGTTTTGCTTATTTGACATAAAATGCATTATATAAGTTACTTTGGAATATAAATCAGCATGTTTCAGAAGATTAAAAACGTGACTTGTAGTCCAGAAAATACAGTATAGCAAAATATTTTGCGGACTCCCTGGCTTTGGGTTATAGACCCCAGTTTGAAAACCCCTGATGTAAATACACAGGCTAATAAAAACTAAATAAATAAATAAATACACAGGTTAACAACATAATCATTTACTATGGAAACAAACCAGTGACTAACACAAAGGAAACAAAAACTAAGAAAACAAGGAAATACACACTACAGTCTTTGAAAACAAAAATTCGAACTAAATTTTACAATGAGTAAGTGATGGCTTTTTAAAATGATTTTTCAGTGAACAATCATTTGAAGATACAGCTGTGGGGGGAAAAAAAGATAATTTTAGCTGTATATGACATACCTCAGGTAGCATGTTGTGAAGTGCTTCATTCATTGTGTAGTTGGGATACGTCAGACTCATAGGGTATTATTTGATGCACATCTGTGTTTTGCTTTGTCAGGTATAAATGGTCTTTGGCATTACAACAGGAACGCAGCAATTGTCTTATGTAGAGTGGAAGAGAGTGGAGAAAGAAAAGTAAAATTATACTAATAATTATGATATAGTGTATAGTTTGAAGTGTATAATTTAAAACAGTGCCGTCTGGCATATTGTCTATTACTCTAGTGAGCTGCATCAACATTTTAAAGAAATACATACAAAATATACAAAAATATACACAATTCCAAGCGTATGATTTTCATTCTTGAATGGAACACACACAAAAGTTCATACTGTAGTTTTTAAATAAGCCTGAAAGACTTGATTATCTCGATCAGGCATGTATAATTCAATTTGACAATAAACATTCCTGTCTTAAGTAGATCATGGTGAAGCTACACCCAGATATGGGAAAAAAAAACAGCTAAAAAAACACTTTGTGTTTTGTGAAATGAAATTTCTATTTCAGAAATCTGGTCACCTGTATAAAGATCCTAGATCATGTAATTTTCAAACAACTGTTTTATGGAGTTTTTGTCTACTGTTTTTTTTTTTTTTCCCCCAGAAAGATGTTCAATTGAATTGATTGCACACACTGTACTTCTGTCCCTCATTAACATGTTTTCATACCTGTCAAAATTTATATATGGCACCACCCTGAATAAAGTATATCCTATAGTTTTTGCAATAGTGTGTATTATTGTATAATATGGTGAATGAATGAATCAAGCATGATTCATGAAGGAAAGACAGATGGAGATACAGATCCACACACCTGTTGAGCTCCTTCTGGGTGAAATCAGACTTGTACGGGCAGCTCAATAACTCAGAGACTTTCTCAGAGAAGCTTGTCATATCAGTACTAAAATTAATGCTAACAGAAAGAAAGAGAATGTTCATTAAAAAAAAAGATAATTAAGAACAATCTATAGAATGTATGGCTCTGAAGTGATGAAAACATGAAATTAAATTAATCACATGAATGTATTCAAAATGCATGTATGTGAAATGCTGGACTCGCCTTGCTGGAGTGACGACAGAAAATGTCTGACGGAGTGTTGCGCAGCGCAACTGAGAAAAATCATTTCTCATCCCATCTCTTACGAAAAAGAAAAAAACAAGAAAACATTTCATTAACATACTCATAACAAACAACATTAGACAAAATGCAGAAATATTTGAGTTGCATAAAAGTAGTTCCTTCTATTTTAGTTGTTCGTCCACTAAAATGTATGTCAAGGGTGTAAGTTTAGATTGAACATTTTAATCAAATTATATATAAATGCACAATGTGCAACCACCTGTTACAGTTGATCAATTGTTCTCATTTAGAAGGATCCTTTATACAGGTTTTCTTCAGTAAGTGTCTGTTAACTTTTTATACAATGATTAAAACTGTCCAAACAGCTCAGCTTTTTTTATAGAGCATAAAAGCACTTCATGTGTTAAAATGTAATAAAAAAACAGACTGTACCGGCAAAACTAGACTATTTCAAGAACTTATTTCCCATTACAAAGAATCTATTGTCATGTAAAACAAAATCATAAAAAATAGGATCAAATATCTTTCTTACCCAGAGATGTTACATTGCCTGTAGTAGAAAAAAATCGCGCAATTCAATATTATTACGACAGTAAACAGTCTCAAGATCCATTTAATATATGCCATAATTCATCTGTGATATTGACTTCAGTGTAAGCAAGGACAACAGGTGCAGGTTTCAGAGAGAGAGAGGTGGGGGGGTAATGGAAGTTTCCATACCATTGGGTGAGGCCATAACGGAGGGCATTTTTGATTTGCTCATTTCACAGTGACGTTGTTTGGTGTGTGGTCAGGGAAAGGAAATAATTTATTTATTGCATGATTTAGCAACACTCAGTTTGAAACGCCCACAAAGCATTTTTTTTGTTTTTTTTCATTGCCTGATGTCATGCTTAAAAAAAAAAAAAACTTACAGGATATATAAAACACTCCTACAAGTGACACCTCCAAATATAAATACTTTCTTGTGAATGATGAACATTACATATATATATATATATATTATATTATATCTGTTTCTCTGTTTCACTGTTTTTCAAGTTCTCCAAGTGCCTGTAGTGGATGTTTATCAATCATATATATATATATATTTGGAGAGATGTTTTCTGTTTATTTATTTATTTATTTACTTATTTATTAAATAAATAAAAAAAAAAATAAAGCTCATTGTTAACATGTGACTGAAACGTGACTTTTAAAATACAGAAACAAAATCATTTTAAAATGTAAAGATTCTGAAAGCATTGGAGATATCATAGTAATTTAATATAGATTTACAGTAATAACAACAAATGATATTTTATTATATGATATGATTAATAACATGTTTTGTTAATATGATGATTTCATTCTAAACATAGTGATTATCTCTAAGATGGACAGTTTTATTCTTGTGCATGTACTTAAACACAGACAGTTCTGTTCATTGGTGGAAGAATGTGAATGTGTTTTAGTGCAAGCAAATAGAATAAAGTCATCTGAAAATTTTCTCTGCCCATTTCTCTGCATGCTTTAAATTTCAATGCTATGCACAAGTGCTCCTAATGTAAAACGTAATGAAATGATTCGAGGGATTCACAGTACGCATCATTATGAATTATTATTATAATTATTTGCATTACACATTATACAACAAAAATAAATTACTAAAGTACTTAAATTTTAAGTTTTAAGTTTAAGTGTTATTTGCAAATTGCTCATTGTTACATTTGCGCTTTAGGCAAAAGTTGCATTTGGAAACTCTGCCCTTACAGCACCTGTTAGCAGAAACATAGATGTTTCTTTGGGTTGCCCAAAAAGAAAGTCAAATTAGCTGATTAATTTACAGTTTTTTTTTTTTTTTTTGGTATATTCACCAAACTTAGGTGTGATTTCTGAGTGTGTGTATGTTTATATATCTTTTTTATTACAAAATAATTACTATATACTGTAGGGTATATATTGTGTTTAGGGTTTTGCATAACAAGTTCAACACAGAGCAAATTGTGTCTTAGTGAGTGAGAATGTGTTTAGAGTTTTGCAAAAAGAGTGCATGACATCTGCAAACAGTGTCTAAACTGCCTAAACTTGTTTAAGGGTGTGCAGAAAGAGTGATTTATTTGACATATTGGTTTAGGTTATTGAGAAATTGTTTCAGAGAATAGAGTTTATTGTGAAAAACTGTAATTAAATTTTTTTTTTTACAACTGCTTACACAGTAAAATAAAAAATAACACACAATTAGTGAAACTTGATACCCAAGGAGCAAAACCTCAGCCCAAATCTACACTATAAGAACATCAACTATAAGAACATTCTCAGCCTCACACTTTTTGCAAAACAATACACACATTGTTTTGCAAGACACTAAGCATACTTATATACATTAGACACAGAAATCTAACATGATGTCACTTCTTTGCCATTTTAAGGCACTGCTTTCCAAAATACTACACATAAGAACCAATTGATCAAACACGGCCATCAGGTGTGCAGACACTTAGGTGCTTAACTGTAAACGCAATTCATAGAGAGGGCATTAATGTCGACTGACTGGAGAGGCTCAAAAGGATCTTGCTGTAAGGCTTAAAGGACCACAGCAAGTTCCCAAGAGGGGATGAGATTCGGCCTGGGAGGGTTCAACCTCCGGGCGCCTCTAAGAAATCTGATAATCGTGCTTCCCCACCGATCTGCCATTCACCAAGTCATGATTGGCTGAGATTGCCGCCACATGGACTTTGAGGGTTGAAGCAGACAGGTGCCTATCTAGGCCTCCTTGGAGGAAGGATAGCACAGATTCGATGCCACATCTCCATGGGTCCTTCCCTTGGGAAGAACACCAGTTCAGTTAGGTCATATAGCCGCCTAGTAGAGGGGGCTCTAGCCTGTAACAGGATGTTCACCACTGAAGGTGGGAGGTCTCTGAAATCCTCTTGGTCGCATTCAGGGACCATAGTTGGAGGTTCCAGAGATCTGGACACGGGTGCCAGATTGTGCCTCTCCCCTGAGAAAGGAGGTCCTTCCTCAGAGGAATGCGCCAGGGAGGGATCGATGATAGGAGCACAAGATCCATGAACAAAGTTCTGTTGGGCCAGAATGGAGCCATCAGAAGAACTTGTTCCTTGTCCTCCCTGACTTTGCACAGTGTCTGTGCAATGAGGCTCACTGGGGGAAATGCATACTTGTGGAGGTCCCTCTGCCAACTGTGTGCCAGTGCATCTATACCGAGGGGGGCCTCGGTTAGACCGTACCAAAACTGGCAGTGAGTGGATTCTGGTGAGGCAAAGAGATCTACTTGTGCCTGGCCGAATCGACTCCAAATCAGCTGGACCTTCTGAGGGTGGAGCCTCCACTCGCCCTGAAGCGAAATCTGTCGTGATAGAGAATCGGGCACACAATTGAGATAGCCTGGAATGTGAGTGGCACGCAGAGACTTGAGTCTGTGCTGGCTCCAAAGTAGGAGATGGCGGGCCAGTTGTGACATGCGAAAGGAGCGTACACCGCCCTGGTGGTTGATGTATGCCACAGTCGCTGTGTTGTCTGTACGGACCAACACATGCTTGCCCTGAACCAAAGGTCGGAACCTCTTCAGGGCCAGAAGCACTGTCAACAACTCAAGGCAGTTGATAAGCCAAAGCAGCCGAGGGCCTGTCCAGACCCCTGAGGGTGCCCGCCCGTTGCATCTGCTTCCATCAGCTCTCCTTTGGATAACCTCTCGACCAGCAGCAGCCAATCAGATCCCTCTTGAGTGTGTTGACCAGGTCACAGAAGTACAATGACCCTCAGAAGGATGAATATTTCAGGAAGAGAATAAGTGATCAGAGTCTTGCCAGTAGAATCATCACACGTCAAATCATCAAGGAGCCTCTACATCACGTGTCACATCCCAGTGTTCTGCGGGGCGGGGCGGGGCGGGGCAACCCACTCCAGCCCGATCTCCTTGGCTGCCCGTTGAAGTGTGGTGGCCATTTCAACGTTTGCCACTGCCTAAAACTCAGCCGCCGAAGAGGCGAGTTCAGAAGAGGCGTCAGCTTCAGACCACTCACGCCCTCCCCCTGATGCTGCAGAATTCCCCTCCGCCTTAGCAGGAGCTGCGGAAAAAAGATCCAGTCCGTACTGAGACGAACTTTCAAAATCATCCGGAAGCTCAACCGGTGAGTACACAGGGTGAGCTTTTTGCGGGGGGTTCCCCTCCCTCTTATCCAACGCACATCGCTGCGGGCTCGTACCCGGAAGCAGTTGGAGCGAGCTGCGGCCTCTTAACAAAGAACACGGCTCTCGAGCGGAGTGTACTCAAGGGCATGTCCTCGCAAGCCTGACAATTACCCTCAACAAGCGCTGCGTCAGCATGTTCACGGCCCAAACAGTGAACACAGTGATCGTGCTGATCATTAAAGGAAAGGCGGAAACTGCAACCAGAAGGACACGGACGGAAAGGCATTATGTAAACACACAATCCATACCGTGTAGCTCTTTTAGAGAAAATTTGCTCTTTCAGAGGAGAATCTTCTCTTGTTGATCGCTGTCAAAGCACCCAGGGGACTCTCACAACACTTAGCTGTGTTAGAGAAGGGAGAGACTGCTGCCCGTGCCGTAGATCCAACGACGAAGAGGTGAATGATGCAGCATCTCACACAGAGATGCTGCATTTGGCTCCGAAAAACAGAACGAGTGATCAGATCCCACGCTGCCATATTTATACCTGGATGTCCGGGGTGTGGCCAGCTATGCAAAATCTGCACACCCAATTTCATTGGCCTTTTCTCAAAGTTTTCAGAGATGTTTGGGCTCCTAAGAGCGACCCCTAGTGTCATCACTCGACACAACGTCGGAGTGAACGACAGAGAGGGAACTGTAATTACAGAGCATCATATTAAAATAATTGTATCATTCTCAGATTTGAAATACATGCTGAGACTTGTGTCTTTAGCTACAGTGAGTTTCTAGACTCTAGGTTTCTTCTGAAAAATGTGCCAAATCTGCAACACAGATTCCCAATAGTGTGTACTTTATGAGTTCAGATGTTTATCAAAAGTACAGCAAAACCAATTGTTGGTGAATTTCACAGCTTGTGAAAGTAAGCTGATGACTTATCAAGCCCAGTTCACTGAACCTACTGTAGCCTATATTTAGACTGATGTTAAAATCACATTTTAAAAAAAAACTTAAGACACTTTTAGGGGGCAAACAAACAAACATCAATACATAGAATGTGATATTGTCTTTTATGCCCTAGTCTTAGATGAGAACTCATTCAGCAGCCTGAATGATATGACAACATACAGTAAAAACAATTTAATATGGTCTTCATACATCTACGGTATCATAAGATGAGTTGCCTCATTCATCCCTCACTAAGACTAGTTGTTGGGCTGAGTGAGCATGGACTGTAATTGTAGAAAAACACCATAGAATTTGCACGGTCTTGAAGTGAAATATTTGTTGCCAAATCAGGAAATGCATGCTTCATAAAATCATTCAGAAAGAAATGCTGGTTGCGTACAGACTTAAGGACACAAAGCTTTATTTCCAACATGATGCATGGTAAACTTTGAATTTTAATAGAATACAGTGCAATATAGTAACAGAGGCTGTATTGCACCATTTATTGTATATTGAATCCACTTCTGCTACTAATACCAGATATATGTTCATGTTTAATAAAGCTCCAATGCTACATCTGTGTCTGGGAAAAAGATAACATCAGACAAGAGTCTTAAGGTCCACCAGGGTAGGAAGAAGTGTCTGAGAGAATTTACTGAGGGGCCTCGCACTGACCACTACTTTTTCAGAGGTAGGGCAAATCAGTCTGGTGAAGCCCAGTGGCAGGGCAAGCAAACACATTTACAAATCCATTCTTAATTGTGGGATGAGAGCCCATTCTGCCACTGGGCTTCACCTGACTGATTTGCACTACCTCTAAAAAAGTAGTGGCCATTCAGCAGTAGAGAGGAAAATGGATAAAAGAAAGCGTCAGATCCTATAGTCCTTATCCTGCCATAAGACATAGTGGGCAACCATTAACACAGACCTTGTCCAGCTTCTAGAAAGCCAAAAAGGACACGTTGAAAGAAACTTGGAGAAGATGGGCAAGATCATTTACAACTATGGGGCAGATAGATTTGGGCACTGAAGGAACAATCAGCCCAGTTCAAGTCTAGAAGACAGCAAGAGATGGAAAGACTTGTAAAAGAAAGAAGAAGCCTAAGCAAACAGTGAAAGAAGGCCACAGAAAGGGAAAGTACCTGTACAGGACCTTGAGGAGCACCTGAGGAAGACCTATACTGACAAGCAGAGCCATGTGCCAACTACCATTCTGGATAACATGTCACCAATCCAACACCAGAGCACCAGATGGACACAAGGCCCCCTATATGAAGTGCTTTCACTCCAGAATAACATTTTCATAGTCCCTAGACTATTGGTGGAACGTATTTGGTTCCAGGAACTCTGTTTGGGGGAACTAAATTAGCTCCTACTTTAGAGTTGGGTCTAAAATGGTTCTATAGGAACTACCAGCGATGTACGTGTATGGTGACACACATGTAACACTGCAAGTTGTCATAAGAGATTTAGTCAGATTTTCTTGGTCTTTAAATTGCATAAATTGTTCATTTACATTCCATCTGTGTTATGACAAAACCCACGACAAAAAAAAATGAAACAGCCCTGATCACGGGTTCCTCCATTCACAAGTTGTTGATGTTTGTAAGTGCTACGAATAGAAATGACACTGTTGGCTGCTTTAGAGTTCCCGCTGCTGGTGTGAATGCAACCAGAAAAACAGCCCTTGGGAGAAAATGGTTCTCTAGGAACCACCCTGCTGGCTATCTCCTAGAACTGAGTTCTTAGAACTATGTGGTGCAAAAGTCCCTATGGAGAGGATTGAGAGCTCAGTAAAGCGATTTCCAAGGGGAAGAAAAAAAAAACTCAAACATTGATCATTTTCAGCAAATTAACCTCCTGAATATAAAAGGAAAGATTTTGTGTGTGTTGTGCCCCAAAGGCTCTCAGTCATCTTACAAAAGAACTTAATCAACACCTCAGTCCAAAAAGCGGGAATTGGTGGTTCTTCGGGATGACTGGAACATGCTAACGCCATTGCTTAAGCATAATGTCCATTTGCACCATTTTTCCTGAGCCGGGACTCCAGCTTGGGATGCCTGAAACGCAACAACGCTATATGTCGACGCGTTGCCCACATGGCTGTTGTCCCCAGTTCAAAAGAGCATACACTTGCCATCATAACCAAGTATTGTGGTGCTTGGCCTCAGCATTAGAGGATAATCAAGTATCAATTACCACTCAATGCCATTTCCCTAGATAGCCAGACTGCTTTCCCTCACTTTTTGTCCGGGAAGAAGAGATACCCAAAATTCCCTTCCCATCCTAAATTGTGGTGACCAAGGTCCTCTGGACCAACTCTTGCTGTTGTGTCTTCATTGTAGAACTTGCAGTCTTTTCGGTGGTGGGTATCGATGAGGCTTACAAAAGGCTTACAAAAGAAGTTAGCAGCTGAGCAGAAAATCTCGGCTGGAAAGTGAAGGTGCATCAAGTGGAGGTTGGCTACAGGTACTTTGTATTAGATTCCACAATAAGACTGCTAAAGGAAGTGGAAATCAGATGTCTGGTCCAGTAGAAAGCAATTAACTTGCCACTGTTGCAGAAAGTCATCACTGGCTGTGGCTGAAACAAAAGGAGGCCATGTAATAATTAATTTACATGCATATATCCTAAAAACTAATCCTGTGCGATTGATAAGCTACATCGGGTGATTTCAGGTCAAACTTTTGGCTGTCAGGTTCAGGGTTTGACTCCTGTGTGTGGCAAAATACAACTGGTTTCTGTCGTGCAAAGTAAATTTTATGTGTGTGTGTGTGTACTTGTTTTTGCTACATTGTGGGGACCAAATGTCCCCACAAGGATAGTAAAACCTGAAAACTTGCGGTCCCCACAATGTTAAAAAATGATTAAAAATAGTAAATAATGTTTATCTGAAAGTGTAACGATGCAAACATGTTTTCTATGAGGGCTAGGTTTAGGGTTAGGGTTGTGTTAGGGGCAGGGCCAGATTAACACTTTGTTGTACCCTGGGCAACAATATTCAAGGGCCCCATCATCACGACCCCAGGATCACCATAATATGGTCATATATAGAATATATTACTGTAATATACAGTAAATATACTCAATACTTCAAATCCTAACTGTCATCATATTTTGATTTACAAATATTTAAATGCTCATAGAACTACAAATGCACTACTATGTCCCCTATCAAAGACATTCACTCACATATGATGCTATGAAAACAAAACACATCAGCATCTGTGTATAATCTGGTAAAATTGACCCACTACATTGAGAGGGAGGGAAGTATCCTCCATTTTCACAAAAAATGAATAGATAAGCAACCACTTTCAAACCATCGTTTATTTAACAACACTTATTCCCAATAGAAATGTATGGAATTGATAGAGCTATCACAGAAGACAAGGCAATCAAGTTATTAGTCCAACACAAACAATTTGAAATCTGCCAGTTATCCCTCCACAACAATTTACAGCATTTTCATAAAGTTGGCACCTCAAGGAAAAAATAAAAAATAAAATGCAGTATCACTATGATCATAAACATTTTGATCCTAAGCTCATTTAACTTATTTTAAAATAGAACAACAACATGTTATAGCACAATTAACCAGTTAAACATTTTAGTGCTACATAAATACACTACACAATACTAAATACACAAAACAATTTCTCTGAAGACAAAATAAAGTAAATGCTATATAATCTGGCAAAACACACAACTTTAGTCCTAAATAATGAGGAAGTGCATGTTTGAATTTGAGTATATAGGTATATACTTTAAATTTTCAGCGTTTCTGATGTCCTTTTCCTTTTTTTAATTTTCGCTTCGCGCTCCCACTTAGCTTCTCCATTGTGTCTGATTTTTTTTTCTGTTGTAGCAACGCCTGACGTCACGTAACGCGCTCGGGCTCGGCGTAAGCTTTGACCCACCTCATGCGGACTGACCAATGAGGAGAGGGTCTTAACTTGAGGCCCTCTCTTCATTGGTCAGTCCGCATGAGACTGACTCTCAACCGCTCTCAACTCACGTTCAAAGTCATAGGCAGCGCAGCATATCTCTGTGCAGCGCAAAAGCCCTGGTGGACAGTTTGTTAAATATAAAGCGGGAGATTACAGATACAGTATTTTGCTCGTGCCCTTGCTGTCCTGGGCCCTTTAGATGTCGTGGGCCCCTGGGCAATTGCCCAGTTGCCCGTATGGTTAATCCGGGCTTGGTTAGGGGATAGACAATATCGTTTGGTCAGTATAAAAACTATAGAAGTCTATGGAAAGTCCCCACAATTCACAAAAACAAACGTGTGTGTGTGCGTGTGTGTGTGTGTGTGTGTGTGTGTGTGTGTGTTTGCATTCATTCTTACCTTGAATAGTATCACTAGAAGTTTGTGAAACTTGTGCGCATGGTGTTTTGTGTTAAGCCGCAGAACTGCCAACCTAAAGGTTGTGGCATGAACAACATGTTCTTGTCTAATGTTATCTTCTTTAGAAAAGCCTTAAATGCATGTAGATAACCTGTTAACTTTCAAACATTTTCAGTGGTCCTCGTTGCTGTTGTTTATATTCATTCTTGACAAACTACTCTATATCATTAGAAGGACTCAGGACTGTAGTTTCGGTATTTGACCACTGTTTATGATTAAAATTGTTATAGTGGCAGTAATTTCTGTTAGGAGTACATACCAAGCTGGCTAAATCAGACTGGTAAAGTACTTATTTTTCAAAGAAAATAGCGAGATCTTAATTGCATCTGCTTCCGATTCTTTGTGCTCACAGAGCTTCAAAACAATGCCTATTAGTCTTTAAGTGTGCTGTCTGTACATAAATAACAGATAACATTTCTGCTGACGAAACAGAGCAAATAAATAAACAATAAAGACAGAATATGGTTTTGTTGTGCTTCCAGCGAATATTACACCTCAGCACTAAACTACCTAAACCACATTTTCACCATCATAGAAAGCCAAATCCATTGCTAATGAAACAGCTCTCACCTGATGGATTGTGTGCGTAGTCAACCGTTCAATATTCTCTAAAGTTGTCCTGACTAGATCAGCCTGGTCTGGTCACTTTGGGCTTAGAAGGAATTCTTTCATGTTCAGATAATAGGTTATAATAAATAAATCACTCTCAGCCATGTTTTAAGAGAGGTTTAAACAAATCACCATTTGAAATGGTTTCGGTTTAATATAACAATAACTCATAAGCAATAAATTCAAAATAACAGCGACAAAGTCTTCACCCGAGGTGTAGCAAGGAAGAAGACCAAGAACTGGCATTTTATAGTCTGCCATAAGCATCACAAAGTCTCCTCCTTGCATTTCCATATAAGTCACACATTTGGTACATACACATACACATCACTCTTTTCGTGTGGGGGCCCCCTTTTTGCCATGGCAACTTCTAAACATATGATACGTGCAGTTTTACACTTGCTCAGATGTTGCGAAGGTCACAAGTTCAACCTGAGTATCACAAGTTCAGACTGTACATACACATTATCTTCAGTTGCAATCAGACAGACCCATTTTTATCTTAATCACCTTTCATAACGCCTCTAGTATTTTAAGCAAAGCATCTTTTTTCCTATACCACAATATCATACTTCTGCAATTAAATGCAACACATCTCTTATAGCCAAGAAAAGCAAAATACAAGCAATCATCTTTTTAGAAGGTCCATCTGCAACCATGTTGTGACTTGTGTATTAAATAAATTCAATGCACACAAACTGAAGTAGTTTAAGTCTTTGGTTCTTTTAATTGTGATGATTTTGGCTCACATTTAACAAAAACCTACCAATTCACTATCTCAACAAATTAGAATATGGTGACATCAGCTAATCAACTCAAAACACCTGCAAAGGTTTCCTGAGCCTTCAAAATGGTCTCTTAGTTTGGTTCACTGGGCTACACAATCATGGGGAAGACTGCTGACAGTTGTCCAGAAGACAATCATTGACAAGGAGGTTAAGCCACAAACATTCATTGCCAAAGAAGCTGGCTGTTCACAGAGTGCTGTATCCAAGCATGCTAACAGAAAGTTGAGTGGAAGGAAAAAGTGTGGAAGAAAAAGATGCACAACCAACGAGAGAACCGCAGCCTTGAGAGGCTTGTCAAGCAAAATCGATTCAAGAATTTGGGTGAACTTCACAAGGAATGGACTGAGGCTGGGGTCAAGGCATCGAGACACCACACACAAACGTGTCAAGGAATTTGGCTACAGTTGTCGTATTCCTCTTGCTAAGCCACTCCTGAACCTCATACAATGTCAGTGGCATCTTACCTGGGCTAAGGAGAAGAAGAAATGGACTGTTGCCAGGTGGTCCAAAGTCCTCTTTTCAGATGAGAGCAATTTTTGTATTTCATTTGGAAACCAAGGTCCTAGAGTCTGGAGGAAGGGTGGAGAAGCTCATAGCCCAAGTTGCTTGAAGTCCAGTGTTAAGTTTCCACAGTCTGTGATGATTTGGGGTGCAATGTCATCTGCTGGTGTTGGTCCACTGTGTTTTTTGAAAACCAAAGTCACTGTACCCTTTTACCAAGACATTTTAGAGCACTTCATGCTTCCTTCTGCTGACCAGCTTTTTAAAGATGCTGATTTCATTTTTGATGGTTTTGCTATTTTGTAAGAGATCATATATCATCTCAGACCTTGCCTTTGGATTTAACCATTTTGTAAATGAAAGCTTTGTCAAGTTTCTTTCAGCATAACATTCTCCCATTAATAACAGTGATGTTGGGCTAAAGACTGATTTAATCACAGTCAATCCCAGTCAGATCTTGAGAGGGTGAGAAACCATTAACAATATAATATATGCAGTGTATAAATGTTATATTTGTTTTCATTTTTTATATTATATTTTGGATAGTGAGTTTAAAACTCTGTGAGCTTCTTACATAGAAAAAATATTTACTCCAAAAAAATTAATTTGGTTATTATTTAGTCACTCCCGTGTCGTTCCAAACCTGTATTACTCTAAAATATAATTTTTTTTTTTTGTTTTGTTTGTTTGTTTGTTTGTTTGTTTGTTGTTGTTGTTGTTTTGTAGTATAGAATGCAACAGTCAGGTTCTGGAAGTAAACATCCCAATTATTTTATCCATAGGGGAACTGGTTTTTAACAGTAACTTATAAATCTTTTAAGCCTTCCTATTTAAGTTAAATAGGTCATATGATGCCATTTTCAAAGATCATCATTTTGTGTATTGAGTGTAAGAGAATATGTTCATGTTCAAACACTGTAGTGAATTTTGCTTTCGCCACTTAGGGAGGTAAAATAGTGTAGTGATGGGTACTTACATCACAGGTGATGTAATGATTTTTGGATCACGTGTCAATTAATGTGTGGTTATGAGTACATCACATAAGAAAGATTGGTGGGATCTCTAACTTGTAGAACCTCTTCTGTATTATCAACACAAGGAAGACACAAGTTGTAATAAAATTAATTTTATTAACAAAATATAGACAAGAGTAATCAACAACTACTAAATGAATACCATGAATGAAGAAGGAATAAAGTGCATAAGATGCATAAAAAGCAAGTGATTATGTTGGGAGTTGCTATATCAGAGCTATGTTATCTGGAAAGATAAACTGTTGCTACTCTGAAACAAATAAGGTGAAGAACCTTATTGTGCATCAAACAAATGCGTGTAAGATTTGTTATCAACTGCAATCAATTATATAATATCTAATGTAACTTAGAAACATCATATACTGATAATATACAACAATGCCAAGGTCTCTGGAAGAGGTTTGGAAGTGATCTTTACATTCTCTGTGGTTGAGTGAGCAGTCCGGTGGTGCTGACTTCATCCATTGGTTTTGCAGGTGGCAGTACAGCGGGGAAAGGAGCAGGAATCTGTTTCGACAGCCTTGAACATGAAGGCTGTCGAAACAGACTACAACACATTATTTGTCACATAATGTACATTATTGTAGATCCTCTACGCCAGGGGTGCCCAACCCTCTTCCTGCATAATACCGCTTAAATGTATACACAAAAAAGGCGGCGTGATCCTTGGCGTAGAGCAGGGGTGCTCAATCCTGCTCCTGGAGATCAACTTTTTTGCAGAGTTTAGTTCCGACCCTAATCAAACCCACCTGTCTGTAATTATCAAGCGCTCCTTGAGATCCTAATTAGCTGGTTCAGGTGTGTTTGGTCAGGGTTGGAGCTGAACTCTGCAGGAAAGTCGATCTCCAGGAGCAGGATTGAGCACCCCTGCTCTACGCCAAGGATCACGCCGCCTTTTTTGTGTATACATTTAAGCGGCATTATGCAAATATTTCCAGTGATGTAGATGTGAGGGAAAATTCAGTCAAGGCAACTAAATAACACACTAAAGAAAAAGGAAACCATGAAGACACATCACATGACCACTATAAATATTTGTATCCATAACCCCTCCAGGTTCTACAGACTTTAAAGGCCCCAGCCTTTAGCACAAGTCACTAGTGTGCCTCTTGAGGCCAGTGGAATAAGGTTTACTCACACAGCTCCTACTAGCTGGCCTCCATTACATATGCATAATATGGATATTTTCAATAAGTGAGCAGGCACTGTTGCATTGTATTGAAATCATTTCTACTTGCTACTTGTATGATGCACTTAATGTATGTGTCACTCACTTAAGAGAATCTTTTTAGTTACAGTGATTCCTTAGAAGGCCTCTTACTAAGTTTTGGGAACTACATTGTTTATGTGTGCTTGAATGTCTGTCTATAAGGTCCAGCGAGTGTGTTTTAATATGTTGATGGTTTTATGTGTCTCTGCAGTTACAGAAATGCTCAGAAGAGACCAGGTCCATTAAAGCGTCTTGTGAGTGTGTATAGTAACGCATCTCTACTCATGCCTGCGTTTGCAACCCCATTAAACACTCGAGCATCAATCACTGCTCTTAAAGCGCTCTGGCCGCCGAGTCCTCAGCTGCGGGTCGTCTTCTTCAGCTCCAGCTACCTCAAGGCACTGGGCCGTTTCTGGAAAGGCCGTGGCCTGAAAGAGAGACGCCTCTCCACGGGTTTTATGTTAATTAATGTGGCTCTAGAGCTGTGTGATCATGTGGATGTTTATGGATTCTGGCCGTTTTCCATCAATCTGGAGAAGCAGACAATTCCACATCACTATTTCGACAACAATATACCTAGAGTTAGTCTTCACTCCATGCCAGAGGAATTTCTCCGCTTACTGCAGCTCCACAGTCAGGGGGCGCTTACACTGCACCTGCA
Organism: Labeo catla; assembly: GCA_012976165.1. Lineage (NCBI taxonomy): Eukaryota > Metazoa > Chordata > Actinopteri > Cypriniformes > Cyprinidae > Labeo > Labeo catla. The sequence continues at coordinate 151,704 of VONZ01000756.1, forward strand.
GCCCTGCTCATGATTTGTTGTTTTCCTGTTGTCTAAAATGTGCTTTAATGTCTTTTATAGGTATTTCTAGGTTTAGAAACTATTCCTTTCCATAAAATTTACATGCTGTATCTTTACGTGGGCTCTTCACTGGCTTCAGGTGTACTTGATGTGTACATGATAAATAAAATAAAATTTAAATAAAATTAATTTTACAATTATTATTGCCACTGTGCTCATTGTGGGTGTGTGTGTGTTTAACATATTGACACTGAAATATCTCATGCAGCTTAGTGTAATGAGCAGCATAAACCTGTTGTCCAACAAAATACAATTTTTACTCCAAACCAGCTCCACCTCACAATCACTGCCGTGTAGACTCTGGCTCCCAATAACATCATCAGTGCGAGATGGCAGCAGCCATTTCTGGGACATTATGGCATCTTTTTTTTCATCTTCAGTCTTTTTTACGTTCTGTGAGGTGATGTGGCTTTTTATCACAGAATGAGACAGAAAGTGTTATTTTATAGTATTTTGTGCTGTAAAAAATGCTATGGCGTGGTGGCTGAGAGAGCTCAACGTGCTGCAACTTAAGAAAACATATGCAAAATAGAAAAAGCATCAAAATTAAATTACAGGAGATGTCCCCTTCCAGAACAAAAATTTATAGATAATGTACTCACCCCCTTGTCATCCAAGATGTTCATCTCTTTCTTTATTCAATCATAAAGAAAATATGTTTTTTGAGGAAAACATTTCAGCATTTTTCTCCATATAATGGACTGATGTGGTGCCCCGAGTTCCAAAAAACTTCCAAAATGCAGTTTAAATGCAGCTTCAAACGATCCCAAATGCTGTTGTAAACGATCCCAGCCGAGGAAGAAGGGTCTTTTCTAGTGAGGCAATCAGTTATTTTCATAAAAATAATGCAATTTATATACTTTTAATCTCTTGCTCTGCCTGAACTCTGTGTATTCTGACTCAAGACAGGGTATGTCGAAAAACTCCAAATCATTTCAAAATCATCCTACATCACTGCAGAAGTACCGGCCCAGTCTTTGCAAAGTGAACATGCAAAGAAGATCAAACACCCTTAACAAAAAAGGTAAAACAGCGATATAGGACAATTTTGAAGTTGAGGGAGAACATGAGATGGGAGTTTTTCAACATACCCTAACTGTCATGAACCGGAATACACAGAGTTCAGGGAGAGAAAGACGAGCGTTTGACATTAAAAGTATATAAACTGTATTATTTTTATTAAAATAACCGATCATTTCACTAGATAAGACCCTTCTTCCTCGGCTGGGATCGTTTACAACCGCATTTGGGATTGTTTGAAGCCGTTTAAATGGTGCTAAAACAATACTGCAAAACTGCATTTTGGAAGTTCAAACTCAAGGCACCATATCAGTTTATTATATGGAGAAAAATGCTGAAACGTTTTCCTCAAAAAAACATAATTTCTTTACGACTGAAGAAAGAAAGACATGAACATCTTGGATGCCAAGGGGCCTGTACATTATCTGTAAATCTTTGTTCTGGAAGTGGACTTCTTTAAAATCAGGGGCGGACTGGCCATCTGGACGTTCTAGAGAAGTGATGTTGACGGCCAACAAAAGGGAGCGCAAATGCAATCTATTTTTGCTAATACGAAACCGAAACTGACGCGAAGGAGAGTGGGCTCGTGATGGCAAGCAGAAGACGTGTAGATAAAGGCGGTTGGGAGAAGCTAAAAATTAAAAAAAATCTAACAGGTACATCAGGTTACCTTTGTTCACCTTTCTCACTATAGACCATGTAGCCTAAGCATTATAGTAAAATCCCAGGACAACCCTAGTCCGAACTTTTGCTGCTATACGAACCTTTTTTTTTCCCTTAGAATGAGTGTGGAAAGAAATTTTCCACGAATGTTAAAGGTCAAGGTTGAGTAAGGATACATCACAGTTTTGTTAACTATATAATTGTTTTCACTGCCTTACTAGCAATGTGTGTTTATGCTTATGCTCGCATATAATTAAATAAAGATCACATTTGTATCACTTGTGATGTTTGCTGAGCAAGCTTATGCCACTGCAAAGCTGAAACTGAAAAAAATGTCATGTTGCTGAATTAAATTAAATTATTATTAACTCCATGTTTTACATGTTACAAACAACAACAACTATAAAATGTATTAAATATGCCTACAATATACGTTTTTTGATATTTTATATGTTTCCCTTAAATATTTAATTAAATAGCACAGGTATTACTGTTTTAATTGTAGCTTAAAAACGTATGGACTGATATACTGTTACATGACAGATTCCTATTGTGAGCTAAAGCCGCTGATCAGCTGTTTTGTTGTCGCGTTGGTTTCAGTGGTTACTTCCGGTTGACTGAAAAATCACCGTCTCATGTCCGCCGGGAAACCGGTGACTGGAGACTGAACCTCGTGCGCTGTTCAACATTTTGATGTTTGATACCATGAGATCTTTTTGATGGGTTTTAGTCATTTTGATAGTAAATCTCAGTATGTCTTCACTTCTTGCATTTTTAAAACATATGTCCACATTTTTACGTTTTAATTGATCAAATTGACCTGAAACTAAGATGTAAGATAGGTGGTATTTTAATTGCCATGAATGAATATGATTCTATTGCTATTTATGCCTACATTAAAAAAAAAAAAAAGATACAAATGAGATTTCATTTCAATAGTTTCACTCAATGAACAGCAGATGGAGCTCAAACATAATTTTTACACTCCAAAAACATCCAAATATCTTTTCATTTTCCTGGATTTCCCATATTTATTTGTAAAATATGTCACTGGCAGGGCTCCGCGGCTCTCGCAGTGTTTCAGAGCGCTGATCACCTGCAGCAGGACTTTCTTAGCCAGACCCTCATCCAGATGTCAGTTCTCCTCACAGAAACTCTGGAGATCTTGGCAAGAAAACTGGACGCTCCAGGATCATGGTGTAGCGTCTGCGATGGTCAAACCACTCCAGCAGCTGCAGGACATTGGGGCAGGCAGGAGCTGAATTGACCAGGGTCATCAATGCCACCTCCAGCGGCAGCCGACCATGGCCTTCCTGCAGTGACAAATGATCCATTATATCCAGAGCTGAACGCAGATACAGAGACAGAACAACAGATTCACACTCAACTTACAACTTTCAGCGTCTCAGGCGTCCTGCCTTTAGAAATGTACTTGATGGCAACCTGTAAACAGATAAAGCACAGTAAATCACACTGACGGATGACATCCACTGATATCAACATTTCTAAAAACTGTTTGAATGGAGGAGGGAAGAAAATGTTTTACTGGCAGTCCATCAGACCTGCAGATCCCAGCATGCACAGAGCCGAATCCACCTCGCCCCAGCAATGGGCCCTTCACATACACTTCTGAAACACACAAGATCACAAGAAATGTCTTTAACAGAAAACATGTTGCAGTGTCTAAACCTGTAAAAGAATGTTACTTTAAGAACATTTTCTATTCATAACTGAGTCATAACATCTTTAACATCAGTCTATTCTGACCTCTGCAGGAGCGTTTGGCAAGTCTTTTCTGTGAGGTGGATGGACCTTCATTCTCCTGGCTGCCGCTCTGCCGCTTCCTCTTCCTGTGAGGCTGATCCGTGGACACAGAAACAGCCAAGTCAGAAGGCAGAGGAGCGTTATATCCTGGTAGCCCTTGGCTCGGTGGCTGGTTTGGGTTTGGCATCGGATCCTGATCACGATCACCAGAGCCACGTCTCCCATCCTCCTGACCAGCCGTCTGAGTGAAAGCAGCACTCCTGGATCTGGAGCGGCCTGAGTCTAAAATATTTCACACTTACAATACTTAATACTGTTTTATTAATAGTCAATCATCAATATCAGTCCTCACATCAAATGTGTTACTTTATTTCTTTCAACTTTCTGTTGGGATTTCATTTGTAATTGAGCAACTCTGTAGTTTCCCACAGTTATAATTGTGACAAGGAATAAAACTCATATTTAGCATAACTTTTTAAAATCTGTTTAGAAAAGGCATGCAGTTTGTTTCAGTTACATGAAAAAAGCTGGGGAAAAATTGGGATTGAATGGGTTAACTTGCACAAACTTCTTCACATTATTAAGTCAAACAAAGTATACCATAACATACAAATAATAAACAGCCTAAATGATAAATTAAAACACTTCCCTCATCTTTCACCCATGTGAGCCATTGACAATCTCCTCCAAATAAGAAAATACAAATCAATAAATATAAAACTCTCCTCAGAAATACTTCTCTAAAACAAACAAATAAATAAATAAACAAAATTAATAATAATAATAATAATAATTAAATTGTTAAAATAAAACTATTAAAATAATTCAATGAATAATAATAATTAAATGAATACAATAAAAAAAATGAACTCCTTCCAAAATAGGAAACGAACAACAGAAGTGTTTACAGAAATAAGCTTAAATATTTAACAAATACTCTCCTCAAAGAAAATATCCGTCAATCTCCGTCTGAAATAATAGTCTTCTCTCAGGAATCCCTCGATGAGCTTCAAGATTCACAGAGAATTTGCTGTGCAGATTTTGAGATTCTTGAAGAACTTTGAGGGATTCCTGAGAGAAGACTTATATTTCAGATGCAGAGCATTGGATATTTTCTTTGAGGAGAGTATTTGTTAAATAAGCTTATTTCTTTAGACACTTCTGTTGTTCGTTTATTTTATTTTGGAATAATTCTTTGTATTTTATTTTAATTACATTTTCTTTTTTTATTTTATTTTGTTTATTTATTTATTTTTGGAGGAGTATTTCGGAGGAGAGTTTTACTTTTATTGATTTATTTATTTATTTTTTCTTATTTGGAGGAGTTTGGAGGAGGTTGTCAATGGCTCACATGGGTGAAAGATGAGGTAAGTGTTTTAATTTATCATTTAGGCTGTTTATTATTGGTATGTTATGTATTAATAAAACAGTATTAAGTATTGTAAGTGTGAAATATTTTAGCCTCAGGCCGCTCCAGATCCAGGAGTGCTGCTTTCACCCAGACGGCTGGTCAGGAGGATGGGAGACATGGCTCTGGTGATTGTGATCAGGATCTGCTGCCAAACCCAAACCAGCCACCGAGCCAAGGTCTACCAGGATATAACGCTCCTCTGCCTTCTGACTTGGCTGTTTCTGTGTCTACAGATCAGCCTCACAGGAAGAGGAAGCGGCAGAGCAGCAGCCAGGAGGATAAATGTCTGTCCACATCACAGCAAAGACCTGCCAAACGCTCCCGCAGAGGTCAGAATAGCCTGATGTTATGACTCAGTTATGAATAGAAAATGTTGAAATTGCATTCTTTTACACGTTTAGAGACCGTAACATGTTTTTTGTGATCTTGTGTGTTCCAGAAGCGTATGCGAAGGGCCCATTGCTGGGGCGAGGTGGATTCGTGATGGACTGCCAGTAAGACATTTTGTTCACTTTTTAGAAATGTTGATATCAGTGGATGTCATCCGTCAGTGTGATTTACTGTGCTTTATCTGTTTACAGGTTGCCATCAAGTACATTTCTAAAGGCAGGACGCCTGAGACACTGAAAGTTGTAAGTTGAGTGTGAATCTGTTGTTCTGTCTCTGTATCTGCGTTCAGCTCTGGATATAATGGATCATTTGTCACTGCAGGAAGGCCATGGTCGGCTGCCGCTGGAGGTGGCATTGATGACCCTGGTCAATTCAGCTCCTGCCTGCCCCAACGTCCTGCAGTTGCTGGAGTGGTTTGACCATCGCAGACGCTTCACCATGATCCTGGAGCGTCCAGTTCCTTGCCAAGATCTCCAGAGTTTCTGTGAGGAGAACGGACATCTAGATGAGAGTCTGGCTATGAAAGTCCTGCTGCAGGTGATTAGCGCTCTGAAACACTGCAAGAGCCGCGGAGTCCTGCACCGGGACGTCAAACCAGAGAACCTGCTGATCTCCACGGAGTCACATGACATCCAGCTGCTGGACCTCGGCTCTGGAGATCTGCTGAAAGACTTGGCCTACAAATACTTTGCAGGTTGGTTTGATCTCACTACAGTGATCTGTTTGTCAACTTTTGATGACTGTCTTGATGAAAGTCCCGTTCGCAGCTCTTGTCACACCATTCTCCCAACCCCCTCCCCTACCCATGTCCCACAGCACCGCCGTCCAGTTCTAGCGCAAGTATACCTCTGCTAATGGCACAAGCACCAGCACCCACTCTGCCCCACGAGTACTCCCTAGCGCAGGCATGCCTCCGCTAATGACCCAGGCTCCGATGCCCGCCATTTCCCCTCTCTTCCCTTCTCTTTCCTTCACCCCAGGAACCGTCCGCAGTGCAAGCACGTCTCCGCTAGCAGTTCCGGCAGCCACCTTCCCTCCTCCCCAAACCCACTCTCCCTTCTCACTAACCTCAGACACATCCCTACCAGTCCCCCTCTAATGCCCTAGCGCTGGAACCACCCCCCATACCCAACTCCATCAGGACCCAGATTCTGGCAGGTGCGGACGTGGATCTTTTTTCCCTTTTGTCCCCAATTCCACCTTCACCAGCCGATCGCCAAATCAACTGCGGTGAATTTTCAGTCACCCTCGCAGAATTCACCATCGCCTTCACCCAGTACACAGAAGTCATCTGTGCCACCTTTCCCCACAGGAGACGTGAACGCAGCGTCTATCTAAGATAGTTGCTGAACTCGTGTTATCATACAGAGTTTCCCACTTTTACACCTACAGGCCACCAGCTCTCCGCAGGATTCAACAATCGAGCCCGCGACTGCATCGTGGGGCCGCAGGCCTTCCCGCCCTGCCACTGCTCATACTTCCAGATGCTGAATCACGCCATCACCATCCAGGCATCAGCCACCTTCTCCAGCGTCTTCCTATGCATCAGCCCTCTCCTCCGCCCCAGCCACAGGGAAATGGATCGTAGCAGGACTCCGCCAGGAGCCGGGTCAGGCGTCATCATCCCGTACCGATCAACAAAAGCGGATCTCCTCGATCTCTATGCTTCTCTCCAAACAGGGGAACTTCCAAACTCCGCTCCTCCCTCCAGGCCCACGGGCCGTAATGTTCCCTACTCACGGTCCAAACGAATCACCACTCCTTCGAGGATGGGTTCCCAGCCATCGGGACGAGGCAAAAGACTGTCAGCAAGCCTGGGCCGCGCCCCGAATGCTGTAGTCGCCAGCCCCTGCCCTCCTCCACGATCAACCGAACGGCAGCTCGCTGCTCATGCCAGCAGAGAGCCGGCCATCGCCCCTACAAGCCACCGCGGCAGCGCAAACTCGCTCCCACCGTCGGGAGCGCCTTTCCCCACAGGAGACGCAAGCTCAGCGTCTATCTAAGATGGTCGCCAAACTCACGTTATCATACAAATTTATCATGTAAATTGTTTGCCACTAAATAAGCCATCCAGGTAGCTCAGTGAAACCAGTGCCCTTACTGGGGGGCTCTAGACACCGAACTCCACAGCAGAGTGTTCCTGGGCTGCCGTAACATCTCTTGCGCAGTCTGCCGTTCATTGTCCCACTCCACCATCAGCTGCCCTTTCATCAATCCATGCATTCCTCCCTGCCCCGAATCATCCCGGCCTAAATCCACCAATCCTATGTCCCACGCCTTATGGATACCCCAGCCACTCCCACTCCCACTCCCACATTTCGCCGCCGCCCATCTTCCTCCAGCACCCAGGTCTGCGCCTGCTTTAATAGCGGCAGATGCACAAGACAACGATGCCGTTACATGCACGTTTGCAATTTTTGTGGCGGTGCTCATGCCTAGTTCTCATTCAGTTCTCTCGCATAGCTTCCACCCCTATGTCGAAAGTCTCCCTTCCCAAAACCTCATCTGCCCCACTCTCCACACCGAACCTGAAACAGTCAACCTCAAATTAAAAAAGAAATAGACGCAAATTTCATGATCGGCCCCTTTTCCGTCCCTCCCTTCAGCATTTTTCGGGTCAGCTTGGTATTGTACAGGCTGCTCGTAGCCTCTCTCACGGTGGGATTGAATATCATTCCCATAGCGGAGAAAGCTCTGCGATGTCTCGTGAAAGCACGAAAGGAAACGTCTCCGGTTACTATGGTAACCTCGGTTCCCTGAGAGTGGGAACAAGACAACGTGGAGGTCGCCTTGTTCGCTGCTCGACCAGCAAAGCGGCGTTAAGTATCATATTCTGATGTATTTGTCGCGTGCACCGCATTTTATACTGCCTCTCAAGCTTGTCAGTATTTGCATGCGATTTGCATACTTCGCAACAATTGGCCAGTCAGTTAGACTGGCAGGACCCAATAGGACGTCAGGAAAGGTTGGAAGCAAAGGAGTTCCCATAGCGGATAAAGCTCTGCGATGTCTCGTTCCCACTCTCAGGGAACCGAGGTTACCATAGTAACTAGAGATGCATTTAACACAATTTGAAGTAGAGAAAGTGAGGAAAAATGTGACAGTGTGTAAACAGGCATAATATGGGAAGGGGAAGACAAGAACAGAGTGTAAATTAGGCAAGACAAGACAGAGAAAGGACCAAGAAAAAAAAAATCAGAATAAATCTTAGTAGTCAAGTAAGTCCAGTAGGTGCTGTTAGATATGAAGAATGCAAATCACTTACAAACTTAAGTTTTTTTTTATGATCAGAACAGTAACTAAAATATTGTATGTTGAAGTGTGATAAAGTCACTGTACTGCAGAGTGTAAAAAATAGAACGGGACAATAGAACAAATAATAATAATAGAAATATGAAAAATCAGGAAATTAAACCTATAGCAATTGTTTTGATGATCTATTACTCTGTCAGTTTGATTAAAATTGTTGGATTAAAAATTTTTAATTAATATTGTAATATTGCTAGAGTGTTGGTCTTGCTACTTGGCCGAGCCCAACATTTTTGCAAATAAACCCCTTCAATTACATGGTCCTGCTTACTTTTCATTTAGTCTGAAATATTTCATCCTAAGGAGATTCTTATTGCCACATAAATACTGCATTGACTGATCAAAAGACTATCTCACAAATTATATAATGAAGTGTGATTAACAGATAACCACATAGAATGGAGAAGATATACTGAGAATAAGAGTGAACAGAGGAAGTTAGAGGTAAGAGTGAAAGTCAAAGAATAAATGAGTTGAATCACATGATTAAGTATGAAGATCATGAGATTTTTTAGTAAACTAATCTTACCAAAGCAGTTTTTCATGTTAGAAGTATAACAACTTTTCTTTAAAGACTTCGATATTCATTCATCTTATTGCTGGTTAGAAATAAAAAGTAGGTGTCCACTGTTCTCATCGATATGGACTTTAAAACTTGAGTAAACTCTTTAATGGTTGTTCTGAACTTCCTTCTCCATGAGGTCACATTATTTTTATGCAGAAATGAAAGTGAAGGTAGATATTTTTTTCCCAGTGATCAACCAAAAGTAGTTTAGAGGAATGAAACAGTGCAAATCTACTTGGTGTGGACACTGAACAACTTGCAAACTCAATCTAAACACAAGTGTGTTGTTTTCTGCTGAGGACTTTTAAAGCAGAGGTGAGTTTGACATTGCAGGTAAACTGATTAACTGTTAATTTTGTAAATCATTTGTGTGACTAATTCTTACACAATCATTATATGTGTTTGCAGGCATTAAGTCCCGTTAACAAGGAAACATGACCTCCAGATTTAGGCTTTCACTGAAACATAAAACAAAAACTTCAAAGAGGTTAGAATACTGGATGATACATGTACAGTGAAGTAATATATTCAGATGGTACTAGATGGTATTTGGATACTTATTTCAGACTCAACAATTAAAGACTTTCATAATCTGACTTTTTTTTCCTTCTATACCAGTTCAATTCATAAAAGACCATCCCAATCTGACCGCAGTGGTGTGTCTTTGAAGAGTGACCAGTCAAGGAATCCTGATGTTAATTTCAAAGAGAGACACTCTTTTGCTGAGAAAAGGTCAGTATCACCATTTAACACATCTAACAAGTTATTAACAGGTTTACATCCAACCAAATGTGATGAGTATTTGAATTGAGCTATGAAAAGTACCATGTAGAGGTTACGCATCAAATAATCACGTCACTTTTATATCCTGATTTTTTACTGAGTGAAATCTGGATTTAAAATGCACAGTAATGCCAGTTGTAAAGCGTGTATAGATTATAAATAATCTGCTGAATAGATTATAGATATATAAATACAGGGCAACTGTAAAGACAGTACATAGTAGAACATTAAAAGAAAAGTTATTAACAGGCAATGTAAATATTAATAAACTATTTCTGATTAACTACAGTGACAATAAGGATGGACCTTACTCCTCAAGTAAAAAACACCAGAATGCAGTCTTTAAGGTGTGTATTTGTCTGTTTTATGATGGTTATTTGTTTGCTTATATTGTGGTTATTGTGTGTGGGTGTAGATATATTTGGGTCGTTAACACAACCACATGACTAAATTCATGTGATTCATGTGATATTGTTCCTTAAACACTGCTTTCAGATGCTTAAGCGCACAGCCATTTCTCTGGTTAAAAATGAACTAAAGAAGTTTAAGAAACTGCTGAGCCCAGATTACCCACAATGCTCTGAAAGAGAGGAAGAGGATGATGAAGGTCAGACCAATGTCAGAGATGCGGTTCTGAAGATCACACTGCACGTTCTGAGGAAGATGAATCAGACAGACATTGCCAACACATTACAGACCAGTAAGATCTCTGGGAAATATAACAAGTACATCCATTTTACCTTAAAGGCAGCATGAAATCCTATTCAAAACCAATTTTTCTTGTGTGATATGACATTTTCTCAAGTGCTTTTCAGGCTTGATAGATTTCTTTGAGCAGTCGTCTCAAACTCAATTCCTGGAGGGCCACAGCTCTCTGAAACCCTAATCAAACACACCTGATTCAGCTAATCCAGCTAATCCTTTTTGCCTTTATTATCATAGGACAGTATTAGGCCCAGAATTTTTAACATCGGTGAATAAATGCATGGATATGCATTAAACATTCAAACATTCTAGTGGAAGAATTTGCATTAGGCCTGTAGGGGGTTTTTGGTTCTAATCCACCATCTATTTTTCCCCCTGTTGTGAATTTTTTTCTTAGAGACCAGGAGACGTTTTGGATATCTTGAAGCAGAAGTTTCTCTTTATTCAGATACTCGCTGCGTAGCTCTGCAGTCATCAAAATTCTGAAGTCAAAAGTCAAACGTTTGAAGTGGCAGGAGTACATAGAAGTGGAATCAATCTAAACAAAGCATGCAAATGTGGTACAGGAAAACAGCTCAGTTAAAGATTTTTCCCAGCCTTGATCTATTTAGCATCCAAGTGTCATTCAAATGCATAGGTGCTTAAACAAAAGGCACAGTTGTACCTTGAGCTTGGAATTCACACTTAACTTGGGAAAACCAGATGTTCAGGAACTGCATAAAGACAAAAGGTTACTGTCTCAGGGCCTGGGCTGCCTGCTCTTAGACTGTCACAATATACATAACTTTTTCAGTTCATGTTGTTATATTGGAACCTATAACAAATATGCATAGGATCAGCACATTTTAAACAGATTCTTAAATTTGTAATCCAACACCCGTTATTAAAATCATCAGTAATCGTATATGCAGAGCAGGGACACAATTTGTGCTTTGTTTTGTGATTTAACCAGAATGAATAGAGAGTCTCCGCAATGTTTAAGCAATAGGTTAAAGTGCTGGTGTGCAAGTGCAACAAGAGAAAATTCTGTTACTAAAAATGTTGCAGCGAACATTCAACATGATTTTAAAAACAACAGATTCCAGGACTAGATCACAGCTTATTTAACAGAAACCAATGTTATATATGTTTCAGCTGCATCAGGTACGTCCTTGCCGCAAGATGTTTCACAAAAGTAATGGGGACAATACTGACCATGGCAAAAAGTGGTGGGGACATGTCCCACCTGTAAATTATGCTTATGGAATTGAGTTTGAGACCTCTGTCTTTGAGAGAATATTTTCATCTATTTGCATTGATAACATGCTTTAACACAACCAAAATGACAAGGGTTGATATAAGAACGTCTTTAGTAAATCGGCATTCCTGTACCTCAAATATTATATTATGGCATTAACAGTAGAGCTGAAGATCTTTGCCCGAACCCGATGAAATGGTCGGGCTCGGGTTTAATTTATATAATTTTACACGGGCTTGGGCCGGGCCAGGCTCGGGCTTGCGCTCCGGCTTGCGCAGTAAATGAGCGGTCATGTGATGTGTTTCGATTAGCGCGAGAAAGATGCGAAAATGGATGCTGAGGAGGTGAAACGGAGGCTTGCCTCTGGTGATTACGTTTTGGCTAAATTAGCCAGATCAGTACTATGCATCCCGGCCAGTCGCAGCAGCAGTAAAAGGGTGTTCAGTGCTGCTGGACGCACCATCTTAAATTCGTTATTGCCAAAAACCCATCTTAATTTAGAACTTAACTTAATTTGTTAAGAAAGAGTATTTTTTATTGGCGCGTTGGCCTATTTATAGGCTAAGTGTATGCCTATTTAGAGTGCTAAGATGTTACGATGTTACAGAGGACTTATTATATTTCTTTGTTCCATCTTCCAAGTGGCCTATAGCCTATGTTAGTCATTAATAAATTATGTTAAAACATGTATAAATTAATCATTCTTGACAAAAGGCAAAAGAGCTGTGTGCTTGCGCACATTTGAATAATGTCGGGCTGTAAACGGGTTCGGGCTTTTAAAAAGCTGTCAATCAAAATATACTTGTCGGGCCGAATTCTGTCGGGCCTAATTTTTAAGGCCCGATTACAGCTCTAATTAACAGTGGTAAGGTCATAGATTAAATTTGCAGGAAATTGAAGAACTGATCAAATATGTACCTTGAAATCAATGTTAGTCACTTGGATAAAATGCATACACGTTAATGAAAATTAGGTGTACATGATGCTTTGCCAAACATACCTGAATGTCCTTCTGTCTACCAGAACTGACCCCCGTGAGTCATCAAGTACTAAAATCCAGCCTGAGGGCAAAATTTAATAGAATTCATGAAGGAATTTCACTGCAAGGAAAAACAACTCTTCTGCATGAGATCTACACTGAGCTTTACATCACAGGAGAGAATAGAGAGTTCAGTATTCAACATGAGGTGAGACAGATTGAGACAACATCCTGGACACCAGAGACACCGGAAGCACCAATTAAATGCAATGACATTTTTAAAGTCTTACCTGGACAAAACAAGCCCATCAGAACTGTACTGACTAAAGGAGTTGCTGGAATTGGAAAAACAATAGCTGTGCAGAAGTTCATTCTGGATTGGGCAGAGGGAAAAGACAATCAGAACGTCCACTTCATATTTCCACTTCCTTTCAGAGAGCTCAATTTGATGAAGGAGAAGAACATTAGCCTGATGGAGCTTCTGCATCAGTTTTTCACAGAGTTAAGATTACCAAATTGTGATGACTATAAAATCATGTTTATATTTGATGGCCTGGATGAGTGCAGACTTCCTCTTGATTTTCAGAACAATGATATTTTGTGTGATGTAACTGAATCAGCCTCAGTGGATGTTCTCCTCACGAACCTCATCAAGGGGAATCTGCTTCCATCAGCTCTCCTTTGGATAACCTCTCGACCAGCAGCAACCAATCAGATCCCTCCTGAGTGTGTTGACCAGGTCACAGAAGTACGAGGGTTCAATGACCCTCAGAAGGATGAGTATTTCAGGAAGAGAATAAGTGATCAGAGTCTAGCCAGTATAATCATCACACATGTCAAATCATCAAGGAGCCTCTACATCATGTGTCACATCCCAGTGTTCTGCTGGATTTCAGCCACTGTTCTAGAGAGGATATTGAGTGAAGCAGAGAATGCAACAATCCCAAAGACTCTCACTCAAATGTTCACACACTTTCTGATCTATCAGATCCAACAAAGAAGCCACAAGTACCAAGGGAACACTGAAGCAGATCTTCAGCAGACAACAGAGACCATATTTTCCCTGGGAAAACTTGCTTTTCAACAACTAGAAAAAGGCAACCTGATCTTTTATGAGGAAGATCTCAGAGAATGTGGCATTGATGTCAAAGAAGTGTCAGTGTATTCAGGACTGTGCACCCAGATCTTCAGAGAGGAGTTTGGACTGTACCTGGGAAAGGTGTACAGCTTTGTTCATCTCAGCTTTCAGGAGTTTCTAGCTGCTTTATTCAAGTTTCTTTCCCTAATCCTAAAACCTACCAAGCATTTTAAACTCTTTAGCTCCACAGTGACTGATTTGCTAAAAAGAGAAGTGGACAGAGCCTTGCAGAGCGAGAATGGACACCTGGACCTTTACCTTCGCTTCATTCTGGGCCTCTCATTGGAGTCAAATCAACGTCTCTTACAAGGCCTACTGACACATACAGAAAATATATGCCTAATAAACAAACAAAAAATCATTAAATATCTCAAGGAAAAAATCAAGGGTAATCCCTCTCCAGAAAAATCCATCAATCTGTTTCATTGTCTGAATGAACTGAATGATCATTCTCTAGTGCAGGAAGTCCAAGCATATCTGAAGGAAACAGGTCCCAGTGGTCTCTCTGGAATCAAACTCTCTCCTGCTCAGTGGTCGGCTCTGGGGTTTGTGTTGCTGAACTCAGAAGAGGAGCTAGATGAGTTTAAACTCAGTAAATATGATCAATCAGAGGAATGTCTTCTGAGACTTCTGCCAGTTGTCAAAGCTTCTAGGAAAGCTGAGTGAGTATTTGTATTGTATATCTGTAAAAGAAATGGATATTTCTTTTTAAAAAATCTATAAAAAAAATCTAGTTAATAATAAATAATAATAAAAATGAATAATAAATCAACAATCTTAGAATTATATTCTTTGTATTCATGATGGTTTCATATGTTTTGAAAAATGTTTATACCATTTTCAAAGAAAGTGTACATTTATTGACTCTTTAAAAAAATGTGTGGCGTAACCATACATTTAAAAATTCTATATTTTTATTACACCTTCAATGCATGTACACCATAGTTAAGTTCCAGCCTGCTTCAACACACCTGCCTGTGATTTTCAACTATTCCTGAAAACCGTGATTAGCTTGTTGAAGGCGCAGTATGTACGTTTTCCCACTAGAGGTTACTTATTCAAAACAATAACTAAAACATAGCTTCATTATGATATCAGGACAGTTTATTATCCTGGCATTTTTGACTTTATGCCCCCCCAAAATGAATTTTAATTCATAAATTAAAAAACATGCTCATTTTAGATAAGGTGTATTTAAGGCACAGTGTATGAATGTCATTTTTTATGTAATGTAATGAATTATGTATTTATTTTATTTTTTATATATATATGTGAAGAGTTCAGATGCAAAAGCCTCTAAATCCATCTGACGTCTTTCTTTAAAATATGCATTTTTATCAGGCTCCGATGTATAGGTTTCTATGTAAGTACTGGTATTTCTGATTGGGCTGAGGCTGGGATTTTAGGGAGTTTGAAGTGAAAGTATTTGATGGACGTATAATATGTGTCAAAAGCATTCACTCAGTATCATTATCTCATTTTTGATAGAGATGGCTTTTAGGGGGTTTTCCTTCTGAACTCTTATATATATACACATATATATATATATATATATACATATATTAAGATAAATTAATAGGACAATAAAGCATCACTCAAACCTGTAAACCAAAGGCAAAAAGATTATAGGATACTTTATATAAGATGAGATTATAGGCGCAACAAGGAAAGGAATAGGGAAGTTAAAGTAGATGATAAAAAGAGGAGGCAAAAGAATAAGGAAGATGAGATGCAGTGACAACTTTGATGAAATAGTTGTATAGCCCATTAGTGACATACAAACACATGCCACATTATTAACATTGTTGTTAAAATGAAATACTTCCATTTCTCTCCCAGGCTGTGTGATTCAAATCTGACATTGAAGAGCTGTTCAGCACTGGCCTCAGTCATTAGTTCAAAGTCATCAAGTCTGGTGGAGCTGGACATGAGCAACAACAACCTACAAGATTCAGGAGTGAAGATGCTCTGTGTTGGACTAAAGAATCCACAATGCAAACTGGAGACATTACAGTATGCTATCTAACATTTTGTAGTTATACAGCATACTGAATGTGTATCAACACCCAAAATGTCTAATGTTAATTGAATGAGACATTCTAGAGGGGTACATAAGAGCAAAACAACATAATTTAGCTAGCTAGGAAGAGTGATATTAGACATTGTCTTTGCAGGTTGTCAAACTGCTGGATTACACAGGGTGGTTGTACTGCTTTGGCTTCAGCTCTGAGGACAAATCTCTCACACCTGAGAAAACTGAATCTCAGTGACAATACACTAGGAGACCAGGGATTAAATCTGCTTTCTGATCTACTGGAGGATCCACAATGCAAACTGGAAAAACTATAGTGAGTGTCATTTCCATATGCACCAGGGGTTCTCAACTCTGGCCCTCAAGGTCCACTCCCCTACAGAGTTTAACTCCAATTTTAATCAAACATACCTAAACAAGCTCTTAAAGATCTTCAAGATTACTAGAAAATTCCTGCAAATCTCTGGAGGAAAGTGGACCTTGTGGGCCAGAATTTAGAATCCCTGACATGGACTGTTATATTAGTCTCTATCGATCAGCCATATGAAAATCCTTAGATTTCAGATTTCACTTCAGTCTAATCTAATGTTTTATCATCTAATCATCCCTCAAAGATACATTTACCTGAGAAGAAAAAAAAAAAAAATACCATATATGGTATTTTATATGTACCATATTATGTACCATAATTTTATATATGTGCAATCTCTGGGGCATATATGAGGCAGCCGTGGCCTAATGGTTAGGGAGTCGGGCTTGTAACCGAAAGGTTGCGGGTCGAGTCCCGGGTCTGGCAGGGATTGAAGGTGGTGGGAGTGCATAACCAGTGCTCTCTCCACCTTCAATACCATGACTGAGGTGAGTCCTGGTCCCCCAACTGCTCCCTGCTCCCTGGGCACTGCAGCGATAGCAATATGGCTGCCCACTGCTCTGGGGGTGTGTTCACTGTGTGTGTGTGTGTGTGTGTGCACCTGGTATTCATCACGTTATGGGGACCAAATGTCCCCACAAGGATAGTAATACCAGTAAATTTTGACCTTGTGGGGACATTTGTGAGGTCCCCATGAGGAAACAGGCTTATAAATCATGCACAATGAGTTTTTTTGAGAAAGTAAAAGTGTGCACAGTCTCCTGTGAGGGCTAGGTTTAGGTGTAGGGTAGGTGTAGGGCGATAGAAAATACGGTTTGTACAGTATAAAAACCATTACGCCTATGGAATGTCCCCATAAAACATGTAAACCCAACATGTGTGTGTGTGTGTGTGTGTGTGATCACTTCTCACTACTGCATGTGTGCACCTGGATGGGTTAAATGCAGAGCACAAATTCCAAGTATGGGTCACCATACTTGGCCACATGTCACATCCTTTCCTTTCCTTCCTTTCCTTCTCTGTTATTCCATAGGTTCCCATACGAAAATCTGATATATAGCAATATGTAATGTAATACACATATATATGTCCATGTATGGATTACACAGATATACAAAATATATGTCAGATACTTGTACATATATTTCAAAATATTACAAAAATGGCCACTTTCAAATATGTCACAGATATTTTCCCAAATACACACATATATGGAACATATATGTCTATATAATACATGTTCATATATGGGCAACAATGTATATGTAAATTAAATATATGTTAAATATAAGTTACATATATTTAAACTAAAAATTTAATGGCAAAATATAAATGGCAAAAACACAATAAGGGTAATGTTTCAAAAACTTTTAATTAACTGATCATTGCAGCTACAAAACACAATAATATTAACACATTTACTTTAAAGTTATTTACAATGTATTTAAAGGTATAGTTCCCCAAAAATGAAAATTATGTAATTATTTACTTACCATCATGTTGGTCCAAACCTGTATGAACTTCTTTCTTCTGCTGACAAAGGACGATATTCTGAAGAATGTTTGTAACCAAACAGTTTTGGGGCTCCACTTACTTCCTTAGTATTTTTCTACCATGGAAGTGGACAGCAATTGTTTACAAACATTCTTCACAATACCTTTTTGCATTCAGCAGAAGAAAGAAGCTCATTCAGGTTTGAATCAACTTGATGTCAATTAAATAATACAACATTTTTATTTTTGGCTGAAGTAACAGAAAACAATCAAGTGGCAATCAAGTGACAACTACTTTAATTCTTAACTTTTTTTTTTTTTGCTGATGCAGTTCGGAGCTCTGCCATTTTGCATACTAAAAAGCGCAAGACGATGAAGAGAAATCAGAAAATTAATTCATTGCTATTTTCCATCCTCTTAGGACACAAATAATACAATTTCATGATTTTTTTTTTAAACATGACTTTTATTAAAAGCGACCTTCACGTCAGCACTGCATAGAAATTCATATCTGTGAGAAACATTTAGGATTGTTTAGGGCGCACATCATATAAATGTCATCATAAAGTAATATTATTGTCACGAATCTGGTCGGTGTCCCGCTGTCTGCTCACCGCCAGATGTCACTCTCGCCCTATCACACACAGACTGTTGCACTACACCCCGGACTACATTCCCCATCAGCCATTGCACTTCACCCGCGACCAATCAGCGGCGCTATAAAAGCCCCGGACTTTCCCAGTACACGTCACGGATTGTTGCTATTGTTAGTGTTTTTCCTAGTTTCCTAGTGTTCCCTGTGTTTTTCGCTCTTGCCTGGATTTCTCGGTTACGTTTGTCTGCCGCCTGCCTTTTTGGACTTTCGCTCGTTAAGGATTATTCGCTCGTCTCACCTCTGACACACCTGTTTGCCGTTTGCTTTGACCCTGCCTGTTTTTCGACTATGTATCTGTCTCGTCCCTTCAATAAAAGCATGCACATGGATCCGCTCGCCTCTCGTCTCACTCACCCCGTTACAGAACAATCCGTCACACAAGGATCCAGCAGCTTCACACCCGGACAATCGACATAAATGGACACAGACAGGATTCTTTTCCGGATCAAACAAGGACCACGCACTCTAGAACAGCATATCCGTGAGTTTTTGGCCATCTCAAATTATTCCACCCTCCCGGACTGTACAATCATGGAAATATTCTGTGATGGCATAAACGATCCTTTAAAAACGAGGCTGAGACGCGAGGGTCCGCTCTCATCTCTGGCTGCATTTTTGAACTGTGCGTTGTTGTGTGTGGGTTCGCCGTGCACCGTGGGGGTGGCAGAGAGGGAACGCGACAACGCGGTAATGGCGACCGTGCGTCCCACTCGCAGATTGGCGGTTATGCTGGAGCACGATCCCACAAACACATTTTCCGCCTGGATTGCTCGTGAAATGGCGGCCGTGCTGGAACGCGCTCAAGCTATGACGACGGCCGCGGATAGCGCTGCTCTAATGGCGGCGACAGCGGTGCCCGTTCACAAAATGGCGGCCGCACCAGAGCACGTTCATACCAAAACGGCGACAACAGAGCCTGTGCACAAAATGGCGGCGACTGCGGTGCCGGTTAGCAAGATAGCGGCGGCGCCGGCGCGCGCTCACAAGATGGCGGCGAAAACAGAGCTCCGTCACGTCACAGCTGCCATATCAGAGCCATATAAAGTTGCAGCGGTATTTCCCGAGTCAAGTCAAGTTACGCCACACCACAGCCTGCTCAGGACATCTCCGTCAAGTCACAGCCTGTTCACGTCATGTCTTTTGCTCCTGAGTCTGCACCCATCATGGCCGCCTTTCCTGAAGTGGTTCCTGAGTCAAGCAAAGTCACAGCCGTGGTCCCTGAGTCGAGTTACGACCTGCCTGATGGCGCAGAGCCTCGCCATGTCTCGTCTGACATCTCAAGATCACGGCCTATCATGATGGCCCACGTGCTGGACTCACCCCTAAGGGCTGTATGGGCAGCTAAACTGGCACTCCTTCACGTCGCGGCTGCTACCCCAGGGTCAAGTCAAGCTCCAGGGTCAAGTCAAGCTTCTAAGTCCGGTCAAGCAACTGAGTCAGGTCAAGCCAAAGCTGCTGTGCTCCATGAGTCCGGCCAAGACACAGCTATCGTTCTCCACGAGTCACGCCAGGACATAGCTGTGCCCCACGAGCCAAGCCAAGTCACAGCTGTTCCCCACGAGTCAAGTCACGTTACAGCTGTTGTTCCTGAATCAAGCCAAGTTACAGCAGATCTTCATGAGCCAGTTCATGTCACTGCTGATCTTCACGAATCAAGTCAAGTCATGGCCAATCTCCACGAACCAAGTCAAAACACAGCTGATCTTCATGAGCCAAATGAAGTTATTGCTGCTGTTCTAGAGCCAAGTCACGTCTCGTCTGACCTTCCAGAGCAACGTCACGTCTCGTCTGACCACCCAGAGCCTTACCATGCCCCGTCCGGCGGCCCAGAGTCAGGTCATGCCCCGTCCGACGACCCTAGGTCAAGTCACCTCTTGTCAGACATCCCACGATCACGGCCTATCATGATAGCCAGCATACTGGACCCACCACAACCTCCCGCTGCTGCTCTTCCTTTAATGGCGGTTGCCATCTGGTGTGTGTGGGCTGCACACTGTGCCCCTGAGGTCACGTCTGTTCACAAGTCAGCTCCTGAGGTCACGTCTGTTCACAAATCAACCCCTGAGGCCACGTCTGTTCGCCAGTCTGCTCCAGAGCTCCCGTCTGATCTCAAGCCTGCTCCAGAGTCCCGTCTCTGATCTCAAAGCCTGCTGCAGAGCTCTCGTTTGGTCTCCAGCCTGCTCCAGAACTCCCCTCTGATCTCAAGCCTGCTGCAGAGCTTTCGTCTGGTCTCCAGCCTGCTCCAGAGCTCCCCTCTGATCACAAGCCTGCTTCAGAGGTCCCGTCTGGTCTCAAGTCTGCTCCAGAGGCCTTCCCCGCCAGAGAAGCTGCGCCAATGCCTCCAGAGGTGTCAGCGCCAGCTGTAGAACCTCTTATGGAGGGGGCGTTACCCTTTAAACTCTCTGCTTCTCCCTTTATTCTGTCTGGCTCCTCTGTCCCTGCTCTCCCCAGGTCCCAGACCATAACGCAGGTTCCTGTTCCGCCCCGGAGGGCTGCGGCGCCTCCTGTTCCGCCCCGGAGGGCGCCCGCGCCTCACGCTCTGCCTCCGGCTCCGCCCCGGAGGGCTGCTGCACCTTCTGCTCCGCTTTCTGTTCCGCCCTGGAGGGCTGCTGCGCCTTCTTCCCCTATTCTGTCTACCTCCTCTGTCCCTGCTTTCCCCAGGTCCTAGACCAAGACGCGGATTCCTGTTCCGCCCTGGAGGGCTCCTGCTCTGCCTCCGGCTCCGCCCTGGAGGGCTTCTGCTCTGCCTCCGGCTCTGCCCTGGAGGGCTCCTGCTCCGCCTCCGGCTCTGCCCTGGAGGGCTCTTGCGCCTCCTGCTCCGCCTCCAGCCCCGCCCTGGAGGATAGCTGCTCTGTCGGTCCTGCCTCAGTCACCGGGCCCTCCACATGGACCTGGTCCTCCAGCCCTCGCCCTGTCTCGCTCCCGCCCCACCGCTCCCCTGGACTGTTGTTTCCTTCGAGCGTCTGGAAGCCGCTCCTTGGGGGGGGGGCTATGTCACGAATCTGGTCGTGTTCCACTGTCTGCTCACCGCCAGATGTCACTCTCGCCCTATCACACACAGACTGTTGCACTACACCCCGGACTACATTCCCCATCAGCCATTGCACTTCACCCGCGACCAATCAGCGGCGCTATAAAAGCCCCGGACTTTCCCAGTACACGTCACGGATTGTTGCTATTGTTAGTGTTTTTCCTAGTTTCCTAGTGTTCCCTGTGTTTTTCGCTCTTGCCTGGATTTCTCGGTTACGTTTGTCTGCCGCCTGCCTTTTTGGACTTTCGCTCGTTAAGGATTATTCGCTCGTCTCACCTCTGACACACCTGTTTGCCGTTTGCTTTGACCCTGCCTGTTTTTCGGCTATGTATCTGTCTCGTCCCTTCAATAAAAGCATGCACATGGATCCGCTCGCCTCTCGTCTCACTCACCCCGTTACAATTATCTTATAAAACACATAATGTAAATGAAGTAAAACACTTACTTAAATACATATTTTAAATGAGATACTTACTTCTAGTGTTTCCCTGTTAAAAGCGACCTCCACCTCAGCATTGCATAGCAATTCAGATCTATGAGAAATGTTTAGGTGCACACAGCATATTAATATCATCATAAAGTAATATTACACATAATGTAAACAAAGTAAAACACTTACTTTTGGCATTTTCCGAGATAAAACCAACTTTCCTGTCTGCTCCACATTGTGATTGAAAGAAAATATCTCTCTGAGAAAAGGTTTAGGAGAGCACAGCACATAAATATCACTATAAATCCATATGACGTTATAAAATACATATTTTAAATAAGATAAAACACTTACTTCTGGTGTTTTACCTGTTGAAAGCGACCTCCACGTCAGCACTGCATAGCAATTCAGACCTCTGAGAAATGTTTAGGTGCACACAGCATATTAATATCATCATAAAGTAATATTACACATAATGTAAACGAAGTAAAACACTTACTTTTGGCATTTTCCTTGATAAAACCAACTTTCCCTGTTAAAAGCGACCTCCACCTCAGCACTGCATAGCAATTCAGATCTATGAGAAATGTTTAGGTGCACACAGCATTTTAATATCATCATAAAGTAATATTACACATAATGTAAACAAAGTAAAACACTTACTTTTGGCATTTTCCGAGATAAAACCAACTTTCCCGTCTGCTCCACGTTGTGATTGAAAGAAAATATCTCTCTGAGAAAAAGTTCAGGAGAGTACAGCACATAAATATCACTATAAATCAATATGATGTTACAAAATACAAATTTTAAATGAGATAAAACACTTACTTTCCCTGTTATAAATGATCTCTACGTCATCACTGCGTAGCAATTTAGATCTGTGAGAAATGTTTATGTTGGTTTAGAAGCATACAGCTATAAAATACATATTTTAAATAAGGCAAAACACTTACTTCTTACTTTTCCCTGTTAAAAGCGACCTCCACGTCAACACTGCATAGCAATACAAATCTGTGAGAAACGTTTAGGCTTGTTTAGGCACACACTGCGTAATGTTAATATCGTCATAAAGTAATATTATCTTATAAAACACATATCGCAATTGAGGTAAAACACTTACTTTCGGTGTTTCTTCGATAAATACCCTGTCTGCTCCGCATCGCAAGTGAAAGGAAATAACATTATCTCTCTGAGAAGAAGTTTAGGAGTACACAGCTCTCGTCTGTTCTGCATCGCGAGTGGAAAAAAATGTCTTTGAGAAAAGTTTAGCGGCATACAGCACATTAATATCATTATACAACAATATGATATTACAAAACACATTTTGTGCGTTAGATTAAACACTTTATTTCGTTGTTTCCCGTCCTCATATGCTCCGCATCGCGAGGGAAGAAAATGGCGTCTGTGAAAAATATTTAAAATGGGTGAGGCGCGCACACCAGCAAATGTCCTAGATGTGACTAATAAGGATATAAGGCCGTATTTACACCGGTCAGAGGGCGCTGTTTACACTAGCTAGTGTTAATCCTCTAAAATTCAACATCATAAATTTAAATCTTTACTCTAAAAATTCATAACACCAGGATTTTAAAAATGCGATTTTGCTAATGATCCATTCATAGACATTCAAAGACAAGTATCTGCCCATTAAAATCCAAACAGCGACTTTTTTTTGTTATTCAAGACAT
This sequence comes from Labeo catla, assembly GCA_012976165.1. Taxonomy (NCBI): domain Eukaryota; kingdom Metazoa; phylum Chordata; class Actinopteri; order Cypriniformes; family Cyprinidae; genus Labeo; species Labeo catla. Next base: position 175,427 of record VONZ01000756.1, read on the forward strand.
GGTCAGTGTACCTTCAAGAAGAATTTAAAAAAAATAAAAATAAAAAAAAATAACAATGAGCTGTGTATTGTATGATGTTAAAAATTGAGGCTTTTTTCTTAGCTGCTTTCATGACTATCTATATGATCAAATAGTTTCATAACTCCGTAAAAAGTAAAAAAAAAAGGTCATCCACATGTTTGTACATGTTCTTTATCATATATGGCTTATTCAAACAGTGTTATTACAAATATGTACATATATGTTCACATATATTAACTATTGTTTTATATATATGTTCATATATGGCCATATATCACATTTCTATATGGGTTAGATTATCACTTGTTTAAAACATAAACCTAATGTTCTGTATGTTTTTGCAAAACATATTTCTGTTGTTTGCAAAATGTATATTGCTATGAGATTAGTTTAACAATTTATTCTAATAATTTTATTATTTTATTGTCATATAAACTCAACAAAAATATGTTAATCATTACATTTTGTTAATCTTCATCCATCCATAATGTTTTTGTGTTTGTTGACATGTCAATGTGAATAGTTTTTATGTATTTGTTTCTGCAGTCTTTCTAACTGCAGCATTGGAGAGGAAGGTTGTGCTGCTGTAGCTTCCGCTCTCACATCAAACCCCTCACACCTAAGAGAACTAAACCTGGGTATGAATAAACCAGAAAATTCAGGAGTAAAGATACTCTGTCATTTACTTGAAGATCAAAACTGTAAACTGGAGAAATTACAGTAAGTTATTGATATTCCCATTTTTTCTGTAATTGTTAACAATTGATGCACAAGCATTGGTTACTGTGAGCCAAGTGTTAAAATGTGGTTCGGACAAAAAATGTTATTTTATTTTAAAGGTTACTTTGGCTAAAACTGTGGCACTAGACACATCATACTGTGTAGGTAAAATGTTTTCTCTCTTCAGGTTGTCTAAGAGCAGCATTAAAGAAGAAGGGTTTGCTCTTCTGGTGTTAGCTCTGAGATCAAACCCGTCATACCTGAGAGAACTAGATCTGAGTAGGAATAAACCAGGAGACTTGGGAGTGAAGGTGCTCTCTGATCTACTGAAGGATCCATACTGTAAACTGGAGATACTACAGTGAGTGTACCAGTTATACAAAAGAGTAACAGTATAGTTAGCTTGCATACAAGTTGGGTGGCTATACTTTTATAAAATGAAATCAAATACCATATTTCTTATGCTATACCTACATGATAATATTTATGTCAAAACCGGTGCATACTGAGGTGTATTTGTTCTTATTTTTACACAACTGACAAAACAAGCTTTAACTTTTTTTCAGTGTTTGGATTTGTCAGACTCGGATGTGCATCAGGTTGTTGCACAGATTTGTATTTAAGACATGTTAAATATAAAAATAAAATATAAAATTGGAACTACTTAACAGATGTCCAAGATATCACGTTATTGAGTAAATACACATTTTTGCTCTTTCTGAATTTTACCTTAAGCTGGTTTCCTAACAAGGTCCCAGGGTCACAGAAGAGCTCAGAAATGCTTTTGCAAGCATTTCTTTGAAAACAGTAACTTCATCCATGTGGATTAGTTTAAAGCAAAAAATAAATGCCATGGTTCTTAGCAACTTACTGCAGTGCCAACTACTTCCACTTATTTATGTTCATATGTAAGTGTGAAAGATTTCTTTCTTTTATGCAGACTATCTAACTGCAGTATTGGTGAGGAAGGCTGTGCTTCTTTGTCTTTGGCTCTGAGAGCAAACCCTTCATACCTGAGAGAGCTTGATCTCAGCTCAAACAAACCTCAGGACTCAGGAGTAAAGCAGCTCTCTGATCTACTGGAGGATCCACAGTGTAATCTAGAGAAACTGAAGTGAGCGTTATACATTAACACATAAGCTGCACTCATGTACTTAACAACAGTTTAATTAAGTAACAAAAAGAGAAACATGAAATAGAGTAGTAAAAACATGAGTTGCCTCATGCCTCAAAAAAATCTTTCTTAGACTTATCAGTCACTCCATTACACTGTTTTCTTGTTTCGTCTCTTTGCAGGTTGTGTAATTGCAATATTGGAGAGGAAGGTTGTTCTGCTCTGGTCTCAGCTTTAAGATCAAACCCTTCACACCTAAAAGAGTTTGATCTCAGCTCAAACAAACCTCAAGACTCAGGAGTGAAGTTACTCTCTAGTCTACTGGAGGATCCACAGTGTAAACTTGAGAAACTAATGTAAGCTATATATGCTTAACTATTACAAGCTGCATTTATATCCTTGGTACACAGGGTTAATTTTCCCCAAAAAATGAAAATTGTTGTGACTTTCTTTCATTTTCAAAACAATCTTTTATGAAATCTGAGAGATTTCTGTTCCTTTTACCAAATCTTTGATGTTTCAAAAAGCTCTTAAAGTTTTTTTTTTTTTTTGTCCATATCGCTACCATAGTGGGAAGTCATCACTTTCTCAATACATATAAAGTTGTTCAGTACTACGATTGAAATCAGTAAAGTGCCTAGCAATCAGAGAAGTAAAATCATGTCTAAAAAAGGCTGATTTATGTTCACTATTTCTGATCCTCAATGATCTCAATGTTTTCTCAACATAAATCATTGGACATAGACATTAAAGTTAACATGGCAGGTCACTTGAAAACAGCTTTTGGCAAAAAATCTGAAGCTAAATTTTGGATGTTTTATTTTCAGAGTATCCTTTGGGTTTGTTTTTTGTAAACTTTTTTTTTCCCCCAGCAAAATGTTTATGAATCTAATTTTTTTTGTGTGTGTGTGTTATTGTACCCATTTGTTCCAGGTAAGGTTGAACTTGAGGTTTTGGATTGATTGATTGATTGGTTATGATCACCTGATGATATTTGTTGTTTGTTATATAATCACTGAGAAATATGGATTTGTTACACTAATGAAGACAGATAGCCAAAATATCTTTTATTGATTTGATCTCCTGCTATAACTTAATGATCACTTAATGATCACTTTATATTAACCGATTTTATTTAGTCTTTTATTCATATATAAAAATTCATCAACACATATACTGTACATACAGAAACAGAAAATCAAACATGCTTTCTTGACACACAAAACCCAATGAAGTTTGTTTCTTACTTGTCAAGCAAGTTGTCAGGCGTTCATCACAGCCACCTCCATCTACCACTGCACCGCCCACTCGTTCAACGTCACCAGAGTTCTGATCACGCACACCTGCAGCCACTTACAACGCCCTATAAAATACTCCTCAGCCTAGTTCAGCTTTGTCTGGTCTACCGTTCACACCCCTATGTGACTCTCCAGACCCATGCATGCTCAAGGACTCTCCGGCGTGTGCATCAGCCTTGCTTCTACTCTCCGTGCTCAGTCTACAAAGTCATCTTCCAAGGACTCTCAGTTAAGCTATCTGAACCACCATTACTACTTGCATTCTGTTTATCAAACGTCTGTCAATAAACAACTCAGTTTTACTGCTTACCATTGTTTCTGGTCTGATCCCTTGGCAAAACATGACAGAAGACCAGACCAACACCGAAAATGAGCACCGAAATAACTCCAGCACCCAATCCCCTCCAGGAATTAGTGAACGCCTTCAAAGCGGTGTTGCAGCCGCCATCTCCACCGTCATCTGCCTCAGGTAGTCCCATGGCCATGCCCGCATCTTTTGCGGGTGAAGCGGCTGAGTGTAGCGGTTTTCTCCTGCAAGTAAACCTGTTTATCCAGATGCAACCACAACTATTCCCCTCTGAAAACGCTAAGGTCGCATTTCTGATTTCTCTGCTCTCCAGTAAGGCCCTCCAATGGGCAAAATCCATCTGGATAATCCCATAATCCCATCATTAATTCTTTTGAACAATTTACTGAACATTTTTCTGAAGTTTTTTGTACGGCTACAGACACACTATCCACTTCCGATCAGCTGTTCCGCCTGCAACAAGGGACTTCTTCTGTGAATGACTACACTCTCCATTTTCGCACGCTGGCGGCGGCTAGTGGCTGGAATGAGACTGCACTCCTCGGCGCCTATCGTCAAGGTCTCAATGCTGACATCTGTGCCGCCATGGCGTTATATGACGATTCCATCGGATTGGAGGCGTTTCTACAAAGAACCACCCGTGTGTCCCAGCGACTAGCCGCCTGTCAGCCCACAGTAACCGCTCCTCAGTCCGCTCCAGTGGCTGCTTTATCCCCAGTACCAGAACCAATGCAAGTAGATTCGTCACGGCTTTCCCGCTCTGAACGGAACCGACGACTCACACTTGGATTATGCTTATACTGTGGTCAGCAAGGTCATCTCATCCACAACTGCCCTGTTCGCCCCCTCAGCTGGGACCTGTGCGACATCACTCGCTGGAGCGATTTCTGCCATCAACACTGCCTGACCAATCTTCCAATACCACCCACTGCCTCCATCCTGCTATCCTCCACCCAGGTCGAAAGCCCAGAACCCGAGCTCGTTCCCGAGACACCAGCTGAGTATAGGGCGTTCCAGGATGTCTTCAGCAAGAAAGCAGCCACTCATCTACCACCACGGCCATCGGACTGTGCTATTGAACTACTGCCTGGAGCTCAACTACCGAAGGGAAAGATCTACCCCCTGTCCATCCCGGAGCGCCAGGCGATGGAGGAGTATATTGCGGAACCAGGCCAAACATCGCCAGCACGTCCAGCAGGTCCTTCAGAAACTCTGTGAACACAGTCTATACCTCAAACTAGAGAAGTGCGAATTCCATCAAACATCCGTTCAATTCCTGGGATATAACATCAGTGCCGAGGGTGTGCAGATGGATCAGGGGAAAGTCGACGCCATTCTGAACTGGCCCACACCACAGACTATCAAGGAATTACAGCGCATCCTGGGATTCGCAAACTTCTACTGCAGATTTGTCAAGGACTACAGCTCCATTACCGCTCCGATGACCTCCCTCCTGCGGGGTAAACCCAAGCACCTCTCCTGGAACCCCGCTGCCCACGAAGCGTTCCAACGGCTGAAGACCATCTTTAGTACCACTCTGTTACTACATCACCCGGACCCTGAACGACCCTTCACGGTGGAGGTTGATGCCTCCACAACCGGAGTCGGAGCGGTACTCTCACAAGCGGCTGGTGAGTCATCCCTCCTCCATCCCTGTGCCTACTTCTCTCACAAGCTGTCTCCGGCGGAGCAAAATTATGACATCGGAAACCGTGAGCTGCTTGCCATCAAATTGGCCCTGGAGGAGTGGCGTCACTGGTTGGAGGGAGCTCACCACTCATTCACCATTATTACTGATCATAAGAATCTCCAATATCTCCGTGAAGCTCGAAGACTCAACCCAAGACAGGCCCGTTGGGCACTCTTTCTGACCAGATTCAACTTTACCATCACGTACAGACCTGGATCAAAGAATATCCCAGCAGACGCTCTTTCACGAATGTTCTCTCCTGAAGCACCTTCCGAACCTGAACCTATCATTCCCCCCAACCTGATCGTCAGTCCCATAGTATGGGAATTGGACAACGAGATCCAACAAGCCACCCTCCAGGAGCCCGCTCCGCCGGAATGCCCGGAAGGGAGGATCTACGTACCCTGCTCCCAACGTCAGTCCCTTCTGGGCGTAGCTCATGACTCTTCAGGCTCTGGACACCCAGGCAGCAGTAGGACCCTCTCGCTCTTACAATCTCGGTACTGGTGGCCCAGTATGCACCAGGATACCATCAGGTACGTCCAAAGCTGCTCAGTCTGTGCCAAGTTTAACTCTCCCCGTCAACTTCCCTCAGGCAAACTGGTTCCACTTCCTGTCCCACAGAGGCCCTGGTCCCATCTGGGAATAGACTTCGTCACGAACTTGCCCATATCCGAACGTCTGTCAATAAACAACTCAGTTTTACTGCTTACCATTGTTTTTGGTCTCATCCCTTGGCTAAACGTGACACAAGTAGGGTTACTTAGGTTTTATGAGCTTTTTTGAAGTGTCAGTGTTTCGGGTAGTGTTGGGTTCGAGTCCACCTAAGTCGAGTCCGAGTCGAGTCCGAGTCTTTTACCAATCGAGTCCGAGACGAGTCCGAGTCCAAAATGGGCCGAGTCGGACTCAAGTCCGAGTCCCAAAGGGCCGAGTCCGAGTCGAGTCCGTCCGAGTCCAAGGAAACACTACTGTTTGTCAGTATCTTAACATTGTTTTAACCCAGGGGTGCCCAAACTTGGTCCTGGAGGGAGGTGTCCTACAGATTTTAGCTCCAGCCCCAATTAAACACACCTGAACCAGCTAATCAAGCTCTTACTAGGCATACTAGAAACCCCCTGGCAGGTGTGTTGAGGCAAGTTGGAGCTAAACCAAGGACCAGGACTGAGTTTGGGCACCCCTGTTTTTAACCTTTACAACTAGAAAAATGCAATGTCAGTTGAAATGTAAGAAAAGCAAACCTCTAGTGGATCTTGCCATTTTGATTTTTGATTTCACAACATCTCATAAGTGTCCATGCTCTGCTTAGCAAACTTAAAGTCATGTGACAGAAGTTATGGCTGATCTATGTAATGTGACATATTTTAGAGTGAAACAGGTTTTAGAATGTGAAAAATTATAGGGCAGGACTTGACTTTATTCATCGATGTAGTAAATGTATAAATTCAAGGGTGGGGGTAAAGGAGTAGGTATCTTGGTGAATGGGACCTTAAGAGCAGAAAATGCACCTCTTTTATTTCTGATTGTGGCTGTGTGTGTTTTGGGTTGTATATGACTTTTTTTTTCTTGAATGAAAATGAGGTTGTGAGGGATAAACCTAGTCTTTACAATGGTATACACTGTGTATAAAGCCCTACCTATACTTTCCATAAGTCACAGCAAACTCACACCTGTTTTATTTTTGAATGCATTTATAGTTACATTAATTACAATAAATTACATTATATAAGGAATAATTGATGATGGGCCATTTAATTATTAGAAAATCATGCACACCCAAGATGGGTTTGGACCCATAAAAACTGTTGCTGCAAAGATGTTAGAAAAATTATTTTTCTTTCAAGCTAGAAACTGCCACCATGTTTAAATAATAATAATTTCAATACAGAAAAAAACTAATCAACTAATGTAAGTAAAACATTCTTGAGCTCAAGGCAAGTAAACACTCCAAGTATTACTTACAAGCAAAAGTATTAATACATATATCTATCAAAAATACAAATTAAATAATATTTTTTTAAAATAGAATCGTTTTTTAAAATAGAATTCTAGGGGTTTTTTTTAAGTTTTTTTTATGTAGGTCTATATAAAGGCTATTACAGAAATAGACTACAGACATTTCATGAAGTAATACATGTTAAAATAAAACACTGCAAAATCTTCACTGTATATACATTAAAGATAATTCTTATTACAGTTAATACATGATTCAGTCAAGAACAGTGAGTGATTTTCCCTTTTTCTTTTGTTGTTTGATTATTGTTTGACGTGATCGGCTGCTGCAGGTTTATGCTGCTGTCGTTTTAAGATCTGACGCACATTTCAAATATTTTGACGCATCAGTATTTCTCCCAGCTGTTCAGGTTTACTTAAGACAAAACCGACTTCATTTACATGAATAGTCTCCAATACGAGCATGTGTGTAGCAATAACAGAACCTATTAAAAGTGAAAGAGAACTGACTGAGAGGCGCGTTCTGTGATCACGCTTTGAGTGTGTGCGCACATAAACCCGTCGGCTTTCAAGTAGCCTACTGGACAAGACTTTCGTGATAATGCACCGAGTCAGTGACATTTCCGTCAACTGTCTCTGGACATATATCCCGAGTCCGAAAGGCTCGAGTCCGAGTCAAATCCGAGTAAAAATGCATCCGAGTCCGTGACAAGTCCGAGTCGCCTAAAAATTGTACTCGAAACCGGACTCGAGTCCGAGTACGAGTCCGAGTACCCCAAAGCTAGTTTCGGGTGAATAAGCTTTCAGTGACAGATTTCATTGAAAATACAGTACTGTGCAAAAGTCTTAGGCCACTAGTATTTTCATCAGCTAAAAAATGGTTTAAAGTCAGTTAAAGTTGGTCTTTTGCTGTAGTCTGTCAGTAGGAAATATCAGATTACATTTCCAAACATTCATTTTGCCATTAATCGTAATAATCCAGTGAGATTTTTGTTTGCACAAGGAGTCTGACAACAGCGAGTGCTCTGCACAGAGATCTGATCTCATCATCATCCAGTCTGTCTGGAATGACATGAAGAAACAGAACAAACTCAGACAGACTAAATCCAGAAGAACTGTGACAAAGTCTCCAGGATGCTTTAATAAGCCTACCTGCAAAGCTGCAGCACTGTTAAAAGTTTTAAGCACTTGTGTAAAATGCTGTAAAACGAAGATGCTGTCATAAACAGATTTTCTTTATCAATTACCTTCTATTAACTAAATGAAATCAACATTTGGTGCTTTGCGTTCTTTGCGTTTACAGCAGCTTTTTCCGTAGGTGCACTTGCGCAAAATTTTTCAGGTAGCTTTGCAGGTAGGTCTCTTGAAGCATCTTGGAGACGTTGCCACAGTTCTTCTGGATTTACTCTGTTTCAGTTTGTTCTGTGTCTTCATGTCATTCCAGGAAGACTGGATGATGATGAGATTAGATCAGTGTGGAGCACTGGCTGTTGTCAGACTCTTTGTGCAAACAAAAATCTCACTAGATTATTACAATTAATGGCAAACAGAATGTTTGGAAATGTAAACCAATATTTTTTACTGACACACTACAGCAAAAGATAGAAATAATTTACTTTAAACCATTTTTTAGCTAGTGAAAATACTAGTGGCCTAAAACTTTTGCACAGTACTGTATCTTAATTTGTGTTTTGATGATGAACAAGGTGGATTTGGATTTGGAACGACATGAGGATCAGTAAATGAAGGCAGAATTGTCAATTCTGATGTGAACTATTCCTTTAATAAATAGAGGAAACTGAGATTACCATGAAGTTTAATTAAGTAACAAAAAACAGAGGCATACTGAAGTATGAGTAGTATAAACAAAATTAATTGCCTTTTTAGCAAACTAAAATGTGTTATTAGACATATCAGCCACCACATCACACTGTGTTTCTTTTTTCCTCTCTTTGCAGGTTGTGTCACTGCAATATTGGGGAGGATGGTTGTTCTGCTTTGGCTTTAGCTCTGAGATCAAACTCCTCACATCTGAGAGAACTGAATCTGAGCTTGAATAAACCTGGAAACTCAGTAAAACTCCTGTGTGATCTACTGGAAGAAGCAAATTGCAAACTAGAGTCCTTAAAGTGAGGAGCTGTTGTGTGTGGTGTTTGTTTTGATATGTGAACAACTTGTAATAACTATGTAATAATAATGTCTTTTGCTTTTTATGTGCATCTCTTTTTTCTGTTTTTAGACTTTAGACTCCATCTACTTGACCTGTTTGACACTGTCCTACAAAGTAGTCGATGTCCTGGTCTCTACTGCCTTAAAGAAATAGTCAACTAATACTCTAGAACTCTGTCCAGACGGCTTCAGTCAGATGCCCCCAGTGCTCCAGCTCTGCTGTGTCTAGATAGAAATACATAAGTCATATAATAATACTGCAGTAATAACCACATTAATTATGAGTGCTGACACAACACAAAAGCTTCTCTACAATTACAAATAACAATATGATTTTTTGCTTACTATACAATTATACAAATAGTACTCCATTTGTCTTTAGTTCTAAAATGTTTTCTTTTTTTAATGTTCAATAGTTCTGTATAACCCTTGGCAGTAATTTTAGACAAACATAGCTGGTTTAGTGCACATAACAATTGTGTTTAATATTAGCTGAAAAGACGAAATATTCAAAGGCACTCGTGTAGAAAAAAAAGACTTTAATAGACTGGGCTAAATCATTAAAACAATTAAAAGTGTAGATCTACGCGTTTCGGCTACACAGCCTTCTGTGTTTATTATTATTATTATTATTACTATTGTTCAGTTGCAGGTAGATCACAGCAGGCCAGGGGTCTTCAACCATTTTCAAGCCAAGGCCCTACACTGTATGAAACTGGGTATATGTTATTATATATTAACGTGTATAGTATATATTTATAACTATAGTTTTTTAAATAGTTGTTATATATTTAATTATATATCTTCTATGAAAATTCTGTGTACAAGTGATCAGAATTAACCATGTAATTAGTGCAGCAAGCACTTAGAATTGAAGTTTAGGTTTATAGTAACACACTATATATATCTCACACATGTACAGTACCGTACCAATAATGTGCCATTCGTTTTTACATTCACATTGTAGAACATAACACAGAACTTTGCACTGTCAAAATGGATTTATGCTTGATTCAAACCTCTTTCAGGACCTTTTAGTGATGAGTAAACTAGAGTGCAGTCTGAACAATTTAAAAATCACAAATGTCCTGGACTAGGAAAGCCACTGGCAAAACCTTGATGCTGTGATCAGTAAAAAATTATTTATTCATTTTTGTTGTTGAGTTGTACTTTGGATAATTGCCCTGCTGAAACAACCAGCTCCTGCCCAGTTTGGTGTTGATGAAGTCTATGATACCATGTATTTTAAGTTGTCTGACATACTTCACAGTGGGAATGATATTGTTTTCTACATGGCTACCTTTCGGTCTATGCCAAACCCACCTCTAGTGTTTGTTAATGAAAGGCTGCATTTTGGACTTGTTTGGCCATTGAAAATGCCACTAAAGTTTGGCAAATTTTAGTAACTTGTAAGGTGTGTTATTTTGACATTTGTTTGAAAGGCTTATTTATGACAAACAATTTAGGTAGCATCTAATCTTAGTCTTGGACCCTCTGACCCCAATACCCAACCCATCTGCAATTATACAAACTTACAAATTGTCTGGTAGCTGAAAAGATTCTCCTCTCTGTTTCATAGCATCAATTAGACAATCCTCTTCCAGTTCAATTGTCAACATCTTCAGCTGATTTAAACTACTTAATTATTGCTATAATAATCTAAATGAGCAACTGTTGAACTATTTTTAAGACATTTCCTGATATATCCTAAATGAGGGATGTGTGATGGCCAGTGTTTCTCTCTATATTTAAACTACGGTGAAACATGATTTGATGAAACAAGTCTTGCCTTACTACTTAAGTGTTCCTAAACAAGAAAAAGAGCAGAAAATAATTACTTTCAATTATTTTTCCTCATATTTTAAGAATAATATATATTTTAAGGTGCTGATATTTCTGGATGCTGCTGTATAGTAGTGAAACAAAACTATCAAATCCCTTTTCAAATACCATAATGTTCCTCATGTTATCACTCAGATAAGTACAATGGAAACTACTAATGTACTAAATAATAACTGCATACCAGTTTCATGTTTATGTGTGACAGCAGATGTGTACTTGTAATTGCTCTAATGTTGATGAATCCAGATTATTTTAAATGAGGTAGCAACTGTGAAAGAAAAATTCATTTTACTCATCTATGTGCTAATGGAATATTGCGTAAGGGTCTGCTTTATTTAAACCTGCTATAAGAATGACATAAGAGAAGGGTGTTAGGGCCCTAAATATAAAGATTTGAATCTTGGGAGTATGACGTAGCAGAATGTATTGGTCTGACTCTTACTATGTGTGGAAAGTTACCAGTTAGGAGATGTAACCTTGAAGGCTAGGGAAGAAATATAAATTGGAGTGAGCCCTCCCTTCTGGGTCGCACTCTGCAGTAACCTGTGTTTCTGTATGACTGTCTGACCTTCTTTGCAAAGAATAAATTTATAAAAGACATTTGACTCAGTTTGTCTCTTATTTTGGTGAGAGTCGGTTTGATTTTGCCACAACACAACAAGACACACTGTTCTGGTGACAGCTCTGTGGTCAAATCCCTTACACCTGAGAAAGTTTGATCTCAGCTGGAACAAACCTCAAGACTCAGGAGCAAAGCTGCTCTCTAATCTACTGGAGAATCCACAGTGTAAACTAGAGAAACTGAAGTGAGCTTTATGTCACGGTACATGGATCGGCTGTGTTCTCAGGTCTCGTGATTTGGTGTCCTGTGGTTACGTCATGCTCGTTGCGTCAGCTGCCAATCAGTCCCCGCACCAGGTGTCTCTCATTCCCGTCAGCTACATATACTCACCTCATTGTCTTCTTCCCCGTCTGATAGTTGCACCGGACGCTGGACTGTTTCGTTGGTTTTCGTCGTGTCTCCCTGTTGGATTGTATATTCTCGTCGTTGATCGTTGTGTGGATGTGTATTTCGTCACGGGAGTTTTCACCACATCACCATCAGCCATCTAGCCCCTGCGCCACCCAGCCGAGAGATCCCCTCATCACCACGGAGTTTGTGTTCACCTTGTCTTCAATAAATCTTTGTGTTTCACCTGCAGTTGCTTCCATCTCGTTCATTTCACCGTTACACTTTATACATAACTGTCCACCCTTTCCGCTTTTTGTTCATTTGCACTGCCAGAGCTTCACTTTTGAACACTGATAATTATGTACAATATGAAAATGTTAAAGGGGTCATTGGATGCCCATTTTCCACAAGTTGATATGATTCTTAACGGTCTTAATGAGAAGTCTATAATATACTTTGGTTAAAAATTCTCAATGCATCCAGCATCAAAACAATGGAGGTCGGACTGTTACAGCTGATCTGAGGTAAGACGCTCATGTCAATCAACTATCGTGGGAGCGGCCTCTGTCGGCGTGACCCCTTCAAAAACACACACACACACACACACACAAAATCAGTACATGTAATTTTACATTTGGAAAATTACATGCTTGAAATATACATACACATACATTTGAAATTCATTAACATAGAGTTATTTTTATGAAGTAAAACTTTTAAAGGGGTCATTGGATGCACGTGTGACATCACACCAACAAAGGCCTCTCCAATGATAGTTGATTGACATGACCGTCTTACCTTAGACCCGCCCAGACTGGGCTGTGAACAGTTTGACTCCGACCACCATTGTTTCGACTCCGGTGCAGGGGAAGACAAGAATGTCTCCGATTGAGCGACTGAGGTGTTCTGTTGTTGGATGTAATAATGATCATAGCAGTCATCATTTACTCCCGACATCTGAGCTGCTGAAGACACAGAGGATTAACGTTACTTTTGCTTTAGAAGGAAATGCGCCTGGCAATCTACATAAACGCATCTATGTTTGCGCAAATCATTCGTGATGCAGCTTCACCTACAGCAGAAGTGAGTATAAGGGTTTTTATAAGGGTTTTTATTTATCTTTGCAAATTGCCTTTCTAAATAATGTTTCACTGCTTGTGGAAAATGGGCATCCAATGACCCCTTTAATATTACTGGACTGAAAACTATAAAAGATCTCACTAACCTACAGACCTAATAACCTACAGTCCATTTTATAACTGTTTAAAGTATATATCACAGTTTATAATGCTGTTGTTAAGAAAACTGATTCCAAAATTACATATTTTCAGAGAACTCAGAGCTAAACTGTGTCAGAACAAATTAATCTTACTAATGTCAGATAACTTTGATATAAAGGTATTTAATGAATTAGGCTGAATAGCTGTCAGCTGTTAAATTTAAGTACACAATTAGATAATACCAGTTCAGGTCAACTAATTTCCAAACAATGTTTAATCTTGTTCAGTCTGTGGCATTAGCAATTAAAGAAAAAAACACAAAAAAGTTTCTGAATAACTTCTGGTCCCAAATTTTTAGCAGTTTTACTGGTAGTCCACTGTATGAAGAATTTTTGGGTATACTATGTTACTTTATTTTGCTATCCTCACTTACATAAATGAACTATAGTGTCCTGCACCCACTAGTAAAAAAATCTCAAAAATTATATCTGGTGTCTGAATAATTTTTGTTTTGACTGTATATACATATCTGTGTGGTTCTCTATGCATAGAAACAGCTGGATTCACATTCCATCATACTGTCATGAACACCTGCACATTCCATGATGTCACAATGAATACTGCATGCACATTCAGACACACTTCATTCGATTGAGCCATATTTCAGCTAGTACACTGTATCTTGAGTACTCTGAACAGTTTTGTCTCTTAATAACAACAAAGTTATGGGAATAATGTGCAAACTAATGTCATTGTGCTGCTGGGTAAGTACATCACCCCTGACCTAATCACCAAACATTCACTGGACAACTGAGTTTCAGAAAGAAATATCCAGGTCATATTTCACCTTAAAAATGAAAGAAACTGTGTTTTGTCTATTGTAGGATCTGTTGGATACTCATCACAGTAATGCACATATGAACATTTTCCTATACAGACATTATATGACATGATAACAAATATTACAACTGATGTATAAATACCTTACAATTTAAATATGGCAGCAGCTGTTTGTACTAAGTGTAAATAGCGATAGAGGCTATTTACACCAAGTGAAAATAGCATATTTTCTTTGTGATAGATGCTATTTACAGTAAGTCCAAATAGCAATAGGTTCTATTTACACTAAGTGCAAATAGCTATAGATTTTATTTACACTGTGTTAAAATAACAGGACTTTCTGCTATTTATTATACTTATTGCAAATAGAGGCAATTATCTGCACCTCAGTATTGTAGTACATTATAAAACAGTATGCAATAATAACGTATTGAGTGTAAATTATTTTAATTCAAATTATTAAATGGATGCCACCTTTTCGGGACAATAAAGCCCTCCCTACACCTACCCTAACCCTAACTGATACTTTATTTTAAACTTTTTATTTCCTTCATTATTATTGAAAATAAATGACTTTCCGATATGATATAAGACTTTAAAATGGAGAAAAAAAGTCTGCCAAAAGGCGGATTCGAACCCGGGTCGATCACGTCGAAAAGACTACAGTACATGCGTTAACCAACTGCACCATTAGAGGTGTTTTTCAGTATGTGTCTTTTGTAGTGTTGACTATCCCAATCACTCGTTCGTGGGCGGAGTTAGTGTAAATAGCCTCTGCCAACAAGGCAGGCTGTTTGCACTTAGTGTATGTAAATAGACACTCCGTTTAAGAACATTTTAACATTACATTCACGTGAAAACAACTGAGAATAACTTTTACAGACACAAAAATCAGTCCAAAATACTTCTTACTGTATTTCTTTTGTTTTCAGGGTGAAATATGAAAGTGATTATAGGTTTATTTTTGTCTGAGATTCACCTTATTGCTTTGTATCCCATTCTGAACCTCCTGTTTTCTCTAAGTCTTAACTACTCTCCCTTCTTTGCAGACTGAAAGTGATGATTCAGACTACTATGCACTAGCATACTACTCTATGTCATCACCCAAGTGCGTATTTGGCATCTCCCTTGAGTTTCTGAGGAGACGAGGACAAATGCGACAGGGCGTTCCTGTGGTGCTCCTACAGATGGTGGAGTTTTTAGATCAATATGGTAAGAGGAGAACAAGTATTTTTGAAAGTGTTCTTCTTGAGTTGTTACTTGAATTGTCAAATACACTCTTAAAAAAAAGGGTGCTTTGCGAAGTCATAGAAGAACCTTTTTTGTTTAAATGGTTCCATAAAGAACCTTTAAGATCTAAAGAACCTTTCTGTTACACAAAAGGTTCTTTGTGGCAAAAGAAGGTTCTTCAGATTACAAAAAGGTAAGAAAGAGATGGTTCTTTAAAGAACCTTCGACTGAATGGCTCCTTGTGGAACCAAAAATGGTTCTTCTATGGCATCGCTTGAAGAACCTTTTAAAGCACCTTTATTTTTAAGACTGTATATGTTGGGATGATATGTGTCATTTGCATGTGTGTGTGTATGTGTTTAGGTCTCCATCAGAGTGAATTATTCCATGCCAGTGGATCAGAGGCACGGCGCAACGAGTTGAAGAAAAGTCTGAATTGTGGTGAGTTTCAGTGTTTTCGCAGCGGTGATGCCCATGCTGTGGCCTCTCTGCTGATTCTCTTCCTGAGAGAACTGCCTTATGGACTCATCCCATGCTGGAGTGCCACACGGCTCCTGAGAGTCTATACAAGTATGTTCACACTCCAGAACCTTTCTGTTATGAAGGTTTCTGCCTACACCTCCAAAACTCTGAAGCAAATCTGATCAAATCTGTTTTGATTCTCCATCATGCAGAAACCAAAGGGAAAGTTTTGGACCTCAAGCATGCAAAGACAGTCCTAAACAGTTTTGAACCCGAAATCTTCAATGCCCTGTGCTTGCTTATTCACTTCCTGTCTCGTGTAGCTGCTCAAAGTAATGTCAACCACATGACTTCAAAGCACTTGTCTGAAGTTTTCGGACCCTGCATGTTTCAGTGAGTATTTGTGTATGTATATTACAGTGATGAACGCTTTTCAAGCAATGCTTCAGGGAAAGTATAAAGCAACTGCAAACTTTTGTGAATCTTTTGTTAATTGCGTAATTCAGAGCAGCTGTCAAACTGTCAAAGTCTTGTGATTTAAACAAGGCATGCCAGTGTCAAAACATACTGGTCAGTCTCATATACCAGTGTCTATGGTTTTTATCTGGTTTCAGATCAGTTCTATACATTTGTATAATAAAACAGGAGAGTTGTAAGAGTTGTAGTAGTCTCTTATTGGCCCCAAAATGCAATTAAACAACATTTTATACAGAAAGTTCATATTTAATGGTATTAGATTATTTGTAAATTGTATTTAATAAATCACTTTCAATAAAACATTTGCAGTTGGTTGGTAAAAGGTGTTTTTATGCATGTTTGCCGTGAGTTTTCGTTGCATTTACAGTTTTGACCAGCATGTGGCGTTTTAAACGCTTCAAAACAGTGAGTCATTTAGCAAAAGATTCGGTTCCATTGATTCATTGTTTTGAAATGCTTCCTTTTTCCCATCACTAGTATGCTGTTCATCAAGCCTAAATTGGCTTTTTAAAATATGCATACCCTAAACAGCTCTTAAAAAAATACACTTACATTTTTTTGCTGTGTTTGCAGTGTTTCTGACAGCCGCATCAAGCCAGTGGAACAGCAGCTGTGTATTTATCTTACACAGCAGCTAATAGACAATGTCACGTTCCTGCTTCCAAACACATACCCTCCCAAACACACCAGTTCCACGCTCACCACCGGTGACTGCCATCCGTCACCCTTTCCTGCTTCTCTGAGTGTGGATGCAGCCAAAAAGACAATATTATCGGACTTACGCTTCAGCCGTCTCTCTGTTATCTGGTGAAAGGCCGTTTACAGAAAAACATTCAAAGCAGGACTGTACCAGAATTAAGACGTGCAGACCTTCTTTGCACAAAAAAAAGACCTTTAGGACTTCAAAATAAATAAATAAATAAAAAGAACATCAGTACAGTGATTAATAGATCATTATGGGTACTGTCCTTTAATCTTACACAACACTGGAGCATTAGTCACTTCAGGCAATTTAAAGGCTGAGAGTGATTTTCTTGAAATTGACTGCAGAAGACAAGTGAATTTGTACACAAGTCCTACTGTAATGACAGTAGAAAAAAAAAATCACAGAGTATATTAAAAAGAAAAAGAAAAAAGAAACATTTCCCAACACACATTTAAAAAATATTTGGAATAATTTTATTTTAAGGAAGTATTTTATGTTCATCAATGCTGCATTTATTTGTTGAACAACACAGTTAATAAACAGAATTAAATGTGAAATATTATTATAAATAACCTTTTTCTATGTAAATATATATATATTAAAATGTAATTTAGTCTTGTGATGCAAAGCTGAATTTTCAGCATGATTACTCCAGTCTTCAGTGTCACATGATCCTTCAGAAATCATTCATGCCGATGTGCTGCTCAAGAAACATTTTTGTGATGATTAAAATCTGTATATTTTCAAAAGTTGTGCTGCAATGTTTTTTCTTTAAAAAAATCAATACTTTATTAAACAAATAAATGAATCAAAAGTGACAGTAAATACATCATATTATTAAAGATTCAAATAAATGCAGTTCTTAAAAAAAAAAAAAAAAACTATCACCGTTTCTTGAGCAGCAGCTCAGCACATTAGAAAGATTTCTGAATGATCTATTGTGATTGGTTCATAATATAAATTAGCCTAACTTATCATAAACAGCGCGAAATAATTTAGCCTATAACCTATACAGGAAAACACAACGTAAACCAGTTAGCAAACAAAGTATAATTACAATCAAAATAAATCGAAACAAAAAGAAAACAAATTTAACAAGGCGTAAAGGCTGTAAAAATATCAACATCTTCTTTCCAAGTCCTTGTTGTTTAGATAACCGTTGCAGATCAGATGAAAAACTGTAGCGAGGCGTAGCTCAGTGCCTCAGAAAAGCGAATCCTCCACTGAGTGACAGTTATCAGGGTGAGTTTTGGTGTTGTGGTGATGTGATTGCCTCATCTGCCTTAGCGCTGAGAAAAGTAACAGATAACACGTGACTACGCCGCTTGCAGAGTTTTAATGATTTGAGCCACGGTTTAGAAGCTCGTTTGTACCTGAATAAGCACACTGATAAAGCTAAACAGTCATTTCACTGAAATACGCAGTGTATCAGAAAACGCCAGGGCACCTAAGCGCCGCCCATCGCTACTGTACCCGCTACTACAGCTTCTAGCTTTTTCTCAGGAGCCGCGTCAGGAACGCTTTGTAAACTGAACGCCAAGCTGCGTTCAGACATGCGCAGAGAGGAATGACAGTGCAGAACGGGCGTGGTTTGAATCTAATCTAAAAATCCCATACAATAACAACAGCCAAACCGTTCCAATATCAACAACAATCGTAAATTACAATAAACACTACGCGAGTGACAGCGGCGGACCGAGCATGTCTGTACACGGTACAAGTGCATCTCTTTACGATACACATTAAACGCTTTACACGATAGTGGCTCATAATAATACATCAAAATGATGCTCTTTTGCTTATTTTTTCTTTATAATGTTTTCCTCGCGTTTTAAATCAGAAGTAGCTTCATACTCGCTGTGCGTTTATTCATCACACCGTTCCTCATTTGATGTGAAGTGAACGATCAAGAGAGAACGAAAGTAACAAATGTCAGCTGTTTTAACGTTTGGAACGCTTTGTATTGTCTGTCTTTAACACAAAATACCACTTGCAAATGGCATTAACATTGTACTAAAAGAGAAACTATGTACACATGTAAAATCAGGTCTGTTGTATTAAGAATGGCGTTCTGTGATGGTACCAGAGT
Source organism: Labeo catla (assembly GCA_012976165.1). Lineage (NCBI taxonomy): Eukaryota > Metazoa > Chordata > Actinopteri > Cypriniformes > Cyprinidae > Labeo > Labeo catla. Next base: position 194,514 of record VONZ01000756.1, read on the forward strand.
AAAATGATAGTATCAGAGGTTATTTTTTATTACTATGACACTGAATGTTTGCCATGTTAATATCATGGTACATGGTAATTAGTATTGCATTGAGTTACCATTGTGCTCCAATGTACTTCAAAAATAACATAGTACTAAACTTACCGTATAAAAGTACCATGGTACTAAAAGGTACTGAAAATAATAACACAATACTACCATAGTACATGTCCAGAAAACATTTAGTTAATATTTCTTTAACACAATTCAGGTACTTCATTCATAACAAGATTGTACAACAGTTTAAGTCACATTAAATTCACAATTTACACTACCTTTCAAAATTGTGTGGCCAGTAAGAAGTCTCTTATGCTCAGATATCTCTTATGTGCACAGATTGGGTCAAGCATACAGTCAAAATAGCAATATTATGAAATATTACCATTTTAAATAGCTGTTTTCTATTGTATATTTTAAAATTAAATGTAATTTATTCCTGTGATGCAAAGCTGAATTTTTTTAGCATCATTACTCCAGTCTTCAGTGTCACATGATCTATTAGAAATCATTCTAATATGCTGACTTGCTGCTTAAGAAACACTTAAGTACTTAAGGGTATTATCGAAAACAGTTGCACTTCATATTTATGCAGAAACTGTAAAACATTTAGTTTTAAATACTTTGAATCAAAAGTTCAAAATAGCAGAATATATTTGAAATCTTTGTAACATTAATGTCTTTACCGTCACTTTAGATCAGTTTAATGCATACATGCTGAGTAAAATTATTAATTTCTTTCAAAAACAAAAACAAAACTAATCTCAATTTATAAACAAGTATATGTTCAGCTGACTCTCAATGGTAAAAATCAATAGAAGTCAAACCTACACTTTATATGTCAGATTGTGTAATTGTAAGTACAGTTTTATCAAAGTAAAATAATCCACACATATCCACTGTTTCTGCCTCTAGTTAACTTGAAGAGGAGTGTTTTGTGCGGTTTGAAGTCTGAGGCAGAAGAGGACAGCACAGAGAGCATGGACAATGACAGCATGCCGCTGATGAGATCCAGAGGCCCCAGTCCCCTCAGTGACAGTATGGTAGAGTATCACACAGTACACTTTCATACTTAGTGGAGAGGAATACAACAGGGCTGCTCAGGATGGTAAGTAAACCATCTGTGGCAGTTCGGATCATCATATATATTTACATATGAAAACAAACACAATTTATATGTTAAGTAGTCTTTTTTTCCTAACAAAATGGGTGTTTTCTTTATACAAGTCTTTTTATTGTCTAATAAGTTGCAAGAATATGTAATTTGTGGATTCAGTTCTCTTGATATTTGACACCATAAAATGGTCAATTCTGTTTATTTTCTCCTAGATGTCTGAGGCGAATGATGACGTTCTTATTAATGAAGTTACACATGAAATACCACATGATTCACACGAGGTGATGGCTCTTCATAAACATATTGGCTTTAGTATGTTGCCATAATATCTTGGTTTCTATTTTTGACCATTTTTTTGAAAATGATGTTTTTGTTGTTGTGCATGAAGGCAGAGAGCTTCATTTCAACTGAGATATATGGAGCTGATTTGCAAAGAACTCTGGGAGAGATTCTTGCATACTGTCAGGTACTGATGAGGCAGTAGATCCTTCACTAAGCCCCGCCTTTAAAACAATTACTGACCAATCCTATTTTAGGAATATTTGTGTGTTGTAGCCAGATTAAAGTGATAGTTCACTTAAAAATGTAAAAAACTGTCATTAATTATTCATCCTCATGTCGCTCCAAATCCGTGAGATCTTTTTTGTTTTCTTTGCACACAAAAAGTTTTTTCGTAGCTACGTAAAATTACGGTTAAACCACTGATCTGATGTCCTTACTACTTTTCTGGGCCTTGAACGTGTCAGTTGCGTTGGTGTCTATACAGGGTCAGAGAGCTCTCGGATTTCATCAAAAATATCTTAATTTGTGTTCTGAAAATTAACGAAGATCTTACGGATTTGGAATGACACGAGGGTGAGAAATTAGTGACAGGATTTTCATTTTTGGGTGAACTACCCCTTTAAACACATAAGAAGATATTTTGAATAATGATGGTAACCAAAAAGCTTACAGTAGCCATTGACTCACATCGTATGGGAAAAAAATACAATAGAAGTCAGTGGATACCGTCATGTATTTGGCTAACATTCTTCAAAATATATTCTTTCATGCTCAGCAGAAGAAAGACACATTTCAGATTTGGAACAAGTGGAGGGTGACAGATGACAGAATTTTCATATTTTTATAGTAATCCCTATAACTATCCCTTCAAGAAGAGTTTCTCAAGTTTTTTTTTAAATACAGCACATAAAATTCACTATTAATTCCGACCCACATCACAACAGTATCCTAACAGTTTGTGCAACTTTAAATTGGCAGTTTTATACAGCTTATATGAGCACATTTTTACTAAAATTACTTACTCCTTTAAGATGTTCTGTAATGAGTAACAGTAATCAAGGAGGGTGGAGTTAGTGATCGGTCAATTCTGCTTTTTTATTATTTTTTTAATTTATTTATTCATTTATTTATTAGTACAGATACAAATATTGATATTGAACATATCTATATAAACAATGTATATGTATGTGTGTGTATAGATAGATAGATAGATAGATAGATAGATAAATTTTGTTCTTGTTAAACATTTAAAATTATTATTTTTTTTTTTTTGCATTGAAACTCAATATGAGATTTACAGTCATGTGTCTTTGTTCAGGTTACATATGGAGCTATTCTTAAACTTGATGAGAAGTTTGAGATGCTCCAGGCAAAGGTAGCAAGCATCCAGACCAGTCATCAGAATCCAGCTGTCCACTCTCAGGTAAAAATAACACATTTTATTCATACACTACTGATATATTACAATGTGAATAATGAGTATATTTTGTTTACGATTGACAGTTACATTTGATGGAGATTTCTCTGTATGTATATTAACACTCATATACAATTTTTACCATAAATTAACTTCTTTAATTACTTCCTCTCATTTTAGAGGACATATTTGTCATCCAGCTACAGAGAGAGCTGCCAGGGCAAGTCTGAAAGCTTGATCAATGCTGAAGCGTCTATGCCCCACCTTGTTCATATTTCCTCTACATCTCCTCTTCCATCTGTGGAGAGCAGGAAACCTCCCACGCTCTCCCCCGGACCAGAGGTGCCCAGCCCTCCTCGACTTGTTATCCAGAGCCAGTCCCACATCTCGGTCAAGGCCACAGTGCCAAGCCACACAACACAAGAGTCTTTCAGCAGGAATAAAATGAGTCTAATGCAGCATCTTGAGAGAGCAAAGAGACCAGCTGAAGTAAGCTCAGAGATCAGTGACACAGCTTCATCTGCAGATCTGCTGAAGACCAGTAAGAGAATACTATTACAGTTAAATATCTAAACATCCTCAAAACAAGAGAAATTTACTTGGGAAGAACAATTGCATTACATCCTAAACTATGTATTTAAGTGTAAATGAATAGTTCACACAAAAATTACAATTTGTTAAACAATTAAGGTTATTTAAGATGTAGATGAGTTTGTTTCTACATCAGAACAATTTAGAGAAATTTAGCATTCCTTTACTTGCTCACCAATGGATCCTCTGCAGTGAGAATGAGAGTCCAAACAGCTGATAAAAAACATCACAATAATCCACAAGTAATCGTCACAACTCCAGTCCATCAATTTAACATCTTGAGAAGTGAAAAGCTGTGTGTTCGTAAGAAACTAATCCATCATTAAGGTGTTTTAACTTCAAACCATTGCTTCTGGACAAAATATGAGTCCATAATTCATAATAACATTTCCTCAAGTGAAAAGTTTCCCTCTCACATCAAAATCCACTCACATGTTTGTTTAGAACTGTTTTAGTCTATTTTTTGCTTGCAAACAGTGCTTGATCTGTGCATATTTCACTCCTGATTCAGACAAGATGACATTTTTACAGAAGGAAGCCATATTATTGATGAAGGACTTGTATTTAGCCAGAAACAACAGTTTGAAGTTAAAAAGTCGTAATGGATTTGTTTCTTAGAAACACACAGCTTTTCACTTCACAAGATGTTAACTGATGGACTGGAGTGGTGTGGATTATTATGATGTTTTTATCAGCTGTTTGGACTCTCATTCTGACGGCACCCATTTACTACAGAGGATCCATTGGTGAGCAAGTGATGTAATGCTACATTTAACCTACATCTTGGATGGCCTGAGGGCGAGTACATTTTCAGCTACTTTTTATTTTTGGGTGAACTGGTACTGTAAGATCAAACTTCACTCAAACTTCAATTTATAGAGAATGATTTCATGCCAGAACAATTATCAATGCAGCAATTTTTTTATATTAATGCTGCCATTTGTTTCTGCTTCTATAGGTTGTCTGGGCAGCTCTGACAGGAAGGTGTTCCTTTCAAACTGTATCCTACAGAGGGCTGGTAAAATGGCACGACCCAGTGCGGCCGTGCGGTACCTGTCAAGAAACATCTTCACAGCGGAGGAACTCTCTCAAAGCAGCACCACTGGAAACACAAAGAGACGCCTAAAGAGACTCGACCCAAACAAGATCAATGCTATCAGAGGTGAGCTGGATGAATATTTGCGAAATGGATCTTTCTTTGTATGATCTATCTTCTTGTTGTTTCTACACATTAAAAAAAAAAAAATAAATAACAAACATTAAGCTTTTCTCATTTGACTTTTGCTGAGACATTTTTGAAATGAGCTATTTACCCTAGTAAAAAGTAATTTATTTAAAATGCATTTATTTTATACTAAGTATAGATCAAGTCTATTAACATATTTACTGACATATCGCTTGAGACTTACTGATATAAAAATTGTAATTAAACATTATTTGGAGTACTACTTGTGCACAAAGCACATTTCTTAATATTAAGCCTAAAATGTGTTTTAATGCCACGATTGATGAGGATTGTATGATCTTTGTACTTTGATTTAAAGTATATCTGAATTATACTTGCCAGGGTTTCTGCTGGTCTTAAAAAAGTCTTAAATCGCTTTTTTCGTGAATTAAGGCCTTGAAAAGCCCTTAAATCACAACAGCAAGTCTTAAATTCATATGATCATGGCATTAATTTTTATGAGGGATTGTTTTCTCGTGTTATTTTAAAGTGAAGCGAAAGCGTAGTTTCTGCACTACATGGCTTAGGTCGCTCAATATTCATTAAACAATATGCGGTAGATGTCAGTATGTGCTACTTCGTCTGTCAGTCACCCGGAAAAGAAATTGTCATTTAGATTTTTTTATAGTAATAAAAATAATTTAGTTCAGTTAGAGAACAGACAATGCAATTAAAACTGAACGCGGCTGCTCAATGCAGTGTGCCGAACGACAGCCGCATCACAGATCACATTTCATTTATCACCTGAAGAGAGTGAGTCAAGCTGACTGACAAGAAGAGAGAGGTGAGAAAGACAAGACTATGGCAGAAGAGTTTTAAAAACGAAAAGCAAAAGTGGCTGTTTTAAAAAATATTTTGGATTTTGAAAAGCCTGTCGACTTTGCCATTATCAAAGGTGAAAGTGGAAGTTTCATATTTATGTGGTTCCACAGTTTTTGCTGATTTCTATTTGTTTAAACCTTTTTTTTAAAACATACATTACATCAAGGTGTATGCTGTGCTTCCAAGCTTTCTTATTCGTTTTGCTAATAAACGTTACTTATTAATTTGGTTACACAGTGTTTACTGATTTTCAGTTTTGTATACCTATTTAAACCTTGTGTAAGTTATTATTTTATATTAGGCATTAGGGGTGTAACGATACATGTATTCGTACTGAACTGTCACAGACATCTCGGTTCGGTGCATGAGGTCATACAACGAATACAGGCAATTCACCCTCAATCCAGAAGGGGGCGCAGCAGTAATGCAACTCTGTTTGATAACCGCCCTCAGAAGAACAATGAATACCGTGACACAGTGAGGCAGGCGCGCTGATGTTTGGTCCACTGTGTTTTATTTTGATAAAAGTACCAACTGCGCTGTCAAGTTAGCAATGATAGAAGCCTGAAACTTAAATGTTTTGTGTTTGCGTGCGCCGGCGCGATTACTTCAGCTTTCCTCATACCAGCAAAATCAACTTAAACAAAAAACAAATAGAATATCGCTTTCTGCCATTTGGGTTTCCTTTCCGTCACAAAACTGAACTGAAACTCAGCAAATACAGGCTAGTCAGTTAACTAAATGAAATATATTTCAAGTATTTATTCCTTGTATGTATACATGTACTCTGCAGATTTTATAGCCTATATACAGTATGACATTAATTTGATATAATATTTAGTATTTTCACATAGGTACATGGAAAAAATTGTAATTTGTACTACTGTCTGTTTAAAATAAATGAAAAGAAACCTAGCATAGTAGATTTTTTGTTTGTTTTTCTGTTGCACCCAAATCGTACCGAACCGCGACCCTCAAACCAAGGTATGTATCGAACTGTGACATCTGTGTACCGTTACACCCCTATTAGGCATGTAACATGGTGTAATTTTATCCGTTTTGTTAATAAAAATTTGTTACGTCACGCTAATGCCGCTAATTTAAAAGTGAAAGTAAAATATGCACAATGATTTTACAAGCTACTTAAAACCGAAGTAAAGAAAAGAGGAAAAACTCAAACGAACTAAAAACAAACAACTGCTTGATGCTGAATTACCGCTAATTTGAAAGTGAAAGTAAAATGTGTACGGCGCTTTTACCGGAGGAAAGCGAGGAAAAGAGGGACAACTGAAACAAGCTGAAAACAAACAATTTGAATTTCTGAAATTTGAAAGTAAAAGTAAAATTCAAACTATACTTAGAGAACATATTGCTGTATTGTTTTCCCTTCGATTTTTTTCCCCTTCAATTTTCTGTAGTTGGTCTTAAAAAGGTCTTAAAGTCTTCAATTTACCCTCATAAAACCTGCAGAAACCCTTGCAATAGTTCCACTTTAGCACAATCAAATATACTTAAGTGTATGTTTAGGTGGACCTTAGCACTGCTTCTGCACAATTAAACTGCATTAAGCACAAAACTAGTTTAGCGGACTTTAAATATACCAGTTTAGTATACTAAGAGTACAACTGCAGGGTATTTTTATTAAGTACTGTACATAATATGTAAATGTATTTGTAGTAGACTTAGCATGAAATAAATGGATATTAAATACATTTTAGTATATTTATTTTTTACTAGGGTAATCAACTTCTGTGCCTGTGATTTTTGATTTTCTAATTTAAGACACGTATGTCTTAACAATTAAGTCACTAGTTTTAACAACGTGTGGATCTCCACAGAGTGGGCAGTAAAAAGATATCCAAAATTTGACCTTCGGGAGAAAGGCAAAGACTGGAAAATGTGTCTATCTGTAATCAACTCAACGGCCCGCTACTATCGGTTCATGGACAAGACACGGAAGGTGAGAATAAAAGTAACACTTATGTAATGTCAGTTAAAATGGACAGGTTTGTCACAACATCAGATAACTTTTCACCAATATCAGAACCAGTCAGTCAACTTTCAAGATTTATCATTTTTTTTATTAAAACCATTTGACAACTGCAGCACTTCCACTACATTGGCAAATGTGGTTATTTATAAATTATTGTTTTTTCAAGTAGAAGTGTTGTCTATGAGGTAAAAGTGTTGGGGGGTACCTTGCATTTCAGCGTGACAGAAGTGTGTGATACACTGTTCATCTAAGAGGGTGTTTACAGAACACAAGGTGGGCTGAAAATGCAAACATGTTTCAAAGTTTCTTTGAAATCTATACAGTTATTGTCTCTGTAAACTACAAAAATGTGAATTTGTGAAAAAGGTTGTGTCATGAGCTGCATATTACATGTTCAGTCTTATCCACCTTTTTCTACAACGCAGAAGTCAGTCTATGGGTGAGACTTCCAGTTCATCATCCACTTTAGGGAAATAACAACGTGCAGTAAACGGTAAAACTGTTTCCTCTACAATCCAGTGTGTTCATAATTAAGATAATACATTAACATATCATGGTAAGACACACCAATTTTCAATATCAAGCAGCAAAACGAGCTGATTTGTACAGCTAAAACTAGCTGGACGCAGATGAGACCGGAAGCCTGACCCATAAAATTTTCAAATGGCTGCACCCATTACGGAAAGAAAAAGGTGGATATGTATGCATGTGCACAGGCATGTAGTGTTTCTTTAGAAGGTGATATCGCCAACTACTGGTCTGCCATGAATAATACAGTGGTTTTAGTCATTTTCTCAGATCCATTTGAACAGGGGTCATTTTGTCAAAATACATAAAACTTTTTTTTTTTTTTTTTTAGAAACTTTTAACATTTTTAGCAAACACCCCAAAACTAAATGTTTCTCATTTCTTTATGAGCTCAGTATAGTATCATCTCATATTAAAGGAGAAGTCCACTTCCAGAACAAAAATTCACAGATAATGTACTCACCCCCTTGTCATCCAAGATGTTCATGTCTTTCTTTCTTCAGTCGTAAAGAAATTGTTTTTTGAAGAAAACATTTCAGCATTTTTCTCCATATAATGGACTGATATGGTGCCCCGAGTTGAACTTCCAAAACGATCCCAGCCGAGGAAAAATGGTCTTATCTAGCGAAACAATCAGTTATTTTAATTAAAAAATGCATTTTAAATACTTTTTAATCTCGAATGCTCGTCTTGCCTTTCTCTCCCTGAACTCTGTGTATTCTGACTCAAGACAGTTAGGGTATGTCAAAACTCCAATCATATTTTCTCCCTCAACTTTAAAAATCATTTCAAAATCATCCTGCATCATTGACAGTACTGACCCAGTCTTTGCAAAGTGAACATGCAAAGAAGATCAAGCACCCTCAACAAAAAAGGTAAAACAGCGATATAGGACGATTTTGAAGTTGAGGGAAAACATGAGATGGGAGTTTTTCGACATACACTGTCATGAACCGGAAAAAACAGTTCAGGGAGAGGAAGACAAGATGAGTGTTTGACATTAAAAAGTATATAAATTTTACTATTTTTATGAAAATAACCAATCGTTTCACTAGATAAGACCCTTCTTCCTTGGCTGGGATCATTTACAACCACATTTAGGATCGCTTGAAGCCGCATTTTGGAAGTTCAAACTTGGGGCAGCGTAGAAGTCCACTATAATTTCTTTACGACTGAAGAAGGAAAGACATGAACATCTTGGATGACAAGGGAGTGAGAACATTATCTGTAAATATTTGTTCTGGAAGTGAACTTCTCCTTTAATTAAGAGTACAGGGTGGGCCATTTATATGGATACATCACACATCAAACTTATTGGGAATTTCACAAGAAAAACAATGGTGTGCTTGGTTTTAACGTAACTTTATTCTTTCATGAGTTATTTACAAGTTTCTGACCACTTATAATGTGCCACAAACAGGACGTTAATATCACCAACCATTCCCATTTTATTAAGGTGTATCCATATAAATGGCCCACCCTGTACTTTTCCCTAATACACATTTTAATTTAAAGGGGTCATCGGATGCAAAGTTCACTTTTACATGTTTTTTGAACATTAATGTGTGTTGGCAGTGTATGTACAAATCTACCATATAATGATAAAAATCCATGCAGTGGTTTTTAATCTGTAAAAATAATATCCCCACACCGACAGAGGCCGCTCCCACGATAGTTGATAGACATGAGCGTCTTACCTCAGATCAGCTGTAACAGTCCGACCTCCACAGTTTCGATGCCGGAGCAGGGATGTAAGTTAGACAAGAATATCTCCGATTGAGCGATTGAGGTGTTGTGTTGCTGGATGTAATAATGAACATAGTGGTCGTCATTTACTCCCGACATCTGAGCCGCTGAAGATGCAGTGGATTATGTTTGTTTGTGAAGGGAATGCGTCTCCCGATCTACATAAATGCGTCTATGTTCGCGCAAATTATTCGTGATCCAGCTTCACTTACAGCAGAAGTGTGTATAAGGGTTTTTTTTATGAATCTTTGCGATTGCCTTTCCTAATAACGTGCTAGTTAGTAAGTGTATCAGCTAAACGCGGCTAAAGTAAACAGGCTCGTCCCTCCACAGAGAGAAGTGAGGGGCGGGGTGAGCAGAGCTCATTAACATTTAAAGCAGCCTCGACCGGAACAGGATGATTTTTGCAGAGCTTATTTTGGCAAGGTAAAAAAGGTGTTATTTATGTAAGGGATTACAGGTCAATTTAGCTCAAAGGGAATCATGTAGGATTGAACAGAATCTCCGTTTTACAGCGGATCAATGAATCGGCCAGTGATTCATTGAGCGAGCCGTATAACATCAACTCTGTAATGGATACTAATATCCGAAATATAGTGAAAACACTATTTATTAGCACGGTAACAAGGTCGGCAGTTTAAGACATTAATTTATAAGCACAAAACACAAGATACTTCTCTTTTCAATATGAATAAGAATTTATTGGATACACCTAAGACATATAAACTAATCTAACACATAGATGCGCATTCACACATTCATACAAGTTGCAGAAAGAGAGAGAGATGAGGAAAGAATGAGTTTAGAAGAGTGAAAATATGAAAACCCAAGTTTATAGCAATATATGCAATTATTTAGACTTGAACAACCGTCAATCATTTAATAACGCTTGCGTTGAGTTTCTCAATGAGGTTATTAAACTTTTCTATCAAATGCACCTGTTCAGCTAGAATCTGCAGGTTTGTACTTGCGTTGCCTTTGTGTTAAGGGGTTTTTGATGATGTCTTTGCAGAAAGGGGGTTACCCAAGGTTGCTGATTGGCTGGAAGTTTGTGGTTTTTTGAAGTCCTGAGCGTTGAGTCGTATATGCTGGTTAAAGTCTTGAGGCGGGCATGAAGTCGGAGACACAGCTTAGCGGCAAAACTTAACTTAGAACACAAAACTCTCAACGGAAAGAAAAAGATTAAAGTAAAAGAAAGAAATGTGATGGTCTCCTCATGTTTTAGAGGAGTGGCTGGCATGCAAGCCAGGAAGCGTTCAAAGAACGCAAAACGCAGCAGCAAAAATAATGGCTAAGAGCATGGCTAAGAAAAACCCTTACTAAAAGCAACATTTTATGGTGTCCTGTGGTTTTAAACTCAGCTTTGGACACATCCCAAAATGGTGTCTTGACCAATTAGAAGTTGTCTTAACTCGGGATATTGCTATGTTTCTCCTCCCAAAACATAAATCAGCATGTTATCTTATCAGTCACATGGTCAGAATTTTCCCGCTCTTGCAGAGCATAATTTGGCCTTTTTTTTTATAACATGAATACAATGCATTTGACAAAGAATTGATCCGTGGAAATGTTCAAAGCATGAATTTTCAAACTCATACATACCAAACACAAATATAAACCCTTAAGCTATTCAATAGTTATTAAAAGGACATACACAATGAGTGATTAGAACATAACAGACAAATGTGTGGGTAACATACATAGTAGGGAGTTATGCAGTAGTCTGATGTTCATTTATAAGTCTTTTTAAGCATCATTTTTGTGCATATTTAGGTAAAAAGGACAGTCTCTCTGTCATTCTGTGAACTAGGGGCATGTTCTGAGGAACGAAAGAATTCTGAAGGAATTTCAGTCTGGTTCTTGTCTTGGGTGGGGGAGCACCACCCAACAAAGTTTCCTCGTGTGATGGTCCTTATGTGCTTTATCTTTGACCAGTGGTTTCTTGCCCCAAAATTGACAATCTCCTTTCTGAGTTGGGATTATCAATAATTGTGTTCTTTTGTGTTAATGTTGCAAGTTGTTCAAAGCTGTGAAAGTTGGTTGGTTAGGCTTACTTCAGGCTGGCTGGCGCCAGGGTATCATGGACAGATTTATGACGTGGTCTAGTTAGCCTGGGCCTCTTTGTGGAATTTGGCTCTTTGGTTTCAACCAAACGTTCTGATCGGATCTTCAATTTGTCTGATTCGCTCTGATACCCTACATTTACACTACCATTAAGACATTTTAACCAAAGCATGTTATAGACTTTTAATTAAGACCCTAAAGAATCACATCAACTTCCGATGACCCCTTTAAAAATGTTAAAAAGCATAGTTAATGTTATCAAATACCATAAATCATTCAAGATTTTTCTTGTAACAGTCTTTTTGTAAGTAAAAGTTAACACATTATGTTTTATTTATAGCTGAAGGTGAAGGAAAAGGCAAGACTTGAGAACACAACAGAATCAGTACCTACAGCTGTTACATGTACAGCAGCTGCAGAGATTGATGTTGAACTGTCTGACAGCGACACGGAGCAGAAACAGCCGGAAATGCTGATAAGCCACATCACAGAAGATAATGACACGCCCACTGACTGGGAATCCAACAGCGGTAAGTGCCGACTGAAATATCACTTCTGTGAATGAGGTCCAAAACTCTTGCTTGATTGACCTCTTTTTAAAAATTAAAATCTTATGTTTGCCAGTAGATATTTTACAATGGCATTAATACATTAATGACGGACTTTAGTAGGGATATAACGGTATTGCCAATATCAAGGTATCGCGATTGTCATTGTCTTGATATTATCATAATCACATGACGATATTAAACGATAAGTCTTCCGGGCAAAAGGTTTTTAAAATATATTTAAGCTTCCTATTCTTACATAAAAAGTCTTTAAAGTGTTTTGGGCCATTATGCTTTGGCACAGTATCTGCCAAACGAACTAAAACCGAAAGCACAATATCGTGTCTACACTGGACGCAACAAAGCGACCATTGCAAATCATTTGAACTTTGTGTGAGCACAACATAAATAGAATGCAGTAGCAGTTTACTGTCGGGGATTATCGTGTTGCGCCGCGCCGCATCCAGTGTAGACAGCATCAGTGATTATAATGGGTTCTACTGTATTTTGTTGCGACACGTCACGTCTGGTGTAGACACGGTGTTAATGCGTTCATCAAGTCTGTTTTCGCTGCGTGTTTCAAAGAAAAGCGCGCACTTCGTTCAGGATATCAGCTTGTGATCTGGCCTTTTCTGTGCCTCATAATGGCGTTTATTGCATGTGCTGTGAGTTTAGTGTCCATTTGTGAATGCAATGGCCATCAGTTATGCTTTATTTTCGCTGCAGATGATTACAGCATTTCACTAGATTTGTAGTAAGACACGTTTTTACCGAAGCTGGAGTTTCCGTCAAAATAAAAGTAGGGCTGGGAATCGGTTCCAAAAAGAATTGATTCCTCGATTCTGAAGCATTGGGAATCGAGACTCGATTCCGTCAGGGGGAATCGTCTCCCCATTCAGAGCCGTTTTCAGTTCAACAAAGCTTATATGGGCACTTCTCAAACGAATGGCTGCATCATATGAAGGCTGCATATCTCGGCTGCTGTCATCAAATTCACAAAAATAATCTTAATAAAGAGTTGGTACTGAGAACATGAGGATGCAGCCTTCCGTTAAGCACTTATTAATTTGCTTCCTGCTCGCTTATAGATTAGAAGTCTGACTCGTTTCCACGAAAGGGCTCTTTCGGATAGATCGTGTTAACGAACCAGTTCAAAACTGATTCAGAAGTTATTTTACGGTGGAACTGGCTTATATTGTCCACATTAGCGCTGCACAACAGAATAGATCATGACGTGATCGAGGGTCATGATCCTATTTCCATCTTAAATAAAATGCTATTTTTTACCTTTCTATAAGCCTGTGATAATGAAAGAAAGTGGCCGAGAGCACGTCTGACTGATAGATAAACCACGAGCTCTTATATCAATGTTGTTGTTAATGTTCTAGTTATTTTGTTTCAGTGTACAGTTTGTTAATTGTGTGCAACACATACGGTTGAAGTAAACATCATTCAGCTGAACTATACACGTCTTGTTTCATTCATGCAATAGACGCATGTACACTGCTGAGCTGTGGGCTATGACTAATTTCATGGGCAATGCAGATAAAAATAATTTAAATACAGAAATGTATCAATTTTTAAAAACAAAGCTTCATATTAAGAAAAGGTTACATTCTAAGACTTATATCCTACAGTCATGGCGAAATTAGGTTCCTTCAATCTAAAAAAAATAGAATCGAAAGCAAAAGCGAGGAATCGATTCTTGGGATTGAATCCCATCGCGATTCAGAATCGAACTCGATTCCAAAATTTTCTGAATCGAACAGCCCTAAATAAAAGCTCTACTGCCATTTGAGTCAAAATAAAAGCTTAAAAGTGCAGTATGAATTAGTGACAACTAAATGGGTAATGGTTTAAATGGCTTATAACGTTATTGCAGTCCAAATTCAAAAATATCTCTTTCAGTTGTACAACTTAGGAAAGAAGTATTGCAATTTCCCTACTGTAGTGTAAAGCAAAAATAATATACCTACTATTTTACAGTGCAATTGTTTTACAATATAAGGCTATTATTGTTGTTGTTGTTGTTACTATTATTATATTCTATTTTGTTTGGCTTCTAAAACACCAGTGTGAATGGAATTTAGACTGAGACACTACATCACAAATAAAAAGAGGGTTGAGTCCCTACATACAAGTCAATTCACTGAAGTTTTCTTAGTTAAGAACATGGTTTGGATCTATTAATTTTGAACTCTCAGAGTGCATTAGATAGAAGAATTTAACTTTAAAATGTTTTTTTTTTTTCTTTAAATACCGCAATAAATATTGTATTGTGATACTGTGATACTTCATATTGTGAGATTTTGATATCGTTACATCCCTCTTCTTTAATAAAATTAATGGGTTTATATGAAGCAAAACTGAAATTAATGTTATTTAATTTTAAGAAAACAGTTGGTCTCCTGTAGAATTTAGCTCCAACCCCAATTAAACGCACTCGTATCAGCTAATCAAGCTCTTATTAGACATACTAGAAACTTCCAGGCAGGTGTGTGGAGGCAAGTTGGAGTTAAACTCTACAGGACACCAGGCCTCCAGGACTGAGTTTGTTGACCCCTGATAGCGTTCATATATCATCGACAAAATAATTGCAAATATGTTGTAAATAATTAACCCTACTACTTTGGAACCGTCCTGAAACTGTATTTACTGATGTTTTATTCCTTGTTTTTCAGTTTATCTCGGCCCCCCTCATCGGGATGTGAAGGTTCCTGAGTTTGCCTTATCCGCAGCACATCTGCGAACACGTCCTGAGCTCATCGCTCGATACCTCATTAAGTTCATTTTCCCAGAGGACGTGCTGGTACGCAGTAACGTGTATGGTGGGGTCCGGCGCGGCATTCAAGCTCTCGACCACAACAAGATCTCTGCGCTCCGAGGTGAAGTTTTTTTTAATCAAACGTAGTTGGCTGCTTTTTTAAAATGGTAGCAAACTGGATACCCGCCGGTGGAAAAGACTAATTTTAAATAAGGACTAATACTCTGTTCCCAATCTTCTCCAGAGCACCTGTTGGAGCGTTTTCCCTGGATGAAGCTGGAGGAAGATGGAAGTGACTGGAAGGTTTGCGTTGGCGCTATAAACAGCACCATCCGCAAGTTTCGATATGAGCGCAAGATGGGCATAAAGAGAGGGATACGCTAGCACTGAGTATCCAATCAAAAACTGCTCAATGACTTTTGTCATTGTAGACAATGACTTTTTGTTTTAAGAAATGCTGTCTGTAGCTGTAACAGTTTTTCTAGAATGTGTGACTAGTGTTTAATTTAATTTATAATTTATACTGCTTTGTACTTTGATAATATTTATAATTTTCAATGGGAAGTCTGAAAAAAACTTTATTTGGCAATATAAAATGTACATTAATATATAGATGTTTAAACAAAAATGGTTAATATATGGATTCATTAAAGAACAAAAGAATTGTTAATATATTACATTCAAAACCCTTCTTTTCAATGAAACTTAGCAGCTATAGAAGAGAGAAAAAAGACAGCTGTTGTCAAAACAGGGACTTGCACTTCAGTTATGAACATTGTATCAGAACATTGAAATGAAGGTTTAGCTTAACGAGACATGTTGCACACAGAGTATGTGTGTCAGATCCTCAGTATGAACAATCACTTCTTGTGTCACCAACCTGAAATAAAGCACAGTAGCACTGTTTAATTGTGTTTTTTTGCCCCTTAAACTATGGAGGAAAACATTTTGAAGGTGAAATAAGTGCTAGCAGACAAGTAGGCATCATGGAGAAATGCACCTCTATTGGCAGATGTGATGTTTTTGCTGTTTTTTTCTTGAGATGTTTGGTGATGCTGTTTATCACTCCAAGACACTGCGCCCACGACACGCCTCTCACGCCAATGTCAAACTGGGGGTACATCTCAGCAAGAAACTCTGAATACATACACAGCAATGTCTGAAAACCATCAATATTTTTATGACATTTAATAAAGTTAAATGGCACATCACACATTAAATCTGGAACTAAACTGGGTTAAAAACAAAAAAAAAAAAAAACCTACAAATTCTCTCAAACATTTATGCATCAATGCATAAAATCAGAGTTTTAAATTTGAAATCATTAAATTAAAATCATTAACTCTGAAAAAGCACTGGCACATACAGGTAAGTGCCTTGTCTTGTACAGAATCACTACATTTAAAAATTTTTGGGAGCAGTGACTTATTACTTTCTTGTGGACAACATGACTTTCCCATCATTAGGAAATATAAATAAAAAATAGAATTTACCTAAATATACTTTGATATTAAGTTATATAAATAGGGGGAAAAAAATAGTTTGATAACCGTTTTTGAAGTCTACTTCAAGTGTCCCTATCCAGAGATCCACCCCAGTCCCAAACGTATGTACATGAAGAGACTATATTTACCTCGAATGGCTTCTATTTTGTTGGGGTCGAGCTGCTGGATGCCTTTTGCAGGGTTTCCTGTGACGGCACTGCAGGACAGAGTGCTGATGGGAAAGAGAGCATGAAGAACAGGCACTACAGCCTTCTGGGGCTCCATCTCCCTAAACACCTCCTTGTACACAGACAATGGGATCCACACTTTCCGCAGGGGGCTTCCGATCATTACTGAGGAGAAAAGGTCATTTGTTGATCCATGTCATACAACATTGATGCTTAAATTAAATTATGCATTTTTTTTTTTTTTTTACAAGATGTAATGTAAGTCTCAAGTATCACCAGAATGTGTCTGTGAAGTTTCAGCTCAAAATACCCCACAGATCATTCATCATATCATTTTGTAAATGCCTGCTTTGAGTGGAAGTAGAAACACTGTTTTTGTGCATTTTTCATGAGCTGAACTCAAAGATCTAAGACTTTTTCTATATACACAAAAGGCCTATTTCTCTCAAATATTGTTCACAAACCTGTCTAAATCTGTGTTAATGAGCACTTCTCCTTTGCCAAGATAATCCATCCACCTCACAGGTGTGGGATTTCAAGATGCTGATTAGACAGCATATTTATTGCACAGGTGTGCCTTAGGCTGGCCACAATAAAAGGCCACTCTAAAATGTGCAGTTTTATCACACAGCACAATGCCACAGATGTCGCAAATTTTGAGGGAGCGTGCAATTGGCATGCTGACTGCAGGAATATCTACCAGAGCTGTTGCCCGTGAATTGAATGTTCATTTCTCTACCATAAGCCGTTTCCAAAGGGGTTTCAGAGAATTTGGCAGTACATCCAACCGGCCTCACTACCACAGACCACGTGTAACCACACCAGCCCAGGACCTCCACATCCAGCATCTTCACCTCCAAGATCGTCTGAGACCAGCCACCCAGACAGCTGCTGCAACAATCGGTTTGCATTACCAAAGAATTTCTGCACAAACTATCAGAAACCATCTCAGGGAAGCTCATCTGCATGCTCGTCATCCTCATCGGGGTCTCGACCTGACTGCAGTTCGTCGTCGTAACTGGCAAATACTCACATTCGATGGTGTCTGGCACCTTGGAGAGGTGTTCTCTTCACATCCCGGTTTTTACTGTACAGGGCAGATGGCAGACATCGTGTATGGCGTTGTGTGGGTGAGCGGTTTGCTGATGTCAACATTGTGGATCGAGTGGCCCATGGTGGTGGTGTTCCAGTTCCTGCCAATATCCAGCAACTTCGCACAGCCATTGAAGAGGAGTGAACCAACATTTCACAGGCCACAATCAACAACCTGATCAACTCTATGCGAAGGAGATGTGTTGCACTGCGATAGTTGATTGACACAGCCATCTTACCTTAGACCCGCCCTGAGTGAGCTGTGAACAGTCCACCATTGTGTCGACTCCGGTGCAGGGGAAGACAAGAATGTCTCCAAATAAGCAATTGAGGTGTTTTGTTGCTGTATGTAATAATGAACATAGCAGTACCGCTGAAGATGCAGAGGATTAACATTACTATCGTTTTTGAAGGAAATCTTCAAAATCTAAAAATGCCTCTTAATCTACATAAATGTGTCTATGTTTGCACAAATCATTCGTGATGCAGCTTCACCTACAGCAGAAGTGAGTGTAGGCTTTTTTATGCACCTTTGTAAATCAGCTTTCTTAATGTGCTAGTTAGCAAGTTTCGTGATTTAAATGCGGCTGAAGTAAACATTACGGCTCATCACCCCACAGAAGACAGAGGTGAGGTGAGCAGAGCTCATTAGCATTTAAAAAAAGGCTCGCTGTGAAAAGGGCCGATTTTGACAAGATAAAAAGGGTCTCCATTTCAGACAATCTTGCTTGTCATTAACCTTAAGACCAAGTAATCACATCATAATGTCAATATCCTACCTTTGTTGTTATCCTGAACTTCAAGTGTGGCCTCTTTATTGTCGGGCATCTTCTCTGGTTCAACTTTTTCTCCGTCCACCTGAGCAAAAGATTTTTTTCTTTTCTGCTGACGCTTGGAGCCTGTGTTAGCCTGAGAGTCTTTCTTCATGACCTGGGACAGCTGTGGATCATCTGCTGATGCAGTGCAGATCTCCTCTCCATTGGGCATCGACATAAGCAAAGCAGGATCTGGAGTTTGAGATTGACGCTGGGATCCGTTACTGCGGCCCCTGCGACCGCGTCCTCTGCCCCTGCCTCTCCCTCGTCCTCCGCCAGGAGGTTTGCCTGACTGAATGCTGTTGTTGTCAGCTTGCTGAAAATCCACCCTGTCCAACCCTCGTTTCCAGGGAGGGATCCAGCGTGGGTTTCTCTGGACTGGTGGACCAAGACGCTGGGCCAAAGACCAGGACAGCTGCCCATCTTCAACAGGCAGAGATGCCCGTCTCTGAGAGATATGGAATATATTATCACTACGGCTGTCAAAATTAACAGTAATTGTGTGATGAATTTTTTTCAGTTTAACAAAATGTAAAAACATTTAACAATTAACTCAGCATCCATTTTTTCTTTTGTGCTTCAGTGGACAAATAGCTTGAATAAAGATTAATCCATTTTAATTGTTTAGTTTTTGCACATACAATTGTAAAATTGTAACATTAAATGGCTATAACTGAGGGGAAATGCATTTAATAGAGCCATCTGTAGCACTACTGGTGTGAATGATACTGGCCTTCATTAATAATAGGCTACTTGGTAAAAAGATGCCATTAAACATTTAATATAATGTACCATGTAGATGTTGTTTCTACATTAATTTGAAGATTCAATGTGAAATTATGACAAGTATATCAATATGCAATTCATCAGTTATTTTTTTTAAAAAATGATTGACATCACTAATTATCACATTACATGACACCAACTCTAGTGACCAATAAGTTAGAAAACTCTATTTGGCCATATTATACAAGTCTACTTCAAAGTAATACAAAACGCAAAGATTGAGAGGAGAGAAAAGACAATATTAACTAAACAGATTTTGTGACTTGTATCTGTACCGAGTTCTTATGCATAATGAACTGGAAGGAAGTCTATTGTCTACTTTTGTCCTATAATCACTTACCACTCAGTTTCTTGAACTATCATGACTTTTTTTTTTCCTCTCTTATTAGACACACTAGTTCGCAATATAATCTTTAAGCTCCTGATTGACTCCAGAAAAAGTTTTGGTGAAACCAAATTAATTTAATCAACAATAAATGGTGATAAAAGATAAATGGTTATGGACAAACCTTTGGACCATTTTTCAGCTTTGTTGAGCTTCTTTCATGTGACGCCTTTAAGAAAAGAGAATAATATTTTTTAAAATCTCACAAAAAATAAAAGTAACAAAGTTGTTAGCGCTCAACAATATATATATATATTTTTTTTTTCTGTTAGCCTAGTTGGTCCAGCAGTTTGGATTTGCTTGCGCTTTTGAGATTTTCACCGTAAATATGTAATGCAAAAAATTAATTTTTTAAATTAATTAATTAAATTTTTTTTTTCGATATTTTTAAAGGATAAGTTCACTTCCAGAACAAAAATGTACAGACAATTTACTCATTGCCTTGTCATCCAAGATGTTCATGTCTTTCTTTCTTTTAGTCGATAAGAAATTATGTGTCTTAATATCTTATCTAGAGAAACGACCTGTCATAATCGAAACGAATTGAAAATTTATATACTTTTTTTAACCTCAAACGCTCATCTGCGTGAACTCAGATGGATTCAGTGCTGTCAATACAGTTAGGGTATGTCAAAAAACTTCAAAATCGTCCATCGCTGCAGAAGCACTGACTCAGTGTTTACAAAGTGAACATGCAAAGAAAAATCAAACGCTTTTTACAAAAAAACAGTACAACAGCAATGTAGGACGATTTTTACGCTGAAAAAGAAAACAAGACGGGAGTTTATCAACATATCCTAGCTGTATTGACTCGGATTACACAGACTGCGTATGGGCATCGCAGAGACGAGACAAGACAAGACAAGACAAGACGAGATGAGCATTAGAGGTCAAAAAGTATACAAACTTTCAATTTGTGTAGAAAATGACAGATTGTTTTGCTAGATTGATTAGAGCTATCTGAAGCTGCATTTAAACTGCATTTTTGGAAGTTCAAACTCGTGGGCACCGCTGAAGTCCACTATATGGAGAAAAATTTTGGAATGTTTTCCTCAAAAAAACAATTTCTTATCGACTAAAAAAAGAAAGACATGAACATCTTGGATGACAAGGGGGTGAATAAATTATCTGTGAATTTTTTTTCTGGAAGTGAACTTCTATACATTAAAATAACTTTTAGAAGTGATCATACTTGGCAGTAGTAGCTGTAAAACGTTCTAACATGTACGCACAACGAAACTGACAACATGAATTGGGTAACTGTCCGGTTCTGTCAGCTGGGCCTGGGTCATTATTGTCCATCCCTAGATCAGTGAGTTTAAAGGTCAGTACCTCATTAGACATCTGTCTGTCAATCTTCTGTTCAAGCCTCTGCACTGCTGCATGCAAAAACTGAAAGTCAACAAACAGCAAACAAACCACTGAAATCATCCATCACCCCAAATCAGACTCAATTTTTTTTTCGCTGCATTAAATTGATATATTAATAAGAGCTTGATTCTGATCAGACATCTGTTATTAAGATGAGAACAGAAGCTCTTACCCTACAGTAGTTTAGGACCTCAAGCAGTATATTCTGCTGATCCTCCCCAACAACAGATGTGCTCTGGTTTAGAAAATAATTAGGACATTACTGAAAAAGGAAACCGATCTTCAACAAGTGAATGGTTAACTATGTAATTTATGCATAGAATGGGTACCTAACACTGACTACTGTCAACTTCAACACTTATTATAAGACTCAACAAACCTGTACTGGTGCATTTGGAAATAAAGGAGGCTCCATGGCAGCTAAAGGGCTGATGGCAGTGTCCAGTCCAGATGTCTCTACAGGAGCTCTGGCTGAATCAGACGGAGGTACAGCTTGGTAAAATGCATCCTCTTTAGAAGGGAGTCCAACATTCATGTCCTACAGAAGAAAATGATCATAACTGCAATGAGGATTCTTACTGAACTGAACATTGCTTATCTAATAGTCAAGTGTAACACTCCTTTATGCTGTTCCAAACCCATATGACTCCCTTCCATGAAATACAACAGGAGATATTTTGCAGAGTATCTGAGCTGTTCTTTTCCATATAATGACAGCGAGTGATGATATCTACTGCCAAGCACTAAAACTAACAAAAGAGCATGATAAAAGAAGAATAAAAGTAGTCTATAGCCCTATTCACCCATACGCCTGATGATGATATTAAAATGGCTAGGTTTGTGTGATTTGGCTTTTCTTAATTTTATTATATTACTTTTTCATTGGATGACTTCCATATTAATAGCTACAACATGTGTTAGATTGTACAAATGGTAGCTCACGTTAGTAAAATGCACTGAGATACAATAGATCAGCAATCACATTTAGGCAGGATTAGATACTGCACCAAAGAACAATAGCTAATTTGTTCTGGAATTCACACAACCTAAAATACAGACTTGGCAGATTTGTACAGGATTAAAATCACAAAGTACATCTGTGAAACAAATTACTTACAAATAACATCCTCCTAGAAAGCTAGTCCTGCCCAAATAGGGCTTATGTGAAAAATTTTAGCTCTTCTGAAATTATACTAGCTTTGTTTAAGAATCAGACTGAAATTTTTCCCTCTCAAGTCTCAATCATGAATGCAATAAACCATTAAAATACAGCTCGACCCATTACATAAAACAATTTTGATATCACCTGTCATGACATACTGAAGCACTACATTTAACCTAAAGAAACAGCATGGGTTTGAAACAGCATAAAACGGAGTACATTTACATATAGGGTTTGCACTTACGTCACAGTTTGGTCAATTAGCCAGATGTAAACAACAACATGGACTGCACAGTTAATGTACAACTGAATGCTTGTTCTGCTAATTTATGCTGTCTAAACCACGGACAAAACGTGTGGAAGCTGCTAAATCATACAGAGAAGGACTTAGTAAGCAAGGGTGCAATATTTGACAAATTAAAGTTAATAGATGGTAAAGATACATACGAGTTTTAATTAAGATATCAGCCTAATATTTCACCTACCTGACCAGAAATAATAAGAACAAACACGAATGATATCAAGATTCTTGCCTTAGAAATCCTAGTTCAGTTTGGCCAACCACAAACGCCTTTTGTTCCTCACACAGTTTTTGCGCTCTTCTCCTTGGTTTTATTTTTTATTTTTTTTTGGGTGCGTTTTTGATTTTTCTTTAACAGGACAGTGGATATACGTAAGTGGTCCACGAGGTGGGATTCGAACTCGGGACACCCGAGGTGCAACCCACAAAGCTATCGGCGCCAACACTCCTCTCCTTGATTTGTTATAACTTTTGGAAGTCTATAGCACTCCAAATGTTTTCCCGGTCTGACCAATTAGTACAGCCCATTTCGGCAGCAATAATCAGCAAAATATGCTAGTTTCGTTCGGTTCAGTGGCATAGTTTACGCTCTGTGCCACCAATATGGCCGAATGATGACACGTCGTGAAAACACTCTATTGCACTTTTATCCAAAGCAACTTACAATGCATTCATCGTATACCATTTACAAGTTCATGCATTACTTGGGAATCAACTCAGGACTAGCACCATGCTCTACTGTTTGACCTACAGGAATGCAATTTTACATTTTTATCATTCTGAAAAATGCATTGATGTGGGTACTGACCAAAGTTATTCTTTATTTATTAACTGCAATGCTTTTCATTAAAGAGATGAGAAGGGATGTGGGACAATACCCTGTTTGCTGTATTACAGTCAACACTCTCCTTGTGCCTGTGCTCAGCCAGAAAGGTCTGTCGGCTTTTACGGCGTCCTTTTAAACTCCTCCTGGAAGATTTTTTCTCAAGGGGCGCTGAATCCACCTGGTTATCTGAGACAGAAATTGGGGAATGATTAATAAGAAAAGATATGGACATCTAAATTACTGCAATACATAAATAATGTGACATTTATTTAAGACAAACAAACACACAACAACAAAAAACTCACAACACTTCAAAACTGTTTACAGTTAATGTGATAAACTACACCCGTGTGAATCTGAGGAGAACTGACTTCATATCTTTCCACTGGAAAAAAAATCACCAAAACATCAGTTGATTATTGGAAAATGGCTCGGAAAAGTGAAGTTTAGGCCAAGTTTACTTTAAAACTTTATATTCTAGTAACTCTGTGACCTAGTTTTGATAATTAGCCAGACAGATAAAGAAATGTAAGATGTTAAAGAATCAGATGTAGGTCAAACAAACCAAACCTCGCTCCCTAATGTTTTTCCTTCTCCAGGTAGAAACGCCAGATGAGTCGGAGAGTTCATCGTCATACTCATCTTCAACTTTTTCTTCCTCTTCTTCTTCTTCTTCTTCTTCTTCTTCTTCTTCACACTCCGAGGTCTCGATTGGAGCGAATATACTCAGGTCCATCTCGGTTTCTGGATTTTGATCTGCATCTTCATCTTCAAGCTTGACAACGATATACTGGTTGTCACAGAGGCTGTTTGTTCCCTCTTCATCACTGTTTGAGCAACTTTGAGGCTGCGAAACCGCGTCTGAATTAAGTTTAACCTTCATTTTGAGTCACCACACGCACAGCTACCGAGGCTTTACCAGAGCAAAGTCTTGTTTGAGCCTCTCCAATGAATTTGCAGGTTGTTTTCAAGTGGCAGACACGCTCACATTCGAGAGGAGTACAGCTAGCGTATTGGAATAACGTTAGCTGTGTGTGTCGCTGCAGTTCTTCAGGATGGGCGGATGAATTTGAAATTGCAATACTCTGATTCGTTATTTCATGTGGATATATCCTTATTTAATGATATTGACACTAAATGTTTCTTGCAAAGTAGTTATTTTAATAATAGCTTAGCATGAAAATAAGTGCATATCACAAGTGTCGAAAAAAAAAAAAGAACTATAGCAGTGCAGGACAGGAACTATTTCCCCTTCCGCTCAGCACACATTCACACGGTCAGTCAGAGAGTGTTTGCCAGAGATAAAGACAGAAACGTAAATCATTTCACTTGTCTTTACTAAACAATGACCTAAATCGTTGAATGACTTAAAGGTAAATTTACTACCATTTGTTTTGTGATTTTTAACAAATTCTTATAATTAATAAAAATGGGCAAATGTCATGGCCATTGGTATCAGTTCAGCTCCAACCCTAATAAAAACTCACCTGCCTGTAGCTTCCTATTATCCCTTCAGACCTTGATTAGCTTAGGTGTGTTTGATTAGGGTTGAAGCAAAACTCTGCAGGGCTGCAGCTCTCCAGGACTGACATTCACCACCCCGGTATAAATATTAGTCATACTGACCTTCAATGATAGTCATCTTTGGTATAGAACTATCATTTATTTTGTTGGAAAATTATAAGCAGCTATTATTAGTATAGGGTGACAAGATGTCCGTTTTCTGGGGAGAGTGCTGGTCTTTGGTGTCATGTCTCCAGCTGAAGCTGTCCCTGGAAATAGGGAAAATGATAAGCATAATGGATAGCAAAGATCTATTTCCAAAAATACAAACTTAGAATAACATAAACATAAAAAAAAGGTTGTTCTATTATACTAAAGTTGTATTTACAGTTTAAATTTTATTTACAGTATTTACAGTTTAAATTTTAATTTAAACATTAAATGCTATTAGAAAAGGTAAAATATTTGTAAAATGCAATATATCAATTTTGTTATAATACATTTTTGATCTGTTTGCTATTTTTAATATTGAGATTTTTGGTGAATTGCATTAAAACCAGTCAGGGTCAGTTTGAACTGAGCTGGACGATGATGATCAATAAATCGACAAGGGACTGACTTTAGAACTGATTTATAGCAGAACTGAATTTTGTTTGCATTATTGACACAATACAGCCTCCTGGGAAGCACAGAAAAATAAAACATTTGTTTGTTTGTTTGTTTGTTTTTTAATTAATATTTTATGATGTAGAGGACACAGGCAATACGAAAATGAAGATCTATAATCAGAATCATTTTTATATTATATTATATTATGTTATATGAAATAACAGTCACTTTTTAGGTTTCAGGCTGTTTTGTTTTGTATAACTTGTCCTCTGTGCCTGCATTTAAGAGGTGTTTAGGAAACTTCCACCTAAATATAATTTTCAAATATAGTATGAAAAATATTAGATAATCATCTGATATTGATGTGTAAACATGGCCAAAAATGGGTTTTCCTATTGTAATCAATATATATATATTCATTGTCTCTAATCTAATTTGAATGTGTTATGCATATTAATGTGTTTTTTTTGTCAGCATATAATGGAAAAATATGTATAATAATGAGAGTAATAACATTTTCTTGTAATATCTCATATTTCATAGAAATAATTGATATATAATTTCTTCCCTAGGCTGTATGGTCTAAGAATTATTTTTATTTTTATTATTATTATTATTATTTTGTTGAAAAACTAATGTAGGATTTACCCTTGAAACAATGTTCCCTCAGAAATTACTGTTTTACAAATGATTACAAAGAAATGGCAAGTAACACACCGAATTAAAGATTTAATCAGAAAGACTGAAATAGTATTTTCTTGTAAAATTAATTTGTATTAACTAAACACCCAAGCATTCATAACTGTGACTACTGAATGATTTTGTTACTTCAATATTAAATATTAAAGGTTAAAGTGAAGCACTTCAAACTAAGCTAACTTGTAAGGAGGCGCTGCGACTCTGCAGATGCACTTCATCTCTATGACCAACAGATGTCAGTATAGAGTGTAGAGATGTCAGTGTATAGAGTGCAGTATAGAGATCAGCTTAGCAGAAAAGAAATTCCACATCACTTCAAACATTTCACAAGATGGCATAGAAAACAAACCAACATTGCACACCGTTCGCACATAGTGTAGTTTTTCTTTCTTTTATAGGGTTACCTGTGAATATTAATTTGGTTTTTCCTATATCCTCAATATTATTTATATCCTGTTAGTTGGAGCCTGGAATGACCCTAATACACTCTAATGAAAACCGATTTAATGACAGTTATTGATTCTGTAATTTAATCCAACGTAGTATCTTTTTATACAAGCCAAATCATTCATAAAGAGATCAAACGTTATTTTTGAACGGCTGACACAAAATTATCTGAGCTTTTTGAATAGTATACAAATGAATAACTGCATAAAAGTAGTTTGCAGCTTGTTTACATTTTACAACCATTTTGGCACTATAAACTCTGGTCTGGGAGAGTCACAGAAACAGTCGCTGTGGACAGTAGAGGGCAGCAAAGGGCCAGCTGGTCATGACATTGACTCTGTTTATGACCTTTATTTGCAAACAAATGATCCTGAGCTTCTTTTAGTTCACAGGGTTCCTACACAGTGTTCACAGCTCACTGCACATTCCTTGTAAGAGTTTGTTTGACAAAATATGTTCATTTGAATTGACTTGTAACGTCAAACGTAGAATACTTGCATCAAGTCTAAAATAGGGATTTGAGTATGCTAGCATATGTACATAGACAATAATAATAATAATAATAATAATATATTTTTACAAAACAGTATATTTTAAAGTTTTTATTTTTATTAATAAAAAAAATGTTGTGCCGCATAATATATTTTTTTAATTTTATTATTTATCAGGCAAAATCAGGCTAACAGTAATATATTATTATTATTTGTCTTTTAAAAGTTTAGTGATTCATGTCTTGCAATATTTAAAATGGAAACAAATGTTTACAAGGCAAGTT
Organism: Labeo catla; assembly: GCA_012976165.1. Taxonomy (NCBI): domain Eukaryota; kingdom Metazoa; phylum Chordata; class Actinopteri; order Cypriniformes; family Cyprinidae; genus Labeo; species Labeo catla. Next base: position 222,090 of record VONZ01000756.1, read on the forward strand.
TACTTAGCACAGTTCATAGACAGTATTCAAGGTGTTTTAAATTGGCACACAATTTGCATATATTGGTTCATCACTCTCTTTACTCTTTATGACTTTTGGGTTTTACTAAGAGGCTTTAATTCACAGGTAAGTGTACAGAGTTTTATGCTTTCTGTACTTTAAATCAAAAAAGTTTTTTTTCCACCTGTAAGCATGAAATTGTACACATTTCTTTGTTATTCCTGAGAGCTATTTGACAAGTTCAGACTATAGTATATAACAAACGCATTTCAAAAATGGTCTGTCAGAGTTTCAACATACATACTCTTATCATAGTTTCACCTAATCTCTCTGTGAAGTCTAATGCTGGCAAACATGTCATAATTGCCTGTCACATATGGAAGAATAAACACATGAAACTGCCTCACCCAGTTCTCTCAGTATATAGGATGAACATCGGTTATTGTGCATGCATGTTTTTGCCTGCTATAGATCTGTCTTTTGTTTCATCTTTCTTTTCAGGGTGTGAGATGGGCAGTGCAAAGTTAGAAATGAGAAACAAATAACACACAAACTGCATGTTTTATTCTAAGTGTAACAGGTAACACAATAGAACAGGTGTGTTAAAATTATTTTCTTAATGACCAGCCTGAGCTGAAATCTAGACAAAGAAGCTCAAAATAAGATGGATTAATTTCATTCGTGTTATTTTAATGTTTTGATGACTTTACTTCTATATTGAAATGTTAACAACAGCCAGAATGTGCAGGTGTGTCATTTGACTGACAGTATAATTTTTTTTGCAGTTTAACTGCAATATCAAAAAAACTGGTTCAGAACTGGTTTATAAAGACATTGCTGTCACCATATAAATACAAATGTTGAAAACGCTAATAATTTAAAACAACAACTTTAACATGTAAAACATTGCACATAAAATGACAGTAAGACAAGTGACATTTAAATGTAAAGGTAAATGAAGAGCTACCAGAGTAATTGGAACTGACATGACAATTCTGAAACATATAAATAAAAATTACATTATGTAATTGAAAATGAGTTTCCAGTGAACCATATAATGTTCCCAATGACAAACATGGGTTATAATACTACATAAAAACAATAAGAATATAAAAATGACAAAGTAGGTGGAAATTAATCTTTAACAAATCCAGATGCACCAGAATAAATGAATAAATACTCTATTGTATTGTATTTCATTCTATTCTACTCTATTCTGCTCTACTCTGTTCTATTCTATTCCACTCTGATCTATTCTATTCTACAATATTCCATTCTGCAATATTCTGTACTATTCTGCTCTACTTCATTCTATGCTATTCCACTCTGCTCTGCTCCATTCTATTCTTTTTCTATTCAACAATTTCCAATTTTACTCTATTGTATTGTATTGTATTGTATTTCATTCTATTCTACTCTATTCTATTCTATTCCACTTTGATCTATTCTATTCTGTTCTATTCTATTCTACAATATCCCATTCTACAATTTTCTATTCTATTCTGCTCTACTCCATTCTATGTTATTCTACTCTGGCCTACTCTTTTCTATTCTATTCTATCATATTATATTCTATACTACAATATCCCAGTCTAATCTATTCTGCTGTATTTCATTCTATTCTGCTCTACTCCATTCTATTACACTCTGATCTATTATATTCTATTCTATTTTATAATATCCCATTGTACATTATTCTATTCTATTGTGCTCTACTCCATTCTATGCTATTCTACTCTGATCTACTCCATTCTATTCTATTCTATTCTAAAATTTCCTGTTCTACAATATCCTATTCTATTCCATTCTATTCTGCTCTACTCCATTCTATGCTATTCCACTCTGATCTACTCTACTCCTACTCCTTCTATTCTATTCTATTCTATTCTATTCTATTCTACAATTTCCCATTCTACTGTATTTCATTCTATTGTACTCTATTCTGCTCTACTCAATTCTATGCTATTTCACTCTGATCTGTTCTGTTCTATTCTATTCTATTCTATTCATTTTACAATATCCAATTCTACAATACCCTATTCTTTTCTGTTCTATTCTGCTGTACTCCATTCTATGATATTCTGTTCTATTCTGTTCTATTCTACAATATCCCATTATATTCTATTCTTCAATATCCCATGCTTACGGTTTTTCTAGACTCAATGTGAACATGCATTTACTCATTCCACTTGCACTTGCCCTCCACTGTACGGACGTGAATTTATTTTTCCTTTAGCCTGAGGATTATATGTTTCACTTTTGGTGCAAAAGGGCTTTTAAATTTGCCAAAAATATTTGATATTTTTATATTAAAAACAAGCAATCCCAGGCCAGATGAGAAAAAGTAATGCAATTAGTTACTTTTTCAAAGAGTGAAGCCACATTGTAATACATTACTTTCAAAAGTAACTTTCTCCAACAATGTTCATTAATGCGAGAAGCTGCCAAGATAAACTACTATTTCTTGAGTTATTTGTAGCTTTGCCAGCCCATTATTAACGGTTTTACAGTATGTTTAGTAGCTTGTCCAGCACTGGAAGTCTTCTGTTTTTATTTTCTGTCCATTAGGGAATAAATAGTCAAAGCTCACATGTTAATGTTTGTTTGTTTTATTTTTTTCCTGAGTATGTGAAGAAGGCCACACCCCACAGCTATTTGCGAAGATTCATAAAAACCCCTTATACTCACTTCTGCTGTAAGTGAAGCTGGATCACGAATGATTTGTGCGAACATTGACGCATTTATGTAGATCGGGAGGCGCATTCCATTCACAAACAAACGTAATCTACTGCATCTTCAGCTGTTCAGATGTCGGGAGTAAATGACAACTTACATCCCTGCTCTGGCATCGAAACAATGGAGGTCGGACTGCTACAGCTGATCGGCGGTAAGACGCTCTTGTCAATCAACTATCATGGGAGCAGCCTCTGTCGGTGTGACACATCTGAGAATGGCTCGATTTGAAAAAGGGGATATTATTTTTACAGATCAATTAAAAACCACTGCATGGTTTTTCGTTATTATAGGGTAGATTTGTACATACACTGACAACACACATTAATGTTCAAACAACATGTAAAAGTGAACTTTGCATCCAGTGACACCTTTAACAAATATGTCCTCAGAGTCTGTTGTAAATTACATGTAGGGTGAGGACAGGGTGACAGTGTTGGTTACACCCACTAAAATGTCATACATGACTTCATCTGGACAAAAGTCAGCAGTGCTAACTCAGATGAACAGCATACTTCAAGCCTATCCTTACATTGTAATGTTCATAATCACAAGCTGTAATCATTGCCTAATGTTACAAGTCCCAAAACATGGGACGCAAGGACAGATGTCCTAAATAAACAGGAGAAACAGAGACATTACACACGTTAATGGTTAACTATATAACTTCACTGTTACACCAAACATTTTGAACAAGCCTGTTTGTCTCTTTTAGTCTGAACCTGTGAAGACTGTAGCAACCACACCTCCATAACTTTCAGGAGCACCAGTAAGTATGATTGGATTGTGATGGATGTCTTACAGAAGTGGTTATCATGCCAAGTTGGTTGGTTTTCATGCCAAGTAAACATTTGATCAAGACAAAACGTCTAGATACTTAGTCAATGCCAAACCAACGCTAAATCAATATTCTTCTTTTTTAAAGCATTGAACAAATTGACCTCTCATTCATTGCAAGCTTAGACAAAACACCCAATGCCATACTTTGATTAATATCAGTATTTTCTGCATTTTAGATTGTGTTGCTACTAGGCCCTCATCAGTGAATTAACAAATTGTTTTCTGCAAAGGCCATACCAGAGAAGCATCTCAAATAAACTTGTAGTACAACACAACAAAACCATAAGACATTTTGCAGTTCAATGGACTCGACTGCCTATATTTCCGCCAAAATCCCAGTGTTACACTAGCTTCCAGTATGGTATTCTCCCACAGCAAACTCTTTATCACATTTCTTACTTTTGATTGTACTCTTGACTAATGATGTTATCTTGGGAAAGAAACTTGCTAAAACATGTTAGCTTTTTAAAACATGCCAGAAACTTGTTTTACAATGTTGACAATAGCTGCATCTCATTTCGGAGACAGCTTCCTCTGGAGGTTGCATTTCTTGGCCGTATATATCACTGTGGCGGTCTCATGTACAAAACGTAACTGTTAGTTTGCAAAGTAAAAAGGAATTGCTGTTTTTACAGCTCATAGGGGATAACAGTCAATCTTATTATGGTTATTTTATTATTATTATTTTTTTTCAAATGAGACTGCATCTGTCAAATGCGGCATGTGTGCTAAAATGTTTTAAGCAATGCGTTAAGCATAGAAACAAGCTAGCAACATGCTAAACATGTCAGTTCATGCTAGCAGCATGTTATCTAATGTGATAAAACTTGCTAGCAATGTGTTAGCAAAATACTAAAACATATGTCTGTCTTTGCAAAATTTCAATTTATGTTGCGGTGGCCAAATTAAATACAATTTGGCCTTTGGATCATTGTAGCCAACTTAAGTTATATTCTAACAGAAGCAGATCATTTTGTTTTAGTTTATTTATTTATTTATTTATTTTTTGTTCTACTTATTTGGGTCCAAAAAATCCTCTAAACTTCAGCTAATTGCATTTAAAATGAATTTAAACTGTAACACTTTTTTATTTTTATTTCTAATTTAATTTTAATTAATGATAAGCGTCCATTGAGTTTATTTTAAAGTATATTAGGCTACTTTCGTAACAAGTGTTCTTTTTAAAAATATGCTAAAATGTATTTCTTTCCACAACAGAATATGGTTTTCAGTTGTATTTTCAGAGTGAAAAAATACTTAAAATATCATCAAGAAGACAAAAGACAAGATTCTTCCTCTTCCGACGGCGTGACAGTTTGTATAATTCATATTCACCTTGAATAACGCTACAGTTACAGGACACTGCTAGTGTATGGTAATGTTTGGTTAGGGCATTGTTTGTTAGTCCGCAATTTGAATAAATGTCATGTAAGACATTGTTGAGCAACTCAGTGCTGTGCATGTAAAGGCAGGCTTGTGGCATTTGTGAACATGATTGCGAAGTGATGCAAAGCAGTTCAAGTTGTTAGTTTCAAATCAATTATAAACACCTAAATAAAAGGAACAAGTAACTCTTACATTTTTTGTAAAGTTTGTTTGTTGTGTTTCATTTGTTCTCATTGTGCCTTTATTGTCCAAATAAGGCAGGATCCATTAAATAATTTTAATAAAATGTATCATTTACACTCAGTATGTTACTACTGCATAGTGTTTTATAATGTAGGCTACTATAATACTGAGGTGTAAATATCTGCCAGTTGCACTAAGTTGCAAATAGTATAATAATAGTAATATTATTGCCAAAAAAAAAAAAAAAAACTATTATTTTCACATAGTGTAAAAAGAATCTATCACTATTTTGCACTTAGTGTAAAAAGGAAATCAATAAAAAAAAATTGCTGGTGTCCTACAGAGTTTAGCTCCAGCCCCAATTAGACACACTTGAACCAGCTAATCAAGCTCTTAATAGGCATACTAGAAACCCCCTGGCAGGGTTGTGGCTAGAAGGATACAACGCCGATCGGAAACTAACAATGAAATGAATTGTTCTACCTATTGGATTGTGTTTTTTTAATGTCTACACCTACCCCAACCCTAAAATTAGCCCTTACTATAATACAAAAACAGTTTTATTGTTGTACAGTGTGACAAAAATAATGTTAGATTGATGTGCGCATGCCCAGTAGCTAGACCTGATATTTCAGAGTGAAACAGGTTTTAGAATGTGATAAATTATAGGGCGGTACTTGACTTTATTCATTGATATAGTAATCATATAAATTTAAGGGTATCTTCAAGGGGTAAATTCAAGGTGTAAAGGAGGATCTTGGTGAATGGGACCTTAAGAGCAGAAAATGCAACTCTTTTATTTCTGATTGTGGCTGTGTGTGTTTTGGGTTTTATATGACTTTTTGTTCTTGAATGAAAATGAGGCTGTGAGGGATAAACCTAGTCTTTACAATGGTACACACTGTGTATAAAGCCATACATATACTTCCCATAAGTCACAGCAAACTCACACCTGTTTTATTTTTGAATGCATTTAGTTACATTAATTACAATAAATTACATTATATAAAGAAAAATTGATGATGTGCCATTGAATTATTAGAAAATCATGCACACCAAAGGTGGTTTTCGACCCGTTAAAACTACTGCTGCAAAGATGTTAGAAAAATTATTTTTCTTTGAAGCTAGAAACTGCCACCATGTTTAAAAAATAATAATAATAATAATTTTAATACAGCAAAAACTAATCAACTAATGTAAGTAAAACATTCTCAAGCTTACTGTAGGCCTATTACTTACAAACAAAAGGATAAAGAAATATATTAATCAAAAATACAAATGAAATCATATTTTAGAATTTTTATTTTTTTTATTTATTTTTTTAGGTAGGTCTATCTAAAGGCTATTACAGAAATAGACTACTACAGACATTTCTTTAAGTAATAAATGTTAAAATAATACACTGCAAAATCTTCACTATATACATAAAATATGATTCTTACTAAAGTTAATAAGTGATTCAGTCAAGAAAAGCGAGTGATTGTGTGAACAAAAAACTCAGGTCAACATTCACAATGAAAAAAATGTGCAAACTGGAAGGAAGCACCGATCTGGGAGCTCCTCGCTATCCGCACTGAAGCTGAGAACGTTTGCTAGTTTAGTGACCGGTATGCGTTGCTTTACACATCAAATCCAAATGTCACATGTCTTTATGGGTTGTGTATGAACATTCAGAAAATCACTGGCAGTATGAAACCAAAATCAAACCATTCCGGGTGTCACACCCCTTGGACACTTTTGTGTTGGTTTCTCTCTCTGTTGCCCGTATTTGGTTGTTCCTGCCCTCATTTAGTCATTATTAGTTGCCTTGTATAACCTGTGTTTAATTAGTTCATTGTATTCTTCTGTCTATATAAGTTGGTTTCAGTTCAATGTAGTTTGTCCGATCTTAAGGTTATGTACGTGTGTGTTTTCCTGCCCTTCCTGTCTGGATTTACCAATTGTGGATTATATTAAAGACTTGTTATTATATTTATATATATTATATATATTAACAGCGTGTTTCCACGCATTTTGTTTTTTGTCTTTTATCAGTTTTTCTTTTTTGTTTATGGATATTGCATCCATTAACGTTGCCCCAAGGAGGGACAACATTATGATTGATGGGGTCACTGTTTTCATTTTTCAAAACGGACGTCATCTAGAGCAGTGGTTTCCCAACCACGTTCCTGGAGGCCCCCCAACACTGCATGTCTTCTATGTCTCCTTAATCAAACACACCTGATTCAGATCATTAGCTCATCAGTAGAGACTCCAAGACCTGAAATGGGTTTGTCAGACAAAAGAGAGATGCAAAATCTGCAGTGTTGGGGGGCCTCCAGGAACGTGGTTGAGAACCACTGATCTAGAGGAATATGTGGAGGAGTTTCTCGACGCTTGCCATCTTGCCAGCTGTGATGACGTCTGCCTAATGGAGGGATTTTGGTGTGGTCAACATCCGCTTCGTCATGCCCAGGGAAGATCCGCACTGGACCCTAAAGGATTACATCAATTTTGCGCTGTGGGTACAGGGGTCCACACTCACAGCTGACGAAGCGGATGCAGTCTGGGACATCATCGTCCAGCCACACCTCGCAGACGTCTAGCAGTATGACCCAGAGCCCAGCCAACCACCACCCCAACTCACAGAGCATGAGCCCGAGCCCACTGCGAATGGAAAGCCAGAGCCCGACGCAACAGAGCCATCGCCAAAAGGAGCGACAGTGCAAAGGATCGCCAGGGAGTCTGAGCCTATCCCGTCCTACCAGCTGCAAGAGCCGGCTACAGTGCCTGCGACGGTGGATGTTACAGTGGAGCATGAGGGTGCTATGGAAAGCCCCACCCACTAAACTGCTGCTGAGGGTGAGCAAGCGCTAGACTGTGGGAATGAAAAAATGATGTGGAACAGGACTTGATCGATTTCTATGGGGATGTATATGAAGACATGCCCCCTCTTCTTCCACCATCCTCTGAACGATCTGTCTGCCCTGAACTGTCTACCTGCCTGAATTTCCCACCCACCCTCCTTCTGTTATCTCCTCCTCTCAGCCCTGCTGCTCACCCTCATCTGTGCGGTGGGTTTGCCGCGGGTCTGCCAGTCTCCATCGGCGTCATGGCTGGAGGATCCCTCGTCTCCACCTCCAGCCTCTGAGTCCTGGACTCCGCCTTGGCCCTCCGACACAGCGGCTCCACCCCGGCTCCCAGCTCCCAGCTCCCTAGTCTCCACCGTCGCCTGTCGGCCCACCAGCTCCCCCGGGCTCCCTTATCCCTCCGGCTCCGTCTTGGTTGTCGTTGTCCCACCATCGCCTCAGGACTCAACTCCTCCGGCTGCGCCTCGCCGCTCCGTCCCACCGGCTCTGTTGGGCTCCTCCCTCCGTCCAGCTTTGCTTCAGTCCTCTGTCGCTCCGGTTCCACCGCGGAACTCCGGATCTCCACCTCTTTTGCCAGAGCCTTTGGGTTCCGCCTTGGCCCTCCAGATCCTCGGTGTCACACAGGATCATCGGCTCTCCGTCTCCGCCTCAGGCTCCACCTGCTCCGCCTCCGTCGGTCGGCCCCCTGGAGTCGTCAGCCCTTCCTCCACCATCCGCCCTGGACTCTGTTACCTGTCCTCCTCCTGGGTATCCTTCCTCCACCGAAGCGCCTTCCTGTGTCCATCCCTTCCTTTCTTTCTATGGTGCGAGGTCGCGCCTTCCGGGAGGGGGGAGTAATGTCACACCCCTTGGACACTTTTGTGTTGGTTTCTCCCTCTGTTGCCTCCTTCCACACACAACTGTGACACCAGGACAAATCATGTATGTATTTTCCCAGGGGAAGACTGGCCATCTGGATGTTCTGGAGAAGTCTGTTGGCCTGTCCAATTCATCATCAAAGAAAAAGTGTCAGATTACACTGACACTTTTTTCGGCCGACAAAATTTTTTGCTTATCCACAAGTTTCCTACTCCTCATGAGGTCTTGCGTCAAAAGTGAGAGCATCTTCTGGTTTGAAGTAAACAACTGCGTTGTGACAAATGAAGCCTCATGCAGCACTGAAACTTTCTCCTGACTGTTTAAGCAAAAGATTCAAAGCTTTGAGTGTGTTGAAAACAGCGCAATCTGGTGGTTAATAAAATATAAGAATAAAGCAGCCAAAAGCCTGTGTCACAGTTCTTCAACTTTTAGTTTTGATGAACTACGAAAGTTTGCTTTTCTTTTGGTTTCCTGCTCATTGTCTCTGTTTCCTGCTTGTCATTTGTTCTCATTGGTTTCAGGTGTGTTTGGTCATTAGTTTTGTTTGGTTCCCTTTATAAGTGGTATTCCCTTAGTCTCTTGTTGTCCGATCTCCGTTAAGGTGTGTTTTCTCTGTCGCCTGGTTTCTAAGTTTGTTTATTAACGACCAGCAAATATTATGGAAGTCGCCATTTGCTTCTCCGCCCTTGCCCACAGAGATCTCCCATTTGTGGAGTACGCCCGGGAGTTCTGCAGGCTGGCCACAATGTCGCCGCTGGATGACGCTACACTCAACTCTCTGTTCTGGATTGGGGCCAATTACAATCATCCTGTAGATCTCCCAGATACCACAGGACTGAACTGGAAGGAAGGGATCCTCCGGTGTCTGGAGAGTGTCCAGCCCCAATTCAGAACAAGCCCGCCGGCCGTTCTGCACTTAAGCCCTAGGGCAAGCCATTTTAACATTATGGACATGGCACTACCTTTGGAGTTTTAGCCTCTATCCTCTTTCCTTTATCTCTTGAGTCTCTTACGCCTCCGCTGGTCCTGTCCAGCCCTCCAGTGCCCACTCCTCCAGAGCACCCTCCAGTGCCAGCACTTCCAGAGTGCCCTTGTTAACCCCTAAATTCCCCCAAGAAATTTGGGCCATATGCCCATAGCCACAGTGGCCGGGCCGAGGCCAAGGGCATGGAGGCCGCTTCGCCATAGCCTTCTGAGTTCCCTGCTCTGCCATGGCTTCCAGAGCTCCCCGCTCCGCCATGGTTCCTAGGACTGTCTGCTCCGCCATGGCTCCCCGAGCTCCCTGACCCACCATGGCCTCCTGAACTGTCTGGCCCGCCATGGCTCCCACCCCCCGGTGGAACTGTTACGACGCAGGATGTGCCTTCCCGAGAGGGGGCGAACTGTCACAGTTCTTTAACTTTTAGTTTTGATATCTACAGATGCTTAGTTTGCTTTTCTTTTGGTTCCCTGCTTCACTGTCTCTATTTCCTGCTTGTCATTCATTCTCATTGGTTTCAGGTGTGTTAGGTCATTAGTCTTGTTTGGTTCCCTTTCAAAGTTGTATTTCCTTAGTCTCTTGTTGTCCGATCTCCATTCTGTTAAGGTGTGTTTTCTCTGTCTCCTGGTTTCTAAGTTTGTTTATTAAAGTATTTTGTGTTTAAATCGCTCTCTGATTCTCTAGTCCTCTGATTCTCACATTAAACTTTGTCATTCAAATGTAGTACGAACATCAATATGATGTAATAGAAGAGTAATGTGCACATATATGAATGTGGCAAATGTTTAATTTTCCTGAAATAATATGTATTTTTTGTATTACTTGAATGACTGGGTATTTAAAGATACAAAATAAATAAGTCTATACTAAAATGTACTCGGAAAGTAAGATCAAGGGGTTTGAATATTCCAACACACAAAGTGAATTGTGCACATGTCTGGACAGAGAGTTCTTTCTTTGTCACTGGTTTCGTGGTTTCTATGTTTACAAAACAATCTTTGAATCGAGGTTTCATCTGGCACACCCCTTAACAAGCTCCATGCCCCGGTTCAAATGTTGTATCACTAGTTAACATTCAAGATTTAGCGATCCAAACTTTCTAACAATGTGAGAGCACAGCTTTGAACAGCACATGTTGTCACTAATGGTGCATTCAAGTCATGTCGGATAGATCAAGGTTGCTTTTAAATGTTATTGAGCTCTGCTCACCCCGCCCCTCTCTTCTCTCTGTGGAGTGAGGAGCCTGTTTACTTTAACCGCATTTAGCTGCGTTTAGCCGTTAAACTTGGTAACTAGCAGGTTATTAGGAAAGGCAATCGCAAAGATTGATAAAAAAAAAAAAACTTTATATTCACTTCTGCTGTAAGTGAAGCTGGATCACGAATGATTTACGCCGACATAGACGAATATATGTAGATCAGGAGGCACGTTCACTTCACAAACAAACGTAATCCACTGCATCTTAAAGAGGTCATCGGATGCCCATTCTCCACAAGTTGATATGATTCTTTAGGGTCTTAATGAAAAGTCTCTAATATACTTTGATTAAAAATTCTCAATGGTTTTGTAAAACAACACCCTTTTTACCTTGCCAAAATCAGCTCTGCAAAAATCATCTCATTCTAAGGGGTTGTTCCTTTAAATGCAAATGAGCTCTGCTCACCCTGCCCCTCTCTTCTCTCTGTGGAAAAGAAGGTCTTGTTTACATTAGCCGCATTTAGCCGCCTTTAGCCGCTAAACTTCCTAACTACCACGTTATAAGGAAAGGCGATCGCAAAGATTCATAAAAAAACGCTTATACTCACTTCTGCTGTAAGTGAAGCTGGATCATGAATGATTCGTGCTGGCATCAAAACATGGAAAGTTACTGGACTGTGACAGCTGGTCTAACGTACGAGCTCATGTCAATCAACTATCGTGGGAGCGGCCTCTGTCGGTGTGACGCCACACAAATGTAATCCACTGCATCTTCAGCTGCTCAGATGTCGGGAGTAAATGTACTATGTTCATTATTACATCCAGCAACACAACACCTCAATCACTCAGTTCTTGTCTAACTTACATCCCTGCTCTGGCATCAAAACATGGAGGTTACTCTGTTACAGCAGATCGGAGGTAAGACGCTAATGTCAATCAACTATGAACAGGCATCTGAGAACGGCTCGATTTGAAAAAGGGGATATTATTTTTACAGATTAATTAAAAACCACTGCATGGATTTTTATCATTATAGGGTAGATTTGTACATACACTGCCAACACACATTAATGTTCAAACAACATGAAAAAGTGAACTTAGCATCCGATGACCCCTTTAAGCGGCTCAGATGTCGGGAGTAAATGACGACCACTATGTTCATTATTACATCCAGCAACACAACACCTCAATCGCTTAATCTGAGATATTCTTGTCTAACTTACACCCCTGCTCCGGCATTGAAACAATGGAGGTCGGACTGTTACAGCTGATCTGAGGTAAGACGCTCATGTCAATCAACCATTGTTGGAGCGGCCTCTGTCGGTGTGACGCCACAACGACAGACATCTGAGAACGGCTCGATTTGAAAAAGGGGATATTATTTTTACAGATTAATTAAAAACCACTGCATGGGTAGATTTGTATATACACTGCCAACACACATTAAAGTTCAAACAACATGTAAAAGTGAACTTTGCATCCGATGACCCCTTTAAGCCCGGAGTTTCCGAGTTGGGGGCGGCAGTGAAAAAACGTGTCAGATGCAATGGATGCAGTCAAAAGACAATAGATATTCAGCATCTGTATTAACAGTGAATTTGTTGAAATGAATAAATGTATGAATAAATTTATGATGATTAATATTATAAAATAATAAATATTTTTTTCGTAGTGTACAATATAACTATATAAGTTACATATACAAACTATTATATTATTGTAGAATTACCATAGAATAATGATGCAGTTTATATCACCTTCATAAATTGAATAAAAACATAAAATTGCGAAACACAATGATGCACTCTCTTTATTCATCATTTTGTAGATGCAGAGTTAAATTTTATGTAGAAAAGGTAAATCGCTATCTTTTTCCGACCAAAGTGACTTGAACTCACCTGACGTCGTAATGACGACTTGTCAACTTGTAAGCACAAGCACAGTATCGACATCTCTCATAAAGGATTGCAACTTTACCAAGTTAACAATGATCCGAAAAACACTACCCCTCTTTGCTACTATTAGCACACAACATACCACTGGTATACTATTACTGCTGCCTCAACCAGAAGTTGTACCGATGTTCTTTTTTACAGTAGCCTAGCGCCTCTCAGAATCAGGTGGATAGGAAACCGAAACTGATGCGAAGGACGTGGGCTTGTGACAGCAAGCAAAAAACGTGAAGATAAAGACATTTGGGGGAAAAAGCGAACAGTTACATCAGGTTACCTTTGCTCGCATCTCTCACTATGGAGCATGCCTATAGCACTATAGTAAAATCCCAGGACACCCCTAGTCCGAACGTTCACTGCTATTTATTACGGCATTGTCTGACATGAATATTCCATTAACGTTAATTTAAAAAGAGAGAGCAGCGACTCTACAACGGGTTACATTTGAGAGAAATTAAATTAGAAAATAGAGTAAATTAAGTTTCCTATAGGGTGATTAGTCTGATTAACATGACACACACACAGACATATTCGAGGTTTCTAGATTTTGTTTATTATTATATCACACTCTAAAATACGCTGGGTTGTTTTTTCAACCCAAATGCTGGGTTGAGACCGCTGGGTAAGAAAGTTGGGTTAATTTAACCCAATTTTGGGTTAAAACTGGTCTTAATTTATAACCCAGCGGTGCTGGGTTAGGAACGCGGACTCGAGAGAGAGCAGGCACGTCGTGTCCACCGTACGTCAAAAAGTGCGAGAAGCGGCCATTTTCTCAGCGTCTGCAGATGGAAGCGAGTGAAGGACGATTTTCGGTAAGTAAAGATTAAAAATGTAAAGTCATCATTCATTATGTGTGTCCGGGAGTATTTTAAGACTTGGAACGCGGGAAAAGTCGGAAAAGAGCTTTTATTGTAAAATACGCTGACGCGGTTTTCGCCTCAGAAATAGTCTTAACGGCCTCTTCTACTGAACGGAAGAGATAGCTTTAATACAACATCTGTGAGTTTCATATGTCATATTTACACAAGATTTAGGTGTTAATAGAGGGTTATTAACCGATTTACATGTTAATTCGTAAACCTTTTTTTCCCGCGATTAAACTGAAAGTAGTTTCCTAAAGAAAACGGCGTCGTGTAATGAAGACTAGCTTAATTAATTGTAAGGCTCATTAAGTTTTAATTGTTAAAAGTAATGTTTTGCATGTAATATTTCAGACTTGTTGAGCTTCGAGTCTTCATGGTGCCCGCGCTGGGAGTTAACGACAGGGAAGACCGCGTGTGAGAGGAGGCGATCGGCTCGGCTTCTTCAGAAGAGACGGAAAGACGGTATAAGGTAAGTAATGGTCATAATTCCGTATAATATCACCTTTTTTTACTATTAGTAAAAGAATGGTTGCATTTTTTTAGAGATTGAAAGCCAGAGACATAGGAGAGCTTCATTTTTTTTCAGGATTAATGCGAGTGATTTTTAGAAAATACATGTTTCTGTTGTCTTCTGCCTGTTTACTTCACATTGTGATACAACAACAGTATGATGACTTGTTCACATTTTATTAAACCAATGATGTCCGTTTTTTGCAGAACTCAACTTTGAGGCTAACACCACAGAAGCCTACTTGTGTGAGGAGGCGATTTTTCTGAGCTTTAGAAAAGAGGGAAAGGTGATTTAAGGCAAGTAAAGGTAATAATTTAATGTTATATTTTATTTAATTAATTAATTTATTTATTTGTCTAAGAGTAAAAATATGTTTTATGTAGATGTTCAAAGCCAGAATCAGGATAGATTCATTCTTTTTGATTGATATGAGCTATTTGTAGAAAATAAACATTTCCATTGTCTTCTGCCTGTTTACTTAATATTTTGATGCAAAAATAGTATGATTACTTGTTCACATTTTAATTAAATAATTGATGTGCATATTTTTCATTGCAGAACTCAAACCAGCTCTGGAGTTAACGGCACGGAAGGCCGCGTGAGAGAGGAGGCGATCTCCTCAGCTTCTTCAGAAGAGAGGGAAAGACCGTATAAGGCAAGTAAAGGTCATAATGTCATAATTCCATATTATATATTTTTTTGACTAGTAGTAAAAGAATGTTTACTTTTTTGTAGATGTTGAAAGCCGGAGACATAGGAGAGCTTCATTCTTTCAGGATTGATGTGAGTTATTTTTGAAAATACATGTTTCTGTTGTCTTCTGCCTGTTTGCTTCACATTTTGAACAGTGATGACTTGTTCACATTTTATTTAAACCATTGGTGTCTGTGTTTTTCATTGCAGAACTCAAACCAACTTTGGAGTTAACAACACAGAAGCCTATTTGTGTGAGGAGGTGATTTTCTCAGCTGCTTCATAAGAGAGGGAAAGGCGGTTTAAGGCAAGTAATGGTCATAATTTTTTTTTTGTTTGTTTGTAAAAAAATGTTTTATGTAGAGGTTAAAAGGCCAGAGACATAAGAGAGCTTCATTCTTTTAAGATTGATGGGAATTATGTTTTAGAAAATAAATGTTACCAATGTCTGCTACTGTAGTATTCTAAAGCACTGTGGTAGACAAAGACAATAAACAACCACACAATATGGTTGAAATAATAAAACCGTCTAGTTACCCATCCTTACAGAATTGAATGCACCTCTGTTTGAAAATGGTTACATTTGAACTAAATGTTTTCTTTTTTAAATGTTTTTCTATTTTAGGCCACTGATGAAGAGCAGGTGGTGACTGGGATGAATGCTGGACAAAGAGGAGAAATGATCTTCCCCCAAACTGATGCAACGGTGGTTTTAAAGGAGGAGGCCGCCCTGGATAATGTCAAAGATGTTGCACACCTTGGCTGAGCTGATGGGACTTCATGACTACATCAATTATCTTAAAGAAATTAAGGAAATTGGCAGTGATGCATTTTCTGTATGCAGTCATGGACTATGAAACAAACCGTAAGTGTATAGTCTGTAAAAACAAAATGTCAAATGCTCGTTCTGTGTTGTTCAGTAGAAATGGAGTTCACATTCATTCATACACATACTCACAATACTTCACACATTTGCTTGTGTTAAATGTTATAATGTCAGTGTTAATGTTGTGGTTTTATTTTTAGTTTGTGTTTAAAAGAAAAAAGAAGAAAGAAACTATTAACTAATTGTACAATTATTGGAAAGTAGTGTTTTTTGTACAGTAGTTTTATACAATATACAGAATTTACCAGACAAAATAGTCAGCAGATGTTCAGTGCTTCATTTATAAACTCTGTACCTGCTAATGCCATATTTTTTCTACATTTCTTTTCACATGCATGTTATTTTTGAATGTTTTCTCTTGTTGTAGTTTTTAATAAACATTTATCTTTTGATAGTCATTCTGTGTGTGTTAAAGTGATTTTATAATGATCAAGATTTGTAGATTTAATGCCTAGCTCAACTTTGGGTATATTTTAGCCTAGCAGTGTAGTAATTTTAAACCATAAAAAAAGCAACCCAGCATGCTGGGTCAATCATTTAACCCAAATTGCTGGGTCAAAACAACCCAGCGCTGGGTTTGTCCCTTTTTTTACCCAGCGCTGGGTTGCCAAAATAACCCAAATTGAGCATTTTTTAGAGTGCATATACATTTTTGCGTTCAGCTCTTTTTATGTAGATTTCAAGTATTTTAGTTCATACAATAATAATAATAATTTATTTCAATCCCCTGCTGAAAAAAGAAAAAAAAGAAACCATCACAGAATTTTAATGGTTTTACTGGTTACAACGGGAATTGTACTGGTTTTAATAGTAACCGTAATGGTCTCTACTGGCAATTGGTCACCTTCTATTGGTGGTTTGTTAAAACCACTAAAACCTAATGTAATATTTCCCAAAACACACTACAGGAAACCATTATTTAATGATTTTAATGGTTAAAAGTTAATGGTTTGTAATGTTTGTATTGGTATTTGTAGTGGAAATGATTAGAATCATTCTGTGATGGTTTCTATACCCTCATGAAAATTAACCATGGTTTTATCATAGCAAAAGTGTAGTAACCATGTTTTTTGGGACATTGATTACCATTTGTATAACAACTGTTCTACTGCAAATAGTTGTACTACCAAAATAATGGTTAAACTATAGTTAGTGTAGAAAGACCATGGCTAATTTGTGGTTACCATGGTTTAACTATAGTAACCATGTTTTTTGTTTTGTTTTATTTGTAGTAAAACCATGTTTAATTTTTGTAAGGGTAGTTTTTTGTCAGCAGGGTCACCATGGGATTTGTGATGTTATTGCTGTAATATTGTGAGACAGTAGTGACTGTAGTTGTGGTGGGCCCATTTGGGAGGTCAACCAGGGCCGTTTTTTTACTTCCAGTCTATTCCTGTATTTTCCGGAATCGCTGTGTGAAAGAGGCTTATCCTTCTTTCACACAGACACGTCATATTCATGTAGCAGCAGTGGTGATGAGAGAAAATGCTTGAAAAACAGAGAGGAGAAATCAATCTACATATAAATCTAAATAAAAGTATAGCACATCTACTATCTACTAATAATTATATATAAATAAATAGTTTTTTACCAATGCAAATATGTTAGAAACGATGCATCATGATACTGTAATGTGGGGCGTTTTGGGAATGTAGTAGTGTTGATTAATTAGGTGGAGTTAATTGGTAAAGAGGAACACCGGGAGGGAACACCAGAGATTGGGGCGGGAAAAAAAAGGCTGAAAAGGAGTACGGACCAAAGAGGAGCGGGGGAGCCTATGTCTAGAGAGAACGGCGGCACTCAATTGTTTGGGCGGGGGGTGTCGTTTGCGGTCGGTTAGGGCCGCCGGCGACGAAGATAGATAGGTAGTGGGAACGGGGCGAGCGTAGTTAGGGGCTGAGCGGTAGGAGTGCCGTTGTTTGCCACTATGCTGGAATACGTGCTGGAATATTGCTGAACTTCGTCACTGCACTGATTTCGTTGGACTGTTTGAGCGTGCTTTCACATTGTTGAACCTCGCTGCAACGCTGATCCTATTGGACTACCTGAGCATGCGGGACGGCGACTGAACCTCGCAGCTGCGCTGATTTCATTGGACTGTTTGAGTGTGCAGGAAAGTTACTGATCTTCACAACTGAGCTGATATTGTTGGACTGCTTGATCGCGCTGATATATGATTATGTCGTCATACTGAGACGCTCAGACTGTTCGAGTGTGCTGAAAAACTGCGGAACCTCCCTACCGCAGTGACACGGTGTGGAATTCTGTCTTTTTCCTATGCATATTTATTAGTGGTTGTATGAAATAAAGTTGTTCCTTCTTATTTGAGGGGGAATGTGAGGGTGGGTGTGACTGAAGCCTAAAGAGTTTTCAGGGGAAAGATATCCTTTTTTTGCACGTGTGTGATGTGGAGGTTCTAAATGAGTTGAAGTGTCACTGTTTGTAAATGATCGAGTGTCACTAGAGAAAAGAGTGAATTCACGTGGTATCCTGTAGTCTCGAGGCTCTTGGGTTGTGTGCTAACCAATCCTTTATTTCCCCCTTGTGTTGAATAAAAACAGAATCTTTTGATTGAAGTTGTGGTGGTGTGTTGTCTCCTGGGCGCCAGACCTGACTGGCAAGAATTAAAGGTGGTGGCAGCAAGCCCAATAAATAAATAAATTATTACACTGGTGGCAGCGGTGGGATCCCCAGGCCTATAATGTTAGACCCAGAAGGTGACAACACCCCATCCGCTTCTTTAAATGATAGGGTGTCGACAGGACAGGCATTAGTATCCAGGATGGCGGCTGCACAACCTGTTTTTATGCCTGATACTGTTACAGGAGTTAACCGTGAATGGTCTGATTGGATAGGGCAGTTTGAAATGGCCGCGGAGGTAAATGGCTGGAATGATGATCTAAAGTTAAAGTTCCTTTCTTTATTGTTATCAGGCAGAGCTCGGGATATTTATTGTGGATTATCCACTGAGTCAAATAATAATTATGTAATATTAAAAGCATCTTTAGGGAGGTGCTTGGAGCCCTGTGATAGCGATGATTGGAACCATGGCAGGAGAGACATTAGGGAGACAAAGTGTTTTAATATTTTAGTTTTAGTATTTTTACTCCTGCCCTGAGAGCAGCGCATAATTCAGTTTAGTACTGTTCGTTTTACTCCTGCCCTGAGAGCAGTGCACAGTTTAGTAAAAATAACAGTAATACGAACCTATTGAGTACTCCTGCCCGAGAACAGTGCATAGTTTAGTAAAAATAACAGTAATACGAACCTATTGAGTACTCCTGCCCCGAGAGCAGTGCATTTAGTAAAAATAACAGTAATACGAACCTATTGAGTACTCCTAGTGCATAGTTTAGTAAAAATAACAGTAATACGAACCTATTGAGTACTCCTGCCCCGAGAGCAGTGCATAATTCTGTTTAGTACTGTTATTTTTACTCCTGCCCTGAGAGCAGCGCTAATGTTAATGCTAGCGCTAACTGACTAATGAAATGTCACGGAGATTTGAACGAGTTCTGTTGTCGCTCATATCGGTATCACAGACAGCGCTGTAGCATTGGAAAAGCATGTTTTACTCAATCTACCCCATAAGCAGTTTTGGTGCGATCGACTGATAAAGCAGTTAAATGAAAATGCATATGATATGATATGTAGTCGGTGATTACTTGTTCTGTGCGTCTTTGCCAGCTAATTATCTCAGTAAACGTTAGAGTTATGTTGATTTATTATTATTTTTTAAATAAAATACATGGTAAATTCGCTTACCGTGCAGCAAATGCCTCCCACGAAGCGTTAATAACGTTTCTGTCTGAAGTATTCCCTCCACACGTCCAAATTTCCTGACCCCACCTCTGTTTCAGTTTCATTGGTTGAATCTGTAAACCCAATCATTTTCCTTTCTGCCCTCAGAACATTTTTGTGTAAGCAAAATTCCCATCTGCACAGAGGACCAGGCCTGGACTTTATTTTGTGTTTTGTGTGTAACCAAACACTCGTTACAGTAACCTAAATCATTTATAAACCTATGCCGACACAGGAGAATACATCAACACACATCACAATTTCAAAATAAAAGTTTAAACCCTTGCTCTGAGTTTGTATGTGGCCAAATTAAATGGATTTAAATGTCGTTGAATCAGAAAAGGGTATAACTGCAGCCTGGAGATCTCCGAATGGGGACGGGAACTCCATAACGGGGTGGGAGCTCCAAAATAGGGCGTGGCTTCCTCCCATTGACAGACAGGCACATGACAAGGATTCGCAAATTTTTCCTCTAATCCACTTCAGGGCAAACTCTGCCCCACAGCTGATTCTAAAGGTTTTATTGGTTATGTCAGTAACAGTGTTGCTTTATTACACTATGCTACACAAATGCTAACCCTAAAACCTACCCCACACCTTACCCTAACCTTAACTAGTGAAATTGACTGCACGATGGGATTGGCGCTGAATAACGTGGTAGATAAACAGTTAATAAAATTATGCGATATAAGATCACTGGGCCGTTCTGTAACTTTCCCACCGGACCTCACTGGACAGTGGGATGTTTTTAGTTACACCCAGCATCACTACCCATTCCTACCCTGCAAATTTCAAGCCCTGAGATGCCCCTGTTGCTTAAAACAAAGCGATAGAGTAAAACCTTTCTCCTGGGCTGTGTTGGGCTGGGACGGCTCGTGGGAGAGCATGCGGGTGATTCCCATTTATATCATTAAGCAGGTTCAAACTCCAGTCCGAACACCACTGGCCATGAGCTCTCACTGAGCATATTTATTTATATAGCATATTTTATTTTATTTTAGATCAACTAGAAACAATGTTTAATTTATAAAGTTTTATTCTGAAGTCATTAACAATTGGCTGAAGCCAGAGGAGGAGCTCTGGAAGGATAAAAGGAGGAGTGACGACAGTCGAAGACGAGAGAGGACCAGGCCTGGACTTTTACTTTTTAATTTTGTGTTTGTTTATTTTATTATCAAAGTCTCTAAATATTCACCGGTTCCTGCCTCCTTCTTCCCGGGTTTTGGTCCTCTCTCGTCTTCCATGAGACTTGAGACCGGTGAGTGGCACAGGTGTCGCTCATTATCACTCCACCGGTCTTGCTCTGCTCCCACGGCTCTCTGCCCCACCTCACTCGTGAAAAAAAACATGTAATAATTGGTTTTGATACTTTATTTGAGCCATTTATTATTGCCTTATTGTTAGTTATATAAATATAGTAATACTTAAGCCTGGTTTTCACTGTTTTTTTTTTAATATCAGATTACTTAACTGTCAAAATAATCAGTAGATTACTTGATTTACTTAAATAATCATTTGTTACAGCCCTAGATTAGTTAAAACATTTCAAAATCCAGCTGCATTGTTTTACTTTTTGTGATTTAACAGACAAACATTTTGTCACTGAAAATTCCTTAACTTTCATTTCTCGATGCTTCCAAGTCCGCTCCTGAGTTTTGCCTTTGAAGAACAGGCTTTTCAGGTCCTCGGCTGAATTGGCATATCAATTGCCTGGAGTTGGTGACAGTGCTTTTGGCCTTGAACAGGTTCCGGCCTTTGATTCAAAGCAAGCAACAGACAGCACAGTGACTGTTGTGTACATCAACCACTAGGGTGGTGTTCGCTCCTTTCGCATGTCACAACTTGCCCGGCATCTCCTACTGTGGAACCAGTATAATGGAGGCTTACTCCCCTGATCTCAAGAGGTGCACTAGCGACAGACGCTAGTGGCTGCAGTCTTTTAGCCTCCTTGTTAGTGAGTCCACCTCCCATGCCGGAGACCTGGTTTTGAGACCGCTCAGAGCGGTGTGCAAGTAGGAACTGGGGAGAGGACGTACACCAGCACAAACTCAAGTTTCTGCATACTACTCACATTCTGGGCGAACTCAATCGTGTGGCCGATTCCCTCTCACAACAAGTTTCGCTTCGGGGTGAGTGGAGGCTCCACCCTCAGACGGTCCAGCTGATTTGGAATCGATTCGGGCAGGCACAAGTAAATCTGTTTGCCTCACTGACAGTTATGGTATGGCCTGACCGAGGCCCCCCTTGGTACAGACAGCTGGTTTGTGCAAGTATGCCTTTCCCCCAGACACTATGCAAAGTCAGTGAGAACAGGCAACAGCTCCTGCTGGTGGCCTCGTATTGGCCCAACAGGTCCTGGTTCTCAGAGCTTGTGCTCCTGTCATCGATTCCTCTCTGGCTCATTTCTCTGAGAAGGGACCTCCTCTCTCAGGGGAGGGTCACAAGGGGCACAGGGGCACCTGCACCCAGATCTCTGGAACCTCCATCTATGGTCCCTGGATGCGACCAAGAGGACTTCAGAGACCTTCCACCCGAAGTTGTAAACACCCTTATGCAGGCCAGAGCCCCCTCTACTAGGCGGCTGTACGACCTGAAATGGCTTATTTTTTTAAACTTGTGTTCTTCCCAAGGTAAGAACCCATGGAGATGTGGCATTGAATCTGTGCTATCCTTGCTCCAAGGAGGCCTGGATAGATGCCTTTCTGCTTCAACAATCAAGGTCTATGTGGCCGCAATATATCAGCCAATTATGACATGATGGAAGGCAGATCGGTGGGAAAGCACGATTTGGTTATGATTTCTCAGAGGTGCCCGGAGGTTGAACCCTCCTAGGCTGCGCCTCATCCCCTCTTGGGATCTTTCTGTGGTCCTTCAGGCTCTACAGGAGGATCAGTTTGAGCCCCTTCAGTCAGTTGATTTTAGCACCCTCTCCATGAAAAAGGCCCTCCTGACTGCCAGCCCTCCTGACTGCGCTCACCTCTGTTAAAAGAGTGGGAGATCGTCAAGCCCACTCCGTTAACGTTTTGTGCCTGGAATTTGGGCCGGCAGACTCTCAGACATTATCCTGAGACCCCGGCCTGGATACGTGTCCAAGGTACCTACCACTCCCTTCAGAGATCAGGTGGTGACCTATCTCATTCATGTTGAATGTACTCAGAGTTTTTTGGAGGACAGCAGAAGGGGAACACTGTCTCCAAGCAAAGGATATCTCACTGGATTGTGGATGCAGAGGTCTACCCTGCCCACTGGGAGTGAGAGCCCACTCGACCAGGGGAGATGCTGCTTCGACAGCTTTGGCGAATGAGGCCTCTCTAATAGACATTTATAGAGCTGCAGGTTGGGCTACACCTAACACATTCACCAGGTTTTATAATCTGCGAATGGAACTAGTTTCTTCCAGAATTCTAAACACAAGCTCTGCAACTCAGGGAAGTGGTACGGTGTAGAGCTTGCTATAGCGCATCCCCGCAAGGGTAATTACACTTCTTTAGTTCAGTCTGTTTTCTTATGTGAACCCTGAACTACCCTTTTCCATCACTCTTCGGCGGAGGAACTTGCTATTACCCAATACAAGGTAGGTTGCCTCATGTGAAGTCTTGTATTGGGTTAGTGTTCCACATGTGGCCTCATGTGTGTATTCTCCACCTTACCTTCCCTAGATGCAGCGTTTCCCCTGAGACAGGCTCTGTCTCTAGGTTCTGAGTTCCGGTAGTCTCTCCTTATGTGGAGCCCACCTCAGAATCCTCCCTATGTAGCACTCCCCATGTAGTCGAACAGTGATTCATTGAATGAGCCATATAACATCAACTATGCAATGGATATTAACATCCAAAATATAGTGAAAGCACTCTTTATTAGCACAGTAACAAGGTACTTCCCTTTTCAATATAAATATGATTTTATTGGATAAATAAGACATATAAACTAATCTAACACATAAACACATATCCACACAGGTTGCGGAAAGAGAGAAAGTGAGGAAAGAATGAGATTAGACGAGTGAAAAGATGAAATCCCAGGTTTATAGCTGGAAGTTCAGTAGTCATTCGAAGTCTTGGGCATTGGCTGGAGGATGGTGCGGAATCGTAGTTGAAGTTTTGAGGTGGGCACAGACGTCTGAGACACGGCATAGTGAAAGTAAAACTTAGTAAAACTTCACATGAAACTCTCAACGGAAAAGAAGAGACAGTAAAGACTGTAACTAGACTAGATGCAGGCCAAAGCATGCTGGAAGAGTGCTTGAAGAACGCAAAAGGCATAGGCAAAAAACGACGGCTAAAAAGCAATGAAAAAAAGAAGCCAAATTTGTTGGTGTCCTGAGTTTTTCAACTGGGCTGTTGGACATGTCCCAGATGGTGTCTTGACCAATTAGACATTGTCTTAGCACGGGGTGCTGCCAATACATAAATCAACATGTTATCTTATCTGTCACGTGGTCCAAATTTTCCCGCTCTTGATACATTTTAGAAAGAATTGATAGAAATGATTCAAGAAAGCATTTTCAAACTCATGCATACCATACATATCTATAAGCCTATAAACTATTCAATAGTTATTCAAAATGACATACACAATGAGTGATTAGAACATGATAGTCTAATGTGTGGGTTAAATATGTGATATGGAGTTATGCAATGGACTGATATTCATTTATAAGTCCTTTTGAGATTATTTTTGTGCATCTACAGATGTAAGAGAGTCTCTGTGTTGTTCTGTCAATGTGAGGACGTGCTCTGTGAGGAACAAAAGGTCAAAAGGTCTAGAAGGAGCCTGGTTCAGATGCAAAAGCCAACTGATTTTTTTTTTTTTAAATAGGCATTTATATTAGGCTCCTATGTATAGGTTTCTACCTAAGTACCGGTAGTTCTGATTGGACTGAGCCTGGGATTTGTGTTGAAAGCATTCACTCAATATCATTTTCTCATATTTGACCGAGGTGGCTTTTAGAGGGTTTTGCATCTGAACTCTTCAAGTGTTCTCTTGTGTTAATATTGCAGGTTGTTCAATGTGAAAGTGTTGGTTGGTTTGTTAGGTTCACTCTAGGCTGCTTAGCGCTAGGATCTGATCTATGATCATCCATGTCTTTTTGAAATTCGGCTCCTAGTGTTTTTCTTTGATCTAATCTTAAGTCATCTGATTCGTTCTGAAATGCTACAGTTTTCATGCTGCTAAGAGGACCAGTGGCCACATGCTGCTTATTAAACCGCACATAATTGGAGGATTCACTCTCGAAATTGCAATGTTTGACAGAGCAATAACCATAGCAATAGACAGGACAAAATATGAAATGTCAAAACAGATTATTAAGGCTATGGCACTAATTTTAGAAGCACCCTTAGTTATTTGATTCCAGAACCAGGCCTGCTGATTACAGATGAAGTGATAATTCACATAACCACGAGTTTAATGTGGCAAATGTGGTCCAATTTCACTCACGATACTGTGACTGCCCTGCGTGTATTACTAGCACAGTATATGTTAGGCTAAATTTAAACGATCTCGTCTCTTTTATCTGATTAACTGTAATGAAGCAAAATATCTAACGTTAAACTTTTGTAGAAGTTGTTCAGAAAAACATAAACCCGATGATAAACCACTTACTTCACATATGATGAACACCGGATGAAAAACACCACAGCATCATGTTTTCATGTTCAAGGCAAAGACCAACATCTAATCACAGAATCTAATCATTTTGCAGGAAAATAGTTTGCTTCAAGAATAAAAATAAGGGCACTGATGAGTTTTGCTGTAAAAACTCTGGCTCTGTCACTGTTCTTAACTTACCAAAATATTCCAGAATGCAATAGTTATGCATTACATATTTTAACAAATTAGTATTATAATTACAATAATACATGTAACTTTAATTGGTAGACTTGCCAGACTAAGAGAATGTGCCCCTCCTTAAGTTTGTTCCTCTCTCCTTTAACATCTCAGGTTATGGGTTTTTCCACTCCATTCTTGTCTTTGGCTGGTTTGATATGGGATTCATAAGGAAAGCTGCCTTGCAATGATTTGGCTATAAATACATTTTTAATTAAAGTGGATAATAGTTTTAGCAGCATATTAATGAGTGCAAAAGTGGATGAGTTCTTAGGTAATAAATGGAGAAAAGCAATGCCTGAGGATGTTACTCTGTTAAACACTGTGAATCACTTCATCCAAAGCCAACTGGCCATACCTTCTCCTTGACGGCCAACGTCTTGTAGAGTTCAGCTCAAACTTGCCCCAGAGACACTTGTTGGAAGTTATTAGTGATCCTAAAGACCTAGATTAGCTGGTTCAGGTGTGTTTAATTGGGGTTAATGAATAATGGAATGGTGATTTAGAAGTGCTGTTCATGTTTATTTACAGTTTAAGCTACTACAGTTTCAAGTTCAGAGTATAGAAGAGTAATTACTTTCTCAGAAGTGTCTGATAATGTTCTCACATATTCTCTGTTCTCACAGTCATAGTGTCTGTATGTGTATGTATGAAAATCAGGTTTTTGTCATGCTCATTATCTTTTGTCAGTGCTGAGGTGTGCACACATAATTACTGTTACCGAAGGAAAAGTGTACGTGATTTTTTTTTTTTTTTCTTGAAGCAGTTAACTGACAAACATCTAGCCTGTAAACAATTTAAATGATGTTTTAATAACATAGTTCGGGAGGAGCGCGATCAGATAATCAACTAGTTCGGCAAGGTGTAAGAGGTGAAATTATTTCCTCATGAATTTAAATCCAGGAACTCTGACCAAAGCAGATGCCATGGAACGAAACAATAAAACTAATCTGGGGTGCGTTTCCAAAACCAACTATGGTCGCAAGTTCTGTCGTTACCGATAGAGTTCAATGGACCTAACCACCATAGTTAGCTAACAATGCTTTTGGGAAACGCACCCCTGGAGAAGAGATCTCCAAAGAGAGCAATCAACACCACCCCCCTTGCTCATTTACGACTCCCTCCCTCCCTTTCTCCCTCCCTCCCTTTCTCCCTCCCTTTGACCTAAATATGATTTTCAGTTATAATAAATAATCCTAAAATTCAACATTAGTAACTTACTTTTCGCAGCATCAGTCGCGCGCGCACAAGATCTCTCGGTTCTTACCTGTGAATTCAGTTAACTGGAGACTCGCTCTAAACGGAGCATTTGAATCAGTGAGTTGTCGACTCGAGAACAGCTGCGATCGGATCATTCCAATTTATGAATGAATCGTTTGGTGCGATTAACTAGTAATTTAACAGGTTAATTGAAAAGAATCAGTTCATGAATCAGACACCGCTTGTGCGTCTCAGAGCACGTGATATATTATAAGGAGTAACGACATGTTTTATGAAATGTAGTGAAGTAAAAAGTACGATCTTACGCTTTGGAATGTAGTGTAGTAAAAGTGAAAGTTACTCAAAATAAAACTACTCCAGTAAAGTACAGATACTTGAAAAATGTACTTAAGTACAGTAACGAAGTACAGCTACTTCGTTACTGCCCACCACTGCTTTTTTGCAATGAATGTTTGTGGCTTACCCTCCTTGTGAAGGGTCAATGATTTTTCTTTTAGACAGCTGTCAGATCAGCAGTCTTCCCACGATTGTGTAGCCTAGTGAACCAAATTGAGAGACAATTTCGAAGGCTCAGGAAATTTGAAAGCTGATTGGCATGTCACATGAATTGATGGGTTTTTGTTAAATGTGAGCCAAAATCATCACAATTAAAAGAACCAAAGACTTAAACTACTTCAGTCTGTGTGCACTGAATTTATTTAATACACAAGTTTTACAATTTGAGTTGAATTACTGAAATAAATGAACTTTTCCATGACATTCTAATTTATTGAGATGCATCTGTATTTGAATTTCAACTGAATTTAATTCTGAAATGGATTCTCATTGCTTAATTATTCAATTACCTGACAAATAAAACATTATATTTGATTTATTCTGATCTCTTCTGAAATCACTATTACTAGTAAATTGTGAGGAGGCTTTTGTTATCGCAAATTACGGCCAGGATAGAGCAAACTGCAGGCTCAGGACTGAATGGAGCAGTTGGCACTTCACCTGAAGACCACCTGATTTCTGTCTATCACTGATGTTAGCAAGTTGTATGGCAGAAGACTAAAGTAAACTACACTTTTTGTGAAGGCAAGCAGTTGGCGGCTGTCAAAAAGGTATTAGTCACCTACAGACCTCTGACTAACATCAGACTGGAGTTTTTGTGATCGTGAGTTCGTCGCTGGCCACGCCAGACTCAAAAGAGACACTGGGTCCCCAATAAACGAATAATTGAAAGTATGGGATTTCCAGAATAATCAAATATCTAAATTAATACATAATTGATATTTCTGATCCGCGTAAGTTAGAGTAGGCGCCTACATTTTAACGATCACATGGAATTGGAGTCAGATTAAACATGGAGCTAGATTAAAATTGAAACTAAATCCTGATAAATTCACTTTGCAGAAGAGCTGTTAAAAGGCCGAACATGCATTAAACCTTCAACCAGGCCACTGGACTCCGCGTTTGGGCCGGTGGATGGATCCTTACAGGTGCAACTCGTCTAGCTAATCATCCAAATTAGCACAAGTCATATATATGCACACAGCCAATTTACCTCTGTCATTCGACATTTTCGGCAACTCCTCACTCTTAATCTACCGTCATCCCATACTTGGGATAGGGGGAGTTCTCTGGGTTCAGGCCATATTTCGGGCTCGGAGCCCTCCCCCAGGACAGCATGCCAAAATATGCTTACTGTTTACTCAACCAGATTATGTAAGGGTGAACTTGTTGAAATATAAAACAGTTAAAGGATAAGGATATTTTTTTTTTTTTTTACAATTTCTTTCCACCTGATAAAATATGTGACTCTGGACCACAAAACCAGTCATAAGGGTCATTTTTGAAAAAAAATGAAATTGAGATACATCTGAAAGTTGAATAAATACGCTTTCCACTGATGTATGGTTTTTAGGATAGGACAATATTTGGTCGAGATACAACTATTTGAAAATCTGGAATCTGAAAGTGAAACAAAATCTAAATACTGAGAAAATTGCTATTAAAGTTGTCCAAATGAAAGTCTTATCAATGCACTAACGAAAAAAATCACATTTTGAAATATTTACAGTAGGAAATTTACAAAATATTTTCATGGAACATGATGTTTACTTAATGGATCCTAATGATTTTTGGCATAAAAGATCATCGATAATTTTGACCCATACATGTGAGTATTGACACAAATATACCTGTGCTACTTAAAGGTCCACTGAAGTGCTTTGAAACATAATTTCAACTGAAACAGGAAGACAGGGCAGGACATATCAAGCAGTCACGCCCCCTTTTTTAAATAGCCAATAGCATTTATATCACAGCTAGAGCCAGAGCCGGACCGGACCGGACCTCCCATAAGCATTAAGGGACCAAAACACACCAAAACATATGCTTGGGGGGGGTCCCCTGGTTTTTCACTAAAAATATAATACTTAAAACATAAAACTAGTGAAAATGAAAATGAAATGAAAAGATTCGATTGCTGTATTAAATTTAGACCTGCTCACGGTAAATCATACTTTATTTCTAAGCGTTTTTACAGCGTTGCGCATTATAACCAATCACACACGATTCTGTTGAATTTAGAATGCAGTGGCCAATCAGAGGCGTTCAGAACAGTCATTGCTGAAACCTGGAGTTTTGTTCAGATTGAACTCGCGAATTCCCCCATCATAAGCAACAAAGTGCAGATGTACTAACTATGTAAGTAATAGATTTATTTATCATACAGTGTATGGACAGCTTCACTGATTATAAGAGAAGTTATGAGTGCTTAAACACTAGCTAAACTGACTGTGCTCATTTAGAGTGCGTTCTTTCACTTTGCGATTCAGTCTAATAAAATGCATTTTCCCAAAATTCAGGATATGGGAACAGAAAATGTATATTTATATTATTTCATATAGTTAATCAATATCACACTTTTTTTTCTGCAAAAATCAAAAATGTTCACAAATATTGATTTTATACAACAGTTCAATAAACTAGGATATTATTAAGATAGTTACGTTCTAGACACCATATTGCCTATTTTTGTTGTATTTCGCAAACAAAAATCATTCCAAACACAGCCACTGCACTGTTTTGCGTCTCTAAACAACATGACGTTTGTTTCGTTCCTGAATGAATCAACCGTTTAAATGATTCGGTTCAATCGCAATGACTCACTTATTAACTGTGACTTAGTGACACCTACTGGCGGTTGTAATTCGACATTTAAAGTACTTTTTCATTTTTTTAAATAATTTTAAAAATCATTTAAGGTTTTAATATTAAAATATTTAAAATCTTTCATGCATTTGTGACTGCAGGTTAAATGCATTCATGTCCTGCATTAAACAGTGGGTAAATACATCTAAATGCCATTTCAGATGCAGCATTTGTTTCCTCTATATTGAAAAGATAAATTTTGTTGATAATGATTTTATGTGTGTGATAACAGCCTAAAACGTCTTATTATTCTGAGCGACTTTATTGATTATATATAAGAATATGACGCAAAAAATAATGCATACTTTAAGAAATAAATAAATAAATAAATAATAATAATAATGGCTTTATAAAAGTTGAAAAAATGCCCACAAAAGGTAAAAATCACTTTAAACTTGTTTGAAAATATTAATTTCCTCGGCTAGATGTTTAATTCTTCTTTGCTTAGTGATTGTTTGGTACACCTACTTAACTGATCGTCGTAAAATAAGCTTTTATCTTAGAATTAGGTTTTCTCAATGATAAGGGATGATAATGATAAAGGATAAGACAAAATTTGAATCATATTTACATACGTTTTTTTTTTTTCCCCAAGAGCTTTGACACAATTCAAACACTGACAGTAACATTTGTTAAAGTTACTTTCTTGACGATGCGGTGCCCTCCAAATGCCTTGAAGGCTCGAATGCAGCCTAGTTTGTGTGTCCAGGTCGCGCCCGCGAGCATATGAGATTGAAGTGTAGACCATACCTGTCAAGTTTTGGATTTGAAAATAAGGGAAATTTTCCGGCGCCCGCCGCAAGCAGTCCCACCACCCCAACCAAGCTCCAGTATCCCTTACATTTTAAGACAGGTGACAAGAAAGCTAAAATCACCACTTGTCAACCACTTATAAACTACAATCGGCTTTATGCACAGCTGCACTACTTCCTGAACTTCAGGCAGCTCCTTTGTTTCCTGTCTGCCATTATTGGACAAACTGATTAATCCAGGTGAAGTTCAGGAAGTTCAGCTGTGCATAAAGCCAATGATAGGCCTACCTTTGTTGACATTGACATGCTGTGAACATTCATAGCCTAAATGAAAACACAAAAGGGTATATATGAAGAGCATTTATTTAAAGGCTTATTTGCATATTTTCTGTTCATTTAACATTGCTTGTCTTTACATTTACATTTACATTTCATTTTCATTCCACATTCTTTTCACATTCACACACTCATTCATTTCATATTGCTTTTTTGTACAGTTTTTCTTTTCATTTCACATAACTTTTCTTTACTCTTTTAGTGACTTATTGTACTTATTTGTTGCAGACTTTGCATTCTTTAAGACTGTTTTGGCAGGAGTGCCTTCCTTCTCTGTCCTGGCGTCCATCATCTGTCTGTTTTTTCTTCTTTTTTCCCGCGTCGTCACTCATCAACTCATCATCTGACCTCACACACTAACCTCGCGACAACTGCCACCTACAGTACCTGTAGTAGGCTACTGCAGGTGGCAGATATCGCGAGGCTAGTGACAGAGCTCAGATTTTTTTTGGGGGGACGTTTTTTTTTTTTTAATAACGCAGGTTAAAATACGGGAGATTTACGGGAAAATACTAATACGGGAGGACGGCGGGAAAGAAGGGTAAATTACGGGACTTTCCCGGCCAAAACGGGATACTTGACAGGTATGGTGTAGACAGCAATGCGGGAGAGGTGCGTCTGACTCCGGGCTACTTTTACACTGTTGCCGCTGGAGGACCTGGAGGACTGCAATGACCATCTGATCTGGATACGGACTGGATCTGGTGGTTAAGCTGACCTCGGAATAAGAAAGAAACAGACTAATATTAGCGTAGATGCCATTCTTCTGACGATGCACTGAGTACGTCGGGTGTTATGGGAAGTGTTCCCGGTTCCGGTTGACCTAATTAGTGCAGCCTAACAATCCTTTAACGGATTTGAATAATAGAAATGTGTTAATGTGTTATGTGTAAGCAAGGTTAAAGAGATGGGTCTTTAATCTAGATTTAAACTGACAGAGTGTGTCTGCGTCCCGAACAGTGTTGGGTAGATTGTTCCAAAGTTTGGGTGCTAAATAAGAAAATGATCTGCCGCCCGCGGTTGATTTGGATATTCTAGGTATTATCAAACTGCCAGAGTTTTGAGAATGCAGCGGACGTGAGGGACTATAATGCGATAAGAGCTCGCTCAGGTACTGAGGAGCTAAACCATTCAGGGCTTTATAAGTAATTAGCAAGATTTTAAAATCTATACGATGTTTAATAGGGAGCCAGTGCAGTGTTGACAGAACCGGGCTAATATGATCATACTTTTTGGTTCTAGTAAGACCTCTAGCTGCTGCATTTTGGACCAGCTGGAGTTTGTTTATTAAGCGAGCAGAACAACCACCCAATAAAGCATTACAATAATCTAATCTTGAGGTCATAAACGCATGAATTAATGTTTCAGCATTTGACATTGAGAGCATGGGTCGTAATTTAGATATATTTTTGAGATGGAAAAATGCAGTTTTGCAAATACTAGAGATGTGGTTTTCAAAGGAAAGATTGCCATCAAATAGCACACCTAGGTTCCTAACTGATGATGAAGAATTGACAGAGCAGCCATCAAGTATTAGACAGTGTTGTAGGTTATTACACGCTGAGGTTTTAGGTCCAATAATTAACACCTCTGTTTTTTCAGAATTTAGCAGTAAGAAATTACTTGCCATCCAATTTTTTAACTCAACTACACAATCAGTTAGTTTATCAAACTGGTATGTTTCGCCGGGCCGCGAAGAAATATAGAGCTGAGTATCATCAGCATAACAGTGAAAGCTAACACCATATTTCCTGATGATATCACCCAAGGGTAACATGTAAAGCGTAAAAAGTAATGGCCCTAGCACTGAGCTTTGCGGTACTCCATACTGCACTTGTGATCGATATGATACCTCTGAGAGGCTTAATAGCAGCCAGTTTGAAGGTTTTGGGGACATATCCTAATGACAGTGATGAATTAATAATATTTAGCAGAGGATCTATGAGATCTGGAAGCAGGTCTTTTAGTAGCCTAGATGGAATAGCGTCTAGCATACAAGTTGTTGGTTTAGATGCTTTAACAAGTTTATACAATTCATCCTGACCTATAGTAGAAAATGAGTGGAATTGTTCCCCAGGAGATCTATAGGACACTATCTGATGCGATACTGTAATTGACGGCTGCATGGTGACAATTTTGTCTCTAATAGTATCGATCTTGGAAGTAAAGTAGTTCATAAAGTCATTACTGCTATGCTGATGGGCATAGTCAGTGCCTGTTTTTGTTAACTTAGCCACTGTATTGAATAAATACCTAGGGTTATGTTTGTTATCTTCTAAAAGAGTCGAAAAGTAATCAGATCTTGCCGATTTTAATGCTTTCCTATACGATAGGGTACATTCACACCAAGCAGTACGAAAAACCTCTAATTTTGTTTCCCTCCAGCTGCGCTCCATTTTCCGGGCTGCTCTCTTTAGGGCGCGAGTGTTGCTCGTTATACCACGGGGTCGGACTGTTTTCCTTAATCTTTCTTAGGCGCAGAGGAGCGACCGTATCTAGAGTTCTGGAAAAGAGAGAGTCAATAGTTTCTGTTACATAGTTTTCTGAGCTATTGGACATGCTGAGGAATTCAGATAAGTCAGGAAGATTACTCAGAAAGCAATCTTTTGTAGTAGAAGTGATGGTTCTACCATACTTGTAATAAGGAGTTTTATTTATTATTTTTTTATTTACAGTTTTATTTATCTGGAGTATACACGAGACTAGATAATGATCAGAGATATCATCACTTTGCTGCAGAATCTCAACGGCATTGACATGAATTCCATGTGACAGTATTAAGTCTAGAGTATGATTTCGACAATGAGTGGGACCTGACACGTGTTGTCTAACTCCAATAGAATTTAAAATGTCTGTAAATGCTGTTCCCAGTGCATTGATTTCATTATCGACATGGATGTTAAAGTCACCTACTATTAAGACCTTATCTGTAGCTAACACCAGCTCAGATATAAAATCAGCGAATTCTTTAAGAAAATCTGTATGGTGCCCTGGTGGCCTGTATACAGTAGCAAGTACAAACATCATGGGAGATTTATCATTAACACTTGTTTCTCTGGATAATGTTACATGAAGCACCATTACTTCAAACGAGTTATACTTGAAGCCTGCTCTCTGAGAAACACTGAAAATATTGCTATAAATTGTAGAAACACCTCCCCTTTACCTTTTAGACGTGGCTCATGTTTATAACAGTAATCATGAGGGGTAGACTCGTTTAAGATTATGTAATCATCTGGTTTTAGCCAGGTTTCTGTCAAACATAGCACATCGAAGTTATGATCAATGATCATATCATTTACAAAAAGCACTTTTGTAGAGAGGGACCTGATATTCAAAAGGCCAAGTTTTATCAATTGTTTCTCTGTATTATGTACATTTTTTATTTGTTGAACGTTGATTAGATTATTACTCTTAAATTGGTTTGGACGTCTTTTGTATTGTCTAGCTCGGGGAACAGACACAGTCTCTATAGCATGATATCTAGGTGAAAGGGTCTCTATGTGCTGAGAAATAACTGATTTTGGTGACGTGAGGTGGCTAGCAGACGGTCGGATTAGCCAGTCTGTCTGCTTCCTGACCTGGGCCCCACTTAGTCAAGTGCAAACTCTAAGACTATATGCCATATTACTAGAGAGAAGAGCGGCACCACCCCTGGAGGGATGAAGACCATCTCTTTTCAACAGGTCAGGTCTACCCCAAAAACTTGTCCAATTGTCTACGAAACCTATGTTATTCTGCGGGCACCACTTAGACATCCAGCCATTTAGTGACGACAGTCTGCTATGTATCTCGTCACCACGATACGCAGGGAAGGGGCCAGAGCAAATTACAGTGTCTGACATCGTACTTGCAAGTTCACACACCTCTTTAACATTATTTTTAGTGATCTCCGACTGGCGAAGTCGAACATCATTTGTGCCGACGTGAATAACGATCTTACTGAATTTACGTTTAGCATTAGCCAACACTTTTAAATTTGCCAAGATGTCAGGCGCTCTGGTTCCCGGTAAACACTGGACTCTGGTGGCTGGTGTCTCTATTTTCACGTTCCATACAATAGAATCGCCAATAACTAGAGCACTTTGATCAGGTTTCTCAGTGGGTGCGTCACTGAGTGGGGAGAACCTGTTTGATGTTCTGATCGGAACGGAAGAGCGGTGTTTTGACCCGCGACTACGGCGTCTCACAGTCACCCAGTTGCCCTGCTGCAAAGGCGAAGTTACCGGAACCAAACAATGTACTGGACTTCCTGAGCTAGTCGCATCCAAAGCCGTATCTGAGGCCCTCACATTCTTACTATCCTCAATTAAAGTTTGGATGCGTGTCTCTAGTTCTGAAATTTTCTTTGTCAGCCTAACTATTTCCCTGCATTTATCACATGTGAATCCCTCACTGCCGACAGAGATTGATAAACTATGCATATGACAGGTGTTGCAGGTTACCAGAAAAGGAGAAGAAGCCATTATTTACCGTAGTTGTAGAATGATTTCAACTCACCACTGTTGTTTGATGAATATTTGATCATTGAGGATTTCTTAAGAAAAGTTTAAAAATCTTGTCTCGTCTCGTTCTTGTGAACCCAGTCTCGTGTCTCGTCTCGTCTCGTGGGATAAGTGTCTCATCACACCCCTAGTGAGAATATATGCAAATCTCCTGAGAACCAAGTTTTGTTTACAGCAAAGGATTACCAGTCTCCTCTAGGCATATATATAAAATCCTCAGACATTTTTCTTTACAAATCCTCATTTTGTACTTCTAATTCATGCTGAGTACTTTTTAAGTACTAGTAAATAGCTACTATACTAGTAAAATTCATTGAAAATTACCACAATATCAGGGTGTTGATGGCAGTTGCCAGAGCATTGGTCTGTGTTTTTAAAGTGTTCTTGCAAAATATAAAAGTAACAGGCCCATTTTCAGACCACTTTTCACTTAACACGCTCTTGTGCTATCACAGCATGTCCTCCTCAGATAAATGTATAAGTAAATACAGGCCCAGGCTTGAAACAGACTTCATACAAATAGCAGAGCTGAATGTGTGATCTGTACATAAATTCAAACACAGGCTTACCGCCAAAAGCACTTATTTTCACTTGGCAGATGGTAAGCTGAGCAGCCTGTTTGTCCTCGTTTAGCTAAAGGGGAAAATGAGGTGAAACCTCACTCGCTGCTCACTACAGAGTAGCCACTCCCAGCCCTGAAGGGCCTTTGTGTTGATAGATGACTCATTGTATTCATAGGCACCGTTCACACACGCAAACACACACACACACACACACATCCTTATCGAATGCTGTGTAGCCAGTTAAGGTGATTGGCACAGGTGCTGATATGACATTTGGACAGCGCTTGCGAACAGAAGCGTAGCAGAATGACGAAGAGCACTTTACTCCTGATTCTACTTACCGTAAGTAACCTTTTTTTCAGTGAGTCAGTTTGAATCATCATAATCATCATTGTAATCATTTTGTTAACAATACTGACTAGTCTAGACTAATCTAAGCTTAATCTGTACTGTATCCTCCAGTCTCTTTTTAATAAAGTGTTAACTAAACTGGCTAATTGGAGCTTTTAGAATTCGCATATATAATAAAAACACATTAAACCAGATAAATAATATGTGAATAAGTGAAGCTAAAAATATGACTGGAGGCATTTCTTTACATGCAGAGTCAAAGTAATTAAACTACTTTAAGAGAAATACTACAATTCTGTGTATAGATGTCTTTGAAACTTTAAATGAATACGCAATTCACAATGTACGTCAGATCTGTGTGAAATGTAATACTGGCGGTCACAAAGGAAGTGTGCCATGGTTTAGCACGCAGCAGTTAAAATCCTAGGTACAGTCTCATACGCATGTTAAAGGGAAACTAAACATGGAATAGAATAATCCTTGGTTTATGAAACACATTTGATGTTTATAAGTGACATTTCTATGGTGACAGATGTTGTTTTTAAGTTATTTGTTTACCTGTGATGCTGCTTCCTTGTGTTTTCCATAGATAAGCAGTGTGGTGTCAGTTTCACTCTTAAAAATAAAGGTTCTTAGCATTGATGGTTCTACAAAGAACCTTTAACATCCATGGAATCTTTCCATTCCACAAAAGGTTGTTTATTGTTAAAAAAGGTTATTTAGATTTTTCAAATGTTTCTTTTTAGAACTGCTCACTAAAAGGTTCTTTGTAGAACTAAAATGTTTCTTCATGACATCATTACGAAAACCTCCTTATGGAACCTTTAATTCTAAGAGAGTACATCATTTTAGCAGGTGATGTAAACAAAATAGCATTTAATCTAAAGAAAACAGCTTTGTGTTGGAGATGTCTTGCAACATTTGCATTATGAGTTTAGTGACTTTGTATTGCAAAAGCTTCACCAGTAAATTCCATGGAATAATAAGTCATGTCTTACGACACATAAACTTCATAGACAGCAGAGTTGGTGGTAGCCTAATATGTTTCTAAGGATGATTTCATACATACTATCGTTTAAATGAACCAAACCAAGTTCGACCAAAAAAGGGAAATAGCTGGAAGTGACCTCAGTGCTTTTATTGTTCATAATGTAAGTGGAATAAAAAGCGGACATCATACAGCTCAGTGGAACTAAAAGGACATACAAACAAACCATACTCAAGCCACCTCACCAAACTTTTAGGAGTACCTGAGAGCATTTGGGTTGTCCAGTATAAAACTTACATTGGCCTGAAACTGCCTCGATTGTGCAGACGAGCGAACATCTTGAGCTTCCCATGCAAAGTTTTTGAGAGTTTCCCATGTGAATACATAATAAAATAATTGGTCATAATGTTTAAAAAGACTACATATTGCATTGGCATAATTTTTAATTGACGAGTACGATATGTACAACAAAACCGGTCATTCTGTTTTGACAACAGCCACATGTGAACCACGTATACTAGAAATGTTGTATACTGGGTGTGAGAAGGTTTAACAAAGGTTTAATCTTTCATAACACCTCTGATGTTAGTAAGACATTTGGTATGATGATCTTTATGGGTTGCTGTTTCTCATGTTGACTGTGATTCTCATTCTTCAAACAAGCTAGACAACATGGCAAAGTGTTATTAAAAGAAAATGAAAAAAATGTCAATCAGGAGATGTTTACAAATGTTTATTACTCATTCCAAGGGTCAGTGATTTCAATTAACCTCCCTAACCAATTTATTAAACTGCTAAACTATTGTTTAAAACTTTTAAACAGTATGTCCACCTAAGTCGAGTCTGAGTCGAGTCTTTAACCAATCAAGTCCGAGACGAGTCAGAGTCCAAAATGGGCCGAGTCGGACTCAAGTCTGAGTCCCAAAGGGCCGAGTCCGAGTCGAGTCCGAGTCCAAGGAAACACTACTGTTTGTCAGTATCTTAACATTGTTTTAACCCAGGGGTGCCCAAACTCGGTGCTGGAGGGCTGATGTCCTACAGAGTTTAGCTCCAGCCCCAATTAGACACACTTGAACCAGCTAATCAAGCTCTTAATAGGCATACTAGGGCGGTACTTAATTTTATTCATTATAGCAAACATATAAATTTAAGGGTATCTTCAAGGGGTAAATTCAAGGTGTAAAGGAGCAGGTATCTTGGTGAATGGGACCTTAAGAGCAGAAAATGCACCTCTTTTATTTCTGATTGTGGCTGTGTGTGTTTTGGGTTTTATATGACTTTTTTTTTCTTGAATGAAAATGAGGCTGTGAGGGATAAACCTAGTCTTTACAATGGTACACACTGTGTATAAAGCCCTAAATATACTTTCAGTAGGTCACAGCAAACTCACACCTGTTTTATTTTTGAATGCATTTAGTTACATTAATTACAATAAATTGCATTATATAAAGAAAATTGATGATGTGCCACTGAATTATTAGAAAATCATGCACACCCAAGGTGGTTTTCGACCCATTAAAACTACTGCTGCAAAGATGTTAGAAAAATTATTTTTCTTTGAAGCTAGAAACTGCCACCATGTTTAAAAAAATAATAATAATTTTAATAAAGCAAAAACTAATCAACTAATGTAAGTAAAACATTCTCAAGCTTACTGTAGGCCTATTACTTACAAACAAAAGGATAAAGAAATATATTAATCAAACATACAAATGAAATCATATTTTAGAATTTTTCTTTTTTTTTAGGTAGGTCTATCTAAAGGCTATTACAGAAATAGACTACTACAGACATTTCTTGAAGTAATAAATGTTAAAATAAAACACTGTAAAATCTTCACTGTATACATTAAATATGATTCTTACTAAAGTTAATAAGTGATTCAGTCAAGAAAAGTGAGTGATTTTCTCTTCTTTTGTTGTTTGATTAATATTTATGACGGCTGCAGGTTTACGCTGCTGTCGCTTTAAGATCTGACGCACAGATCAAATATTTTGACGCATCAGTATTTCTCCCAACTGTTCGGGTTTACTTAAGACAAAACCGACTTCATTCACACGAATAGTATCTAAGACGAGCATGTGTGTAGCAATAGCAGAACCTATTAGAAGCGAAAGAGAACTCGGCATTCGCACATTGACTGAGAGGCGCGTTCTGTGAGCGCGCTTTGAGTGTGTGCGCACATAAACCCGTCGGCTTTCAAGTAGCTACTGGACAAGACTTAAAAACACATGCAAATACTGAATATCACTTTCGTGATAATGCATAGAGTTAGTGACATTTCCGTCAGCTGTCTCTGGGCTCGGATGGACTCGGCATATTTTCCGAGTCCGAAACACTCGAGTCCGAGTCAAGTCCGCTTTACAATAGGTGACTACAGCTGTTAACACGAACTAAAAATGAACAATACTCCTATAGCATTTATTAACCTTAATTAATGTTAATTTCAGCATTTACTAATGCATTATTAAAATTACATTTGTTTGCTTGCTAACATTAGTTAATGCACTGTGAACTATCATGAACAAACAATGAATGAGTATTTTTATGAGCTAACGTTAACAAAGATTAATAAATATTGTAATAAATGCATTGTTCATTGTTTATTCATGTTAGTTGAAACATTTTCTAATGTTAACAAATGACACCTTATTGTAAAGTGTTACCCAAAAATCTCATTTGTTTAGGCTGAGAAGCTGTTTTGAATGTAGAACGGTCAAGTTAAATGATTTGTATCATAACAATATTATATTTGTCTGCTTAAACATGACAATGATCCTTAATCATTTCTCAGGTACTAAGAAGGGTTTCTGTTCAATCTCTTGTTAGTGTATTGACTGTATGTTCATTAATTAGTAATACCCTGTTTTTTGTCTATTCATTAGCTTGTTGACGTGGCCGCTTCCAGTAAAAATGACACCAGCAATCGGGAAAAGCGGGTAGGTCTTGACACAACATGTCCAACAACTTAAAATCCCTCTTATCATCGGACCATAATGCAAGACTTAATTTACATTTAAATACATGTCGTCACCTTAGAATTATAAGGTTCTATCTGCATTCTGAGCACTTTTGAGATATTGAGTTAAAGTTTTTGCGTTCCATAGACTTCTGTAGATAGAACCATTTTTGCTTTCTAAAAAGCCCAAAAGTACACAGCTTACAAAAGAAACATCACATAATGTAAATAAGTTGTCAAAAATGTCAGATAGAACCTTATAATTTATGGTGATGATATATTACATAATGTAAGAAAAAACATTAAAAAAAGTAAGTCACCTTACTATCAAATGGAGGAATTGGATTGCATCTTTTCATATTGGGTTTGATAAGTTCCACAAGGTAACAGGATCTATTTTTTTCCCTGATAATTTAAAGCAGTAGTACTTATAGTAGTAGTTATCCTAACTTAGTATATCAACTCTGTCCTGTTAAATAATAAAGAAATTCTTTTTTTTTTTTATTTTGTTTTTTTCTTTTAGTTCTGAAGCTTGTAGTTTGTCTGTAGTTTTTTTTTATTTTTTTAATACAGATCACTTATTATGTCTCTCTCTATCTCAAAGGATGCTGTTCTTATTCGTTCAAAGAGAAGGTGGGTTCTGTCCACCATTGATCTGGAAGAGAACATGCCCGGCCCGTATCCTGCTGAAGTAACACAGGTAACTTCACTCCGTCACGACTGTTCAGACTCTTCAGACTGTTCAGGTTCCTCATAAAATCTCTTAATAAGTGCTGTTTTCTTTTCTGTGTTGCCGATAGATAGCCCACAGGCTTTCATTATAGCACATGATTTGGTAACACTTTACAATACGGGTGCACAAATATGCATTAATTCCTGCTTAACTAATACACAGATAATCATGAGTTAATATAATAACTCATGAAGAACTAAACCATTTATTCATATTTACGTCATCAGAAACAAATGCACATTCTATATAAATCATTGATTAAATAATCAATCAATTGTTATTAGTTAAATGTGTCATAATGTATTAATTCCCTAATAACTTATTTTATTAACTAATAGTGTAAATTCATGTGTTAATTACCACAATGGGTTGAAGCCATACATTTCATCTTCCAGTTGTCTGCTTTAATTAATCATTACCTAAAGATTTGCAAAGATATCATTATTTTATGACTTTACTTGTTGAGGCACAGAGCCATTAACTAATTGTTAAGTAATATGTCATTGTGGTTATGAATTTAGAATTAGTCATGTGCCTCAACAAGTAAAGTCATAATATAATGATATCTTTGCCAATCATTAGGTAATGATTATTTAAAGCAGACAACTGGAAGCTGAAGTACTTTGAACATTGTGGTAATTAACATATGAATTTACATCATTGGTTAACAAATTAAGTTATTAGTCAATTATTAGTCAATACATTATGACACATTTAACTAATAACAATTTATTGATTACTTAATCTATGAATCATATAGAATGTTCATTAGTTGCTGATGTAGTAATCATTAATAAATGGTTTAGTTCTTCATGAATTACAGATTAACTCGTGATTAAGCATGAATTATTGCATATTTGTGCACACGTATTGTAAAGTGTTACCAATTATTCTGCTCACTAATAGTATTAGACTGTGGAACATTTATTTTGGAAAGCATTTGTTTGACAAAAAATATTTTTGCCTCGTTTTACTAAAAGAGAACTACTGTAACTCATTTGTAAGTGTATTCGGATAAAAGTGTCTACTAAATGAATAAATTAAATATTAAATAAGTAAAACTTTGATAGGGTTTTTCAT
The DNA here is from genome assembly GCA_012976165.1 of Labeo catla. Classification (NCBI taxonomy): domain Eukaryota; kingdom Metazoa; phylum Chordata; class Actinopteri; order Cypriniformes; family Cyprinidae; genus Labeo; species Labeo catla. The sequence goes on from VONZ01000756.1 coordinate 264,336, forward strand.
GAGGTGTCATTTGGTTTATGTAGACTTGAATGTCGTATATAGATTTACAGATGCAAATACATAAATAATCATAAATTATATTGTACATGATCATCATGCATTTTTGTTCAATTGTTGCTAGCTGTACAATGAAAAAAAGGTGGACAACAATGTCATATTCCGCATCAAAGGAGATGGAGTGACAGAAAACCCAATTGGTTTGTTTACCATTAATGAAGACACTGGGTATGTATACGTGCACAAGCCCATCGACAGGGAACAGTACCCCCTCTTCCATGTAAGTTTAGCTAAATTCATGATGACACTAATGCTAACAAAATAATACAGATAGGACTGGTTCAGTTTAATTATATAGTTCATTGTGGCTTTTTGATTCTTTTGTAGGTGGACTTTGATGTGCTGGACAGGAAGACTCTTGCAACAGTGGACAAAACGCTGTCATTTAATGTAGAAATAAAGGACAAGAATGACAATAGTCCTCAGTTCACTCCGAGCAGCACTATCCGTGTATCTGTTCCTGAGAACACGCCTGAAGGTTCAGACAACATATTACTGCATATATAAAGATAAAGTGTGCTGTTAAAATACTTTCTTCTCACAGAGCCTAATATACAGATACTATAATAAGTTAGCTTTTTGTTGTATTTCCCCTAAAAAGTGTAAAGACTGACGTTCTGCGGTGCTTTCAAAACATTACTCTGTTTGTTTAAGCATCCAAACCAGCTCAATATACAACAACCCTGACCAAACCGATGGCGTGAGTTTGGGGGTGGGAATAAACTGCTTTGCCAGCCAATGGCAGATGGGGGAGTGGCCTGAAAAAAGCTCTGGAAAAAAAACTCCAAAAAGGGCCCTATGAAAATTTAAATTTTATTTTTGGATTCCATTTTTTTTACTGTTTTTTTTTTTTTGGAAAATATTTTCTTTTGATAAAGAAATATGATATAATTAATGTAAATAATTTAAATATGTAAATGCATTGTAAATTTGTAAATGTCTAATATAGTAGAGACTGAAAACAGCATAGAACAAAAGATCGATTGTGATTTAAGAATCGATTTTGGTTTGTTAAAATGAGAATCTATGAAAATCGAGAAATTGTTTTTGGTTTACTCAGCCCTAGCGTATTTTGTTGTTTTTAAACAGTGTGCCGTCATCCTGTATATAGTGAACAAAATGATGTGAACAAAAATGAAAGCAATTAAATGTTTTATTCTAATTAAAATATGAAAATTATAATTATAATGACAGGTAATAATAGATTATGACAGAATTTTTACGACCCTGTCCGTCAAAATGAATGCTGAAGTCTTTTTTCTGGCAAATATTTTCTTAAAATAAATATAATATGATGTAATTAGTGTAAGATAAATGTAAAATAATGTTTTATATTATTTTATTATTATTATTATTTTATATTATTAATTATATTAATAATAATTTTATTAGTAGTAGTACTATCATTACATTAAGATTTTTTTTTCTGTCACAATTTCTTCAAGTTAAACCCGACCTTTATTTCGATGAGTTGCTGTGAAGATCTTTAATTTTTTTTCTTTCTTTTTTTTTTTATCCATATCGCATTTTGTTTAAGTGTACTGACTTACCTTTCTTCATCCATTTCTTCATCTTTCATCCAAAATTTGGCAATTTGTGTGACTGGATTGTGCGATTCCGTTCACTTGTTCCATATCGCAGAAATTATAGGGCCATACTTTTGAAAGCGTACAGCCCCAGTAACAGCATTTGTACTGTTTTTAAGAATGAAAATCTGTTAAAAATGATTCAAAAATTAAGTGCTATGATTTTTAGATTTTTCAGATATTGATGCATCTTACTGTTCTTGATGTTTTTAGATAAAACAATTCATTGTAGTATATAATCATACTATTACTTGCAAAGTTAATGTCAAAACTTCCTCCCCAATCCAAAAGGAGCAGTTATTGAAACTAAACTGTTAACAAATAAATGGCAAGCAGACCAAATGTTCTCTCTTTTAAATCATACTTGTTTTAATAGGTGCACTCCTAGCAACATTACAAGCTCACGACATTGATCTAAAGGATAGTCCTAATTCTCAATTCACTATGAGTGTGCTGTCACAAAACCCTGACTCGCCAAAGTTTACCCTGAAGGACATGACCGCTGAAGTTAAACAGCTTATCTTAAGGGGATGCTTTAATTATGATGTGAGTATTTAAGGTCGAATATACAACCTATTTTTTTTTTTTTAGCCTTTTTCAGTATTATTCATCTCTTCTGTCCTCTGTATTTTAGAAAGCAAAACAATACACAGTACTTGTGGAAGCGAAGGATAAAGGAACACCTCCAATGTCTTCAACTGCAACTGTAATTCTGGACATCACTGACTCCAACAGCCATCCCCCAGAATTCAGTTCGGCCACGGTGAGTCAGGCTAGTCAGACAATCCCAGTTTAATATGCACAAAAGAAAGCCATGTGTAGATTGATGTGTGAAGATGAAAATGTAAACACTATGAATGTGTAGTCCTTTTTAAAACATTGGTGTTTGCTGTCTGACATAGCAACACCAGGTCAGCCAATGGCATGAGTTATGAGTTGACCAATGAGAGAAGTGCTTAGGGAAACCTGTTTGTAAACAGTCATTTAAATGCATGTAGCAAGGTAGCATAACAACACTAAAAACCAAAAACACCAATCAGTACTTCTCAGCAACAGCAACACTTCAGACAGTTTTGAATGGGCAAACACCATATATATTCCCATTAATGTTCATAGAACATTTATTCATAGTTATCTGGTATTTAATAATGATCTCAAAACTTTCTCAAAGCGTTTTTATTTATTTATTATAATTTTTTGGAAACTTTTTTTTAAATGTGACTAATTGTTTTAAATTACATTCCCAAAACGTTTGCAAAGTAATAAGACGGAATTTTCTCTTAACATTATAACTATAAAAATTTAAAACATTTAAAAAAACTAGACATTTTGAATGCTTAGAGAACATTCTGATATAACGATTTCACAACTTTCAACTCCAGAAATCCAGAACTTTAGAAAAATTGTTATTAAAACATATTTTTGTTAGTTGGGTTTATCCTCAATAAACACTGTTATTTATTTATTTATTTATTTATTTATTTTTATAAATTTGGCTTTTTGATGAATGGACCTGACACTGATATAAATGAATATATGTGTGTGTAACAGTACACCACTGAAGTAATGGAAATGGAATTAAAGGAGATTCTAAGAATCGGCATCAAAGACAAGGACACACCGAACACGCCTGGTTCAAGAGCCGTGTTCACCATCCTGAAGGGCAATGAGGATGGAAATTATAAAATCGAGACAGACCCAAAAACCAATGAAGGTGTTCTGTCTGTTATTAAGGTAAATGCCACTGTTAACGTTTATATTTCATACGCTTCTTAGAAAAAAAGGAATGGTTAAAGGAATAGTTCACTGAAAGATGAAAATTCTGTCATCATTTATGTCAATCTAAATCAGTATGACATTCATTCTCCTTTTGAGCACAAGAAGATATTTTGAGGAATGTTGGTGCCAAAGATTTGCTGCTTCCCATTGACTTCCATTGTATTTTTTTCCCCCTAACTATGGAAGTCAATGGCCTCAGTTAAAGGATTACTCCGCTTACAAAATAAACATTTCCTGATAATTTACTCACACCCTTGTCATCCGAGATCTTCATGTCTTACTTTCTTCAGTCGTAAGGAAATTAAGATTTTTTTAAGGAAAACATTTCAGGAGTTTTCTCCATATAGTGGACTTCAATGGTGCTCCATGGGCTGAAGGTAAAAAATGCCGTTTCAATGCAGCTTCAAAGGGCTCTAAACAATCCCTACCAAGTAAGAAGAGTCTTATCTAGCGAAGCAATCGATCATTTTCTAAAAAATGTACAATTTAGATACTTTTTAACCTCAAATGCTCATCTTAGCTAGCTCTGCGATATGCTTGCATACTCGGTGCACTCCGGTTCAATACAGTTAGGGTAGGTAGAAAAACTCCCATCTCATTTTCTCCTCCAACTTCAAACACGTCCTACATTGCTGCAGAAGTACCGACCCAGTGTTTACAAAGTGAACATGCAAGGAGGGTCAAATGCCCTTTGTTTTGAACCGGATTACACAGAGTATGCATGCGCATCGCAGAGCTAGACAAGATGAGCATTTGTGGTTAAAAAGTATATAAATATTAATTTATTTAAGAAAATGACTTATTGTTTCTCTAGATAAGACCCTTCTTCCTCAGCTAGGATTGTTTAGAGCCCTTTAAAGCTGCATTGAAACTGCATTTTTGACCTTCAGTTTGTTGAGCCCCACTGATGTCCACTATATAGAGAAAAATCCTGGATTGTTTTCCTTAAGAAACTTAATTTATTTGGGACTGAAGAAAGAAAGACATGAATATCTTGGATGACATGGGGGTGAGTACATTATCAGGATATTTTTACTCTGGAAGTGGAGTAATCCTTTAACTGTTTGTTGATGGTAGTAATGGCTTCTTTATCAGTTGAATTCAAAGAAAAGAAAAACAGACTTTACAGTAATCACTGAGAACTGGTTTACACACCTACTCATTACAGTTGCTTCTTTCATGTTAGTTTTACATTGTGTTGGTGGGCTCAAAAACAGGACTGAATTAGGAAAAAAGATGGACAGCTTTTAATATGTTTTTATTTTTACAGGGGAAAAATTTTGAGAAAACTGAGATCACAGAGCTGGTGATAGCAGTCGAAAACGAGGAGAAATTATTTCAGTGTGTTGATGGAAAGGCCGTAACAGGCCCCGCACCAAAGCCAAACACTGCCAAAGTGTCAGTGAAAGTCAATGATGTGAACGATCCCCCTGTGTTTAAGAAGCAAGTTGAAAAGGTTTACCGGAATGAAAACGGAAATCCAGGAGATGTGTTGTTCATACCCGATATCAAAGATGAGGACTCAGACATAAACAAACTCAGGTGTGGTTGAAGCATCGAATTACTCATCAGTTAAAACCTTTCACTTTTGTGGATTTGTATGCTACTTATTTTACAATACATAAAATATGACATACAATTATATTGTAGAATGTACAATTATGTAATGTATAATACAAGTTATCAATTTAGGTCACACTTTAATGTAGGGACCAGTTCTCACTATTAACTATGAATTTTGCCTCATTAAACTCCTAATTGCTGCTTTAAATGCAAATGAGCCTGCTCGCCCCGCCCCTCTCTTCTCTCTGTGGAGTGACGAGCCTGTTTACTTTAGCCGCATTTAGCCGCTAAACTTGCTAACTAACACATTATTAGGAAAGGCCATCACAAAGATTCATAAAAAAAAAAAACTCTTATACTCACTTCTGCTGTAAGTGAAGCCAGATCACAAATTATTCGCGTGAACATAGACGGATATATGTAAGCGCATTCCCTTCACAAACAAATGTAATCCACTGCATCTTCAGCTGCTCAGATGTCGGGAGTAAATGACAACCACTATGTTCATTATTACATCCAGCAACACAACACCTCAATCACTCAGTTCTTGTCTAACTTACATCCCTGCTCTGGCATCAAAACATGGAGGTTACTCTGTTACAGCAGATCGGAGGTAAGACGCTAATGTCAATCAACTATCGTGGGAGTGGCCTCTGTGGGTGTGACGCCACGCGAACAGGCATCTGAGAACGGCTCGATTTGAAAAAGGGGATGTTATTTTTACAGATTAATTAAAAACCACTGCATGGATTTTTATCATTATAGGGTAGATTTGTACATACACTGCCAACACACATTAATGTTCAGACAGCATGTAAAAGTGAACTTAGCATCCAATGTAAAACAAGGAAAGGAACATGACCAAAAAAGGAAACAGGAACCAAGACAGAAGTAAAACATGGAGACACAATTCAATTATCCCTTCCATTATCCCGGTTGGTGCTCCGGAGGCCCCTCAGGACAGGCCCCCACAGGACAACAGGCCTCCAGAGTAGTACCCGTTCAGGGACCCATGGCGGATCAGGTAACTCAGGGGCCCATGGCAGGACAGACAGTCCTAGGAGCCATGGCAGGTCAGGGAACTCAGGAGGCCATGGCAGGACAAACAGTTCAATGAGCCATGGCGGATCAAGGAGCTCAGGGGGCCATGGCAGAGCAGACAATCCTATGAACCATGAAGGAGCGTACTGGAAGCCATAGCGGAGCAGGGAGCATGGCAGGGGACTCAGTTGTGCCGGCCTTCTTGGCCAGGGACTTAGTCGAGCTTCAGTGAGCGTCGGCCGGCTTGGAATCGGCTGTTGAACTTGACTTGAAAGCGGTCACCAGTTCAGGGCTGAGGATAAGGGTGAAGCTTCGGAGGTTACGGGGAAGCACAGGAGGAACGGAGGGAGCGAGCTCATTGGAGCAGCAGGTGGAGGGTGCTGGCTTGTGGTGAGCTGGAGCATCCACATGCTTTCAACGGGGAGGAGGATTAGGATCCTCCACATCCACAAAGAACTTGGAATTTCTTAAATCAAGGACATAATGTATAAACTCCGCTACGGGCAATCATCAGGAGTCGAAAAACTTAACAACTTATCTTTTAGTCCCATCCAAAAGCAAGCGTTAATCATTGAATCGCTCCAGCACACCAGAAGTAACATGCTCAAGAATTCCTCCATGTACTTCTCCAGCGGCCATCCCTCCTGCTGGAGGTCAAAAAGGAATTCCTCAGCCCAGTTCATTGTGTTTGTGTCCGGTCCTCTGTCACGGTTGCATGAAGCACTGAGAAGGCAGGAGTAATAAATATCAAGTGAACAGTCTTTAATAAAGAGATTGTAGGGAAATACTTAGAACTCAGGAACAAAAATACAACAACTTGTAACAAAGTAGACCGGACGAGGACTAAGCAATAGACAAGAACTAATATACACAGGGTGATTAACAAAACAGGTGCATGGAATAATCAAGTACCTTAACAAGAAAAGGAACATGACCAAAAAAGGAAACCGGAACCAAGAAGTAAAACACAGAAACAAGTCCATAACCCTGACAGTTAGTTTAGGTATTGGTATCTAAAATATGGTCATATATAAGAATAAGGCATTAATATATGCTTTATAAGTACTAATAAACAGCAAATATGCTAGTAATATGCATGCCAGTAAACAACTAGTGAGAACTGGTCTCTAAACTAAAGTGTTACATAAAATTGCATAATTTTAATTGCATACAAAGTTTTTAAAGAAGTCTTCTATGTTCACAAAGACTCCATTTTTTTAATCAAAACTACAGTAAAACGATAATATTGTAAAACATTATTACAGTTTTAAAAACTGTTTTCTATTTGAATATATTGTAAAATGTAATTTATTGCTGTGATCAAAGCTGAATTTTCATCATCATTACTCCAGTCTTCAGTCTCACCTGATCCTTCAGAAATCATTCTAATTTGCTGATTTGCTGTAATGTTTAATATAAAATTGTATTATAAAAATGTAAATATAAAATGTATAAAACTTACAGTTTTAGTTTCACAAACACACCTGAGATTTAGAGGAAACTGGATGGTGTGATGTGACAGTAAGTAAAAGTGTTTTACAATCTGTATGTGTGTATGAAGGTATGAGTTAGTACAAGACCCAGCCAAATGGATGAGTGTGGACCCGAAGACAGGAAAGATCACCACAGTTCAGAAGATGGACCGGGAGTCTTCATTTGTCAAAAATAACACCTACACTGTTGTGGTGCGTGCCATAGATGACGGTAAGCATCTAACTACCTGTTCTCAGTGTGTTCAACACAATCAAAACTTTTGAGGAAGTATCAAAATATCATCCTCTTGGGTAACACTTTATTTTACGGTTTCTTAACTTGTTGCTTATTAGCATGCATATTACTAGAATATTAGCCATTTATTAGGACTAATTAAGCACATATTAATGCGTTATTCTACATGACCTTATTCTACATCCCTAATCCTACCTAATACCTAAACGTATCAACTACCTTACTAAGTATTAATAAGCAGCAAATTAGGAATTTATTGAGGGAAAAATCGTAGTTACTAGTGTATAAATGTTCCCTATTCTAAAGCGTTACCTTCTCTTGTTCTTTAAAACACTCATTTAATCTCTGAACGCAGCTATCACTGACTTTTTTCCACATGCTGTTCACAGGAAAGCCTCCAGCTACAGGTTCATGTACCATAGTGGTCTACCTGGGCGACCTGAACGATAACGCTCCCTATCTCGTATCAAAAAGCGCAATCATGTGCGGGAACAAAGACAATCATGTGGAAGTCAAACCAACAGACCTTGACGGCCCTCCATTTGCGAGTCCTTTTACATTCTCTTTTGGAGAAGATGAAGAGCTGAAGAGTCTCTGGAAGTTGGATCCCACTACAGGTCAGACCACATGTATTTACTTCATTTACAGTTACACAAATAACGCTTGAGGACGTTTCTGGCTTCAACAGTTGGTTGCACAATGAAAATAATTTTCTTTACGGTACGATACATTTACATGAGAATTGCATTAGATACTACTACTACTTGTTTAACCAAAACATTTAGTGAATTTTACTAATTGCATTGGTAAGAATGTTTTTCAGTCACACTTTAATTTAAGGACCAATTAACTATTAACTATGACTTTTGCCTCAGTAAACTCTTAAAGTTTTTAATAGTTATAGATATATTATATCCATAGATTAAGGAATCTAAAATATGGTCTTGCAGAATAAGACATTAAAATGTGCTTTGTAAGTACTAATAAACAGCCAATATGCTATATATAACATAATGATGTGTATGCTGTAAACATCTCACATTTAGTTTCATACAGTTATTTTAGTACTTTAGATACTGTTACAGGTTGTATTAATAGTTTAAATTAGTATTAATATTATTTTGTTTTCTGTTTTCTTGTTATTTTTAGATAAAGTTTTAGACATTTTATTGAGTATTTTTACATACAGATATGCATACAGGGGCATTTGTTTGCACCAATATCTTGAGTTTTAGGGCATAACTGCATTTATGGAGATGTTGCCCTGCATTATATTTGTCAACAGTCAACTGTATGAAATATAAGCGGGGCCAGCGTTTATAAAAATAAACCATTTACTTCATGTCTGAACGAAACCTGCTGGCAAATGTAGTTTCTTTTTGAAGTATAATTTCATTTAAAAAAATAAATACGTTACATTTAAAAAAATAAAAAAAAATCATCATTTACTCACCCTCATGTCATTTCACACCTTTGTATTTTGAAGACTGTTGGTAACAAATCTGTTTTTGGTTACCATAAACCTCATTAGTAACACTTTATTTTAAGGTGTGATAATACAGAGTAATTACCTAATTAAGTACTTAGTAGTAGCCGTTGTACTTACATGAAACAAAATGCACTTACCATGTAACTAAGTTATGAAAAAGTCTGTAGTTACAGTTTGTAATTATGTAGATGTAATAGGCAGCACTGTTACACATATGTAATGGACCAAGTCTGTTACACAGCTACATATGTAACCAAAAGACTGTTGTGTTGCACACTTTATACAACATAATTAAAACCGTAAGTACACAGACATAAACTACTTAAAATAAAGTGTATCAAGATTGTACTTAATTGCACAAATAGTTGTGTAACAGACTTGGCCTGTTACATATGTGTAACAGTGCTGCCTATTACATCTACTGTGACGAGTCGGCTGCCTCCCCCCTAACTATCAGCTTCACCCCGTCGGTAATCGCCGCCCTTCACCAGGCTCCCGACGGGAGTGGGCGTGTGGGAGGAGGAGGGGCGCTGAAACATCCAGGTCTGGCGGCGTGTGATGAGGCACACCTGATGTGAATGAAGCCTCATCACCGCCGCTGTTAAAATGCCGAGCGCGCCTCTCCTCAGGAGACCGGTCTCTTCCCCCGTGCATGCACGCTGGTGTCCTCGTGGGTCCAGGAAGGGTGCGTCGAGGGACGAGCGCCGCCGATGTGATGGACGAGCTGCCGGACCCGTGGGTCCGAGTGCGAGCCGCATAGAATGGCTGCGGGCCAGGATGCCGGGCCTTCTCACCCGCCGAGGAAGTGCCGCCGCTAAGGAATGGATGAAGCCGCTAAAGGAAGCCGCTACCCGTCATATTGCCGCGGACCCCTCCGGGGAGCAAGTGCGGCCGCCGGACTCCGCCCCTTACCTGGACCCTTCCCTTCTGAACACTGCCCCTCCTTCACGGAACCCCGTCACGTCGAGGACACCAGATCCCCCTTTTATTTTGGACACTTTTTCCCGTTTTGGACACTTTCTGTTTTATTGTTTAATAAAAACCTCTCCGAGGCCTGACGTCACGCCCACTGTGTCTGTCGCTTTGCTCCGCACCCGTGACACTACATAATTACAAACTGTAATTACAGGCTGTTTCATAACTTAGTTACGTGGTAAGTACATTTTGTTTCATGTAAGTACAACGGCTACTACTAAGTACTTAATTAGGTAATTACTCTGTATTATGGACACCTTAAAATAAAGTGTTACCCTTTCATTATATGAACAACACTTTCATTATATGAACTTTCATTATATTTCATTATGTGAACTGGGCTTGTATTGTAGGAACAAGCACCTCTCTGATAAGTTTGAGGAGTCTGCCATATGGAAACTACTCCGTTCCTTTGAAGATACAGGATCAGCAAGGGCTGCAAGGAGAAGACGTTCTTTATGTGGTTGTGTGTGAGTGTACAGGACTCAACACGTGTCGTGGTCGTCTTCCTTTCGGCTCAAGGCTGGGGCCAGCAGCCATCGGTCTCCTGTTTGCCGGACTTCTCCTACTAGCCCGTGAGTTTTCAGGTCCACTAATTTGGTTGTATTAGCAATTTTGCTAATACAAGTGCACATAATGTATTCTTACTGTATTTTTGTAGAACCCCCTAGTATGCAGTGCTGTGTAATATGTTATATAATGACAACTTGTTGTTTTGCAGTTCTACTCCTTCTTTGTTTCCTCTGTCAATGTCAAAGCAAGAACTTTCAACACTTCCCTCTAAACCTGTATGATGAGGGCAACCAAACCCTTGCCAAATACAATGAGGAGGGAGGCGGCTCAATCTATAAGGTATGTGAAACTGTCAGTTTGAGAGTTTAGGGTTATGAATTTAGAATTTAGAAGAAACTGTGGAAACTATCAACTGTGTGCCTGAGCTTCATTTCTTAATACAAAGTACCATAATTTTATTTTACATTGCTTCTTTTTAAAAAAAAAAAAAAAAGAAGTAAACTTAACAGAAATATACGACACAATCATTATATCACAGACTGTTTTCAAGGACTGATAATTGTCACTCTGAATTAAATTAAATCCGACTGCATATTTTGAACATTTAGAAAAATATAACTTGATATAATGAAAAAAAATATTTAATGGAATGACTGATTTGTATCTGTATCAAAATTCCATTTCGTTTTACTAATGAACAGATTATTTGTGTAACCATAACATTTTCCAGGACATTCCAAAGTGTTTGCTCTGATGTTCATGTTTAAAGCCTGAACCTGTTCACCTGAATATTTGGAGTAGTTTTACAAGCAACACCTGCAATTTAAGAACATGTGATCATCATTTTGCCTGTCTTTCTTTTTCCCCTTCTCGGAGTCAGTGTTTGGTTCCTATGACAATCAGAAAGAAAGCATGAAAATTCCTTCTGCACCGTTATGTGCATGTATTTCTCAGCTGTTTTATTAATGTTGCTTTTCTCAATGCCCTAATGCCTATGTAACCGAAAGCAATAGGAATAGACATGTATGCTGCCGCATTTTCAGAATCACAATCAGAATCAGAAAGAGCTTTATTGCCAAGTGTGCTTACACACACAAGGAATTTGTTTTGGTGACAGAAGCTTCCAGTGCACAGACAGGATCACAAGTGACAAGACACAGATAACAGAAATAAACAAGTGATTAGAATAAATATATGAAAAGACAAACAATAGACAAAAAAAATGAGTGATTAAAATAAATATGTGAAAGACAATACACAAGACAATATAATGTAAGTACAGATGTTCTATATACAAATTATACAAAGGAATTGAGTGTATGGACTCTATAATAAATATAAGTATGGATAGCAGTATTGCACATTTTATTGCACAGTGGGGGGAACATTTAACTGTTCATGAGGTACATTGAACAGAATCCCAAGATGAGTTTTACCTAAAAGAAAAGTGCAACATGTTGCTACATGCAGGCGGTAAGACTAACACATAAAAGCAGGTTGTTAAATACACACTGGTAATGTGCACTTGTCATAATTTGTCTGTCAAGATTCTTTTACATGTTGGGACCTGCCAAATTTTCATATCATAATCAAATGATTTAGTGTAGTTACAGGGTGCCAAACACAGTTTTGATGATGATGGCTTAAAAAACAGTTGACCTAAATTAAACATGAGACATAATTTCGACACATTTCAGTAATAATTTACAAAAAAGGCTCCATTTGTTAATATACAAGTGCATCTCAATAAGTTAGAATGCTGTGGAAAAGTTCCAAAAGTTCAGTAATTCAACTCAAATGAAACTTGTGTATTAAATAAATTCAGTGCACACAGACTGAATTACTTTTAGTCTTTGGTTCTTTTAATTGTGATGATTTTGGCTCACATTTAACAAAACCCTACCAATTCACAATTCATCTCAACAAATTAGAATACTTCATAAGACCAATAAAAAAAAAAAAATAGTGAATTGTTGGGCTTCTGGAAAGTATGTTCATTTACTGTATATGTACTCAACACTTGGTAGGGGCTCCTTTTGCTTTAATCACTGCCTCAATTCGGCGTGGCATGGAGGTGATCAGTCTGTGGCACTGCTGAGGTGGTATGGAAGCCCAGGTTTCTTTGACAGTGGCCTTCAGCTCATCTGCATTTTTTGGTCTCTTGTTTCTCATTTTCCTCTTGACAATACCCCATAGATTCTCTATGGGGTTCAGGTCTGGTGAGTTTGCTGGCCAGTCAAACACACCAACACCATGGTCATTTAACCAACTTTTGGTGCTTTTGGCAGTGTGGGCAGGTGCCAAATCCTGCTGGAAAATGGAATCAGCATCTTTAAAAAGCTGGTCAGCAGAAGGAAGCATGAAGTGCTCTAAAATTTCTTGGTAAACGGGTGCAGTGACTTTGGTTTTCAAAAAACACAGTGGACCAACACGAGCAGATGACATTGCACTCCAAATCATCACAGACTGTGGAAACTTAACACTGGACTTCAAGCCAGACTCTAGGACCTTGGTTTCCAAATGAAATACAAAACTTGCTCTCATCTGAAAAGAGGACTTTGGACCACTGGGCAACAGTCCATTTCTTCTTCCACTCAACCAACAACCTGTTAACATGCTTGGATACAGCACTCTGTGAACAGCCAGCTTCTTTGGCAATGAATGTTTGTGTCTTACCCTCCTTGTGAAGGGTGTCAATGATTGTCTTCTGGACAACTGTCAGATCAGCAGTCTTCCCCATGATTGTGTAGCCTAGTGATCCAAACTGAGAGACCATTTTGAAGGCTCAGGAAACCTTTGCAGGTGGTTTGAGTTGATTAGCTGATGTCACCATATTCTAATTTGTTGAGATAGTGAATTGGTGGGTTTTTGTTAAATGTGAGCCAAAATCATCACAATTAAAAGAACCAAAGTCTTAAACTACTTCAGTCTGTGTGCATTGAATTTATTTAATACACAAGTTTTACATTTTGAGTTGAATTACTGAAATAAATTAACTTTTCCATGACATTCTAATTTACTGAGATGCACCTGTAGGTTATGTATAGGTTATCCAAGATGTTCATAGATAAGAACCTTATTCCTTGGCTGGGATCGTGTAGAGCCCTTTTAAGCTATATTCAAACTGAAATTTGCACCTTCAACCCATTCATCCACATTGAAATCCACTATATGGAAAAAAATCCGGAATGTTTTCCTCAAAAACGTTAATTTCTTTTCGACTGAAGAAAGAAAGACATGAACATCTCGGATGACATGGGGATGATTAAATTATCAGGAAATTTTTATTCTGTAACTGTGTAAATTTTAACTGTTAAGTAATAACATCTAAATAAAAATGATATGACATGGACCTCTAAGTCTCATAAGTTAATAACAAGCTACTAACAGTCTGCATATTACTATTGTTCCAGCCTGAGTTCATGGTTACCGACGGATACAGGAAGGGTGAAAATGGTATGCTGAGAAGCCCTGCAGGGGTAAGTGTCAAATCAAGTAAATGCACTGACTGCCAAAAAAACAATCCTACACCATTCTGCTGACATTTATGGAAAAACTTACTGTAAGCTGTAGTGCAACATCCAAAAAGCACAGTACGCATTTTTTTTTTTTTTGCACAAATCTGCTAAATGGATTTAAATATTGTAAAAATATAACATTATTCCAGATTTTTTCTTTGTATGTGGCACATTTTCAACCTCTGGGGGAAAAAAGTTGCTTTTATACAAAGCTAATGACCTGAAATGAAAACATGTTCTGGTGGACATATCAGAACTATAAGACATATTCCACCATGGTTCTTCTTTAATTATTACAGGGTAGAAATGTAAAGGTGTAGATCTGTGATGTGATAATATACTTGTGCACTGGGAAAGATGATAAGGAACATCAAAAAGATTTTAGATTAAAAAGTGTCGAGAGCTGTTGGCTTTTCCTAGTCATTTCTCTTAAATTGTAACTGATAAATAAAAGCATGAGGGATACAAGCCGATTTAGTACTTTCTGTGAAATTGGGAATGTACAATATTTTTTTGCCATGAGATTGCATTGGGTGACAACTCTTAATTCAAATATTAATAATACTAAATATCATAAATCATGGTCATGTTGCTCTTTGGTGATGTGAAATAGTGACTGATTTATGCTTTGTCTCACAGTACAACTTCCAGGAACTGTCCAATGGTGAAGGAGTGATGAGCATGGTGAGTGACAACATCCATCAAACAGAGACATATGGGTGTAACACCTGAACACGCATGACAGACTGGGAGGGGAAGAGACATCAAAATTTGAATTTTGCCTAAGGTGTTTCTTGACACAAGTTCCTGCTTCAGAGCAGTCTGTGAAACATGCTTACATACACAGTAGGACAGGCTTCAAAATGTCTAATACCATATAGTAATCTGGAAATCAACAGAACGTCAAAGGCATAAAATGATGTTGTTGTTGTTAACATTCCACACTATTTCTCTTGTTAATCAAATGCAAATGCATGGTAGATTTACTCGCTTACATTATATCATTGAACATATTGGCTGACCTCAGAAGACTAATTCACCACTGGTCCCTTTGAGATTTTCCTATGGTGTTTTTTAATTTATGAGTAAAAAAAGACTGTGGTAAACATAACTTGAATTTACCAAAATAAGAGGGATCATACAAAATACGTTATTTTTTATTTAGTACTGACCTGAATAAGATCATTCACATAAAAGATGTTTACATGTATTCCACAAGAGAAAATAATAGTTGAATGTATAAAAATGACCCCGTTTAAAAGTTTACATACACTTGATTCTTGATTCTGAACCCTGTAATTCTTTTTACATGGTCACAGGCTTATCAGATCAGTTGTGGTTTCCTATCATTTTGGGCCCCAGCTGGGGTCTTTCCTTCTCATCCAGAGTCACCGGCTGCAGTATTCTGCTGAGTCTGATACTTGTTTGATGGTCTGGCGAAGGGTTTGGCCAAGAATTCCCATCTGCTTAAGCAATTAAAAAGATGTTGCTACAACAACCTCTGCAGCCAACTTCCACAGGGCAGACAGACACATTCCAGCCAGGCTGTTGACCATCATCTACCACTTCCGCATACCGTAGCCTCTTCCTCACATTTGCCTCCTCTGTAGCCTCGAACCAGAGTACTAGATCTGGTCTTTGTGTGGTGGTCACAATCTTGGCCGGGACTACATCAGCCAGACTCTTCCAGACCCTGGCTCCCTCCAGCTGTCTGCTCTTCACCAGTGAAGTGGCCCTTCTCTGCCCCTGTTCCCCTTCTCTTATGAACTACATATCTTTAGTTGACGTTATGAGAGGTGTGGTGTTGGTAGGTGCTCCTTTGAGCTCAATTGCTGCAGTCAGACATTTGAGCACTTGGTTGTGCCTCCATGTATGTCTGCCTTGAGAAAGGCTTACTTTACAGCCGGTGAGGATGTGTCTAAGGGTGGCTGGGGATGTGCACAGAGGACACGAAGGATCTTCTCCTAACCACTGCTCGAGTTTTTTTTTGGTGATGGAAGAACATCATATGTAGCCCTGAGATGAAAACTGATCCCTCCTGCCTCCATCTCCCAGATATCTTTCCAGGTGATCTTCCTTTTCTCTATGCCCTCCCAGATGGTCCACTGTCCCTGTTGTGCTTGTCCAACAGTCTTGGTGTGTCTTGCCACTTCCTCCAGATGATGTATTTCTTGAACCACCAGTTATCGCCACTCTGATGGTGATGCCTTATTCCATAAGGGTCTACCCAGAGATAAGCCCAGGCCCCCTCTCCCATGTTGGACATGTCCCACAATGTCAACAAGATAAAGTGCTGAGTTTGATTATTGTATGGCATCACCTGGTGTCCATTTTCGTCCCGCTGGCAGAGGTGGTGGTAACTTCCCATTTCTCTGAATTCTGAAAGTGTCATCACTTGCCTTGCTTTAATACATTTGAACTCTTCCACCAAACTTGAGAGGGGCAGCTCAAGGATGCCATGTCCATACAGGCTGATGCTATTTAGACATCATGCTACTCCTAGCCATTTCCTCACAGCTGATCTTCCTTTCCATCTTCTCAACTTTTGTGAGGGGCATATCAACAACAGTAAGAGGCCACATGAGTTGGGGCAGCAGGCCAAACTGTAGGCACCAGAGTTCTAATTTGCCTGGAAGCATGGATTGATTGATGATCTCTTGATTGAAAGGACACTGTGAGGTACTGAACCAAATGCGTTAGCCAGGTCGAGGAAGATGATATGAAGGTCTCTCTTGTCTCTCTTGGCTGACTGAATTTGAAGCCAAATCATGCTGGTATGCTCGAGACATCCTGAGATCCCTGCAATTCCTGTTTTCAGGGTTGTCGTGTCCACAAACCTGTTTTTATCAAGATAGATCTTCAGTCTCTGAGCTTTAACACTGAAGAAAATTTTCCCTTCAACGTTAAGGAGGCTAGTAGGCCACAACTGGCTGATAGTCGAAGATTCCTCCTCCTTTGGTATCAGTACTCCCCCAGCTCGACACCAGGCCTTGGGTATCGTTTGTTTTTCCCAAACCACAGCGGATGACATTAGGGGTGTTCTTTTATACCTTGTATGGGACACCATTAGGGCCTGGAGCTGATGAAGATCTTGCTTTCTTGACTATGTTCTCCACTTCCTTCCATTTTGGAGGGTTTACATCCATCTGGAACTCTAGTTGTTTGATAGGTGGCATCTCAGGTTTTTCCAAGTTGTCCAAGTCCTTGTTCATTCTTTCCTTTTCTTTTAATTCTTCTCACATATAATTATGATGGGTATTTAATAATGTTGTTTTTTTTTTCTTTCTCTCTCTTTCTCTAAAGCCACATCAAAACTGGTCAACACTCCGAAGTCAAAGGGTAAGCTCTTCAAATTATTTATATAAATAATAAAAAAAGATGGATTTTAAGAAATGGTACGGAAGTTCTAAGCGGCCATGCATTATAATTTTTTTTCGTCTTGTTTTCTCCTTATCACGACTTAATTTTCTCGTTATCTCGACATAACAAGAGTTGTTTTCTCGTTATCACGACTTAATTTTCTCGTTATCTCGACATAACGAGTTGTTTTTTCGTGATCTCGATATAACAAAAGTTGGTTTCTCGTTATCTCGACATAACAAGAGTTGTTTTCTCGTTATCGCGATTTAATTTTCTCTGCATATCCGACATAAGAACATCAGACAGTATCATTGCATCATCATGGATGATCGTATTCGCTTTTATTTTGATCAGGGACTCACTCAAACTGAAATAGCGCTGTGTCTGTCAGTCATTGACAACTTACACATAAGTGTTCGACACTTGAGAAGAAGGCTGGCCGGTCTGCAACTTTAGTGTCGAAGACAATATAGCGACCCTGAACGTGTAGTCAATTTCATTGCCAGTCAGCTTGATGGATCGTGTTATTTTAAATGCATTTTAATGTAATGGTTTCAATTGTAGACCATTCTGTCTACAATATAATGCTATCCAATAACTGCACTCAAACCCAGAGGATATGACTCGTTTAAGATGCTCAGATCACAACAGTTATTGTTTAATAGTCGATTCAGATCGAAATACGAACAGAAGGAAATAGAAATGACAAAAAATAGTTTGATTGTATTATTATTATTATTATTATTATTATTATTATTATTATTATTATTATTATTATTTCGTTCAGTTTGAAAAATGGGCAAACGAAAATTAAGCTAGATTTGTGAAAGAGCGCTTTATTATTTGTGCGTGGGCGGCCCTGTAAATCCAATTTTTTGGATTCTGTCTTTACTGTCTGTCCCATCGTGCAGAATAAGAGTTCATCCGATGTACTCCTTTGCAAATTAGTCACAATGAAGTTTCCTAATGTTTGGCTGTTGCATAAGCTATTTCTTGCATATGTCATAAACGCAACACTGCACTTCTCGGGTCGGCGGCGCCGGCGCGATCCCTTGCATTGAGATAACAGAGGAACGAAATATAAATGTCTGCTTTATTTTGTGTACTTCCACAATAACAACAAATCATTTTTTGAGTGTATATATATATATATATATATATATATGTGTGTGTGTGTGTGTGTATGTATGTATGTAAATACACGGTTTTAATTGTAGCGGTATGCTTATTAGGATTCATCTCCAATCTGTCCACAATATACTGCTATCCAATAACCCAGAGGACATCAGATCAAAACAGTTTTTTTGAATAATCGACTCTGGGCTTGGAATATTTCTCTTTATTTGAGGGACTGAACTATGATTTAAAAGGAAATCGAAATAGGAAAAGAAAGAAATCAATCGATTTTGTAATAATATAATAATAATAATAATAATGTAGCCTTTTATTATTATTATTACTATCATTATTATTTCGTTGTATTTGAGAAACGGAAAAACGAAAATTAAGCTAGATTTTTGTTCGTGGGTAAAAACAAATGAGCTTATTGCTTTAATATTTGTTTCACATACGTTGGCGGCCTTGATATTTTACTCTGATTATATAGCCGCGCGTGGCATCGTGGCGGAATTCCAGGCTTTAGGAATAGGTTGCGCTGTGCCTGGGAGTGAGCACAGTAGTACAGATAATGAGCTCAGATGGGGAAGACTGTAGCTACACTCTTGTTGGATTTATACATATTAAATAAACACAAATTTTGTTTTCGATTCCTAGTTATTTTGCAAAAGCAATTTGCAACGTTTTGTTGTTATTGTGAAAGTTTTGATCTGATGTCCTCTGGGTTATTGGATAGCAGTATATTGTGGACAGACTGGAGATGAATCCTAATAAGCATACCGCTACAATTAAAACCGTGTATTTACATACATACATACACACACACACACACACACATATATATATATATATATATATATATATATATACATACACTCAAAAAATGATTTGTTGTTATTGTGGAAGTACACAAAATAAAGCAGACATTTATATTTCGTTCCTCTGTTATCTCAATGCAAGGGATGGCGCCGGCGCCGCCGACCCGAGAAGTGCAGTGTTGCGTTTATGACATATTTGCAAGAAATAGCCTATGCAACAGCCAAACATTAACTAAATTGTGACTAATTTGCAAAGGGGTTGGATGAACTCTTATTCTGCACGATGGGACAGACAGTAAAGACAGAATCCAAAAAAATTGGATTTACTGGGCCGCCCACGCACATAATAAAACGCTCTTTCACAAATTTAGCTTGATTTTCGTTTGTCCATTTTTCAAACTGAACGAAATAATAATAATAATAATAATAATACAATCAAACTATTTTTTGTCATTTCTATTTCCTTCTGTTCGTATTTCGATCTGAATCGACTATTAAACAACTGTTTTGATCTGATCATCTTAAACGAGTCATATCCTCTGGGTTTGAGTGCAGTTATTGGATAGCATTATATTGTAGACAGAAAGGTCTACAACTGAAACCATTATATTAAAATACATTTAAAATAACACGATCCATCAAGCTGACTGGCAATGAAATTGACTACACGTTCAGGGTCGCTATATTGTCTTCGACAATAAAGTTGCAGACCGGCCAGCCTTCTTCTCAAGTGTCGAACACTTATGTGTAAGTTGTCAATGACTGACAGACACAGCGCTATTTCAGTTTGAGTGAGTCCCTGATCAAAATAAAAGCGAATACGATCATCCATGATGATGCAATGATGCTGTCTGATGTTCTTATGTCGGATACGCAGAGAAAATTAAGTCGTGATAACGAGAAAACAACTTTTGTTATGTCGAGATAACGAGAAAATTAAGTCGTGATAACGAGAAAACAAGACGGACAAAAATTATAATGCATGGCCGCTTAGAACTTCCGTAAAATGGTTCTCAAACACTAATGAACTATAAAAGTACTGAAACCTTTTAAAGACAGAAATAACAAACGAAATTCAATAAATTATTATATAAATTATATTATTAAATTAAATATCACTTGTGTTTAAGAACGAAAGCCGCCGGATGTCCCGCACACAAACCATTTCTCGTACAGAAAGGAACCTGGCAGAGCACATTGAGAGGGTGAGTCCAATACGCAAAACACCTGACCAGCATGGGGGGGTTAAAAACAATCTTTGCAATACACCAGTTTCACCAATCACCAATCCAAACTCATCTTTCACAACAAATGCCATTTTCACACTCCACCTCACATAAAAAAGCGAATGTTATTTGTTTATTTAAATGATGCATATTCCACAGCAACCCAAAAGAGAGGAGAAAACGAACTTTTACAATAACAATTTTCTAACCAGGTATAATTTATATATATATAAATATATACATAAAGATAATTTATAATAATTTATATATATATATATATATATATATATACATAAAGATAATATACAAAAGAGCAATTAATGTCAATTTAAGATTTTTTTATACCTTATGTATATATTAAATATATGTATGTATATAAAATAATGTATAAAATATGAATTATTGAAAGTGATTTAAAATGTTCTTTAAATTTTACATTTACCAAAGTACACTTTTTAAAAGTGTACTTAGGTGTGTTAAAAAAAAAAAAAAAAAGAAAGTGTCTCTCTTACTTAAGTGGCCTTTTATTTGATTAATATTATATATCTGCAAGTAGAGTTTTTAAAAATATACTTCTTTTATACTATAAGCGTATGTTTTGTCTTTTTCAGAGTATGATTAAATGTATGTGAACAAACAAAGCTTTGTTTAATGTGAAAACAAAAACTTGCACTGCATGATTTTCCTTGTACACTATTGGTGGAAAGGCAACCTTGCTTCAATTTGTTCCTAGTCGAAAATGTAATGCACTGTTGCCACCTATCTGTCAGATCCCTCATAGCAGAATATATTATTAAAGTACAAAAAACGGCAGATAATGCAGACACCACAAGGTGGCAGCATCAGATAATGCTGCTTGGAAAAAACATTCACACTGTATCAGTTTATGATATTTCTCTTTTCAATACGTTATTCCATAGAAAATCAACGGGTTGTCAGAGGAGCAGAAGGATTTTCCAGCATATTTCCCATATGAATACGTATATGAGGGGAGGGGCAGTGACTGTCAATCACTGGATCAGCTGACTGTTAGCAACCTTGGTGATAACCTGGACTTTCTGCAGAACCTTGGGCCCAAGTTCAGGACTCTAGGTGGGATCTGTCAAGAGTCAATTGAGTGCAGAAAAGTCAGGCTGTGAAAATGGATGATAATTTGAGGCTTTATATCCACATTTCTACAATGCTTGTTCAGCTGAACTACAAAGGGGCTCCAGGGATTTTTTCTTTTTTTTTTTGTGCTGTGACTTTTATGTTTTGGAGAGTGCTCTAGGTCACTGTTGCTGAAAGGATATACTGTAAGTTGTGAACATTACATCTTCAGTGCCAAGACTGCCCTCAAAGAACTATGGGATACACTGTGCATTTGTGCTCACTAAGGATTTGTAAGAAAGCATGTTGAGTGCTTGAAATGAAAACTACTTGACTTTGTGCCTGCATCCCACTAGCTTGTCTGAAATGATCAGAGGCGGTTGGTGGCGTGGAACTGTGAGCTTCTTCTCTTATTGATGCACTGACAGGCCACTGTCCTGTTCGGATCTCAAGATCCATTTTTTCATTCCGCAAACACAAAGTCACACATCACTACCACTTATCCATGTGGATTGTGTAACTGAGTGTTTGTCTGGAATTCTCTGCACTAGCTGCCTTTAGCTACTGTATTGTTTTGTGCACTTTGCTTTGACAACTTTGCACTGCAGAATCACTTGTGTATTTAAAGGTATAGCCCAGCCAAAAATTATAATTCTATAATTTGTTCATCTTCATGTCTATGCAAACCTATATGGAAGCTAATGTCCACCACAGAATTAAATATAAAACATGTAATTGCAACTACTTTCTCCTAGTTGTAAGTTTATATCTCACAATTCAGACTTTTTTTCTCACAGTTCAAAGTTGTATCTCACAATTCAGATTCTGATTTTACATCTCGGAATTCTGACTTTTCCTCTCAAAATTCTAATTTTACATCTTGGAATTCTGACTTTTCCTCTCAAAATTCTGATTTTACATCTCGGAATTCTGACTTTTCCTCTAAAAATTCTGATTTTACATTTTGGAATTCGGACTTTTCCTCTCAATATTCTGATTATACATCTTGGAATTCTGACTCTTCCTATCAAAATTCTGATTATACATCTCGGAATTCTGACTTTTCAAAATTCTGATTTTACATCTCGGAAATTCTGACTTTCCCTCTCAAAATTCTTTAACTTTTCTTCCCCCCTTTTTCTTTTTAATGGAATTTTTAGACACCTGGCCACATGCTTATGCTGAGAAACCCACGGATTCAATAAGAAAAGTCTGAATTAAAATATATTTAAAAAAAATTCACCTATTTTCTTGCAGTTGCAAGTTTATATTTCAAAATTCAGACTTTTTCCCCCTCAGAATTATGATTGTACATCTCAAAATTCTGATTTTAATTTTAGACACCTTGCCACATGCTTATGCTGAGAAAGCCACAAATTTAAGAACAAACAATCAGAATTAAAACATAAAAAATGGAATTGCAACAATTTTCTCACAGTTGCAAGTTTATATCTAAGAAATTCAGACTTTTTTCCCCTCAGAATTCTGATTTTACATCTCAGAATTCTGACATTTCCTCTCAAAATTCTGATTTTACATCTTGGAATTCTTCCTCTTTCCTCTTAGAATTCTTTTACTTTGGCAGTAATGCACCATTGATCATCATTACATCCCTTACTTAAAAGTCCTGTCTTTACCTGTTTTTTTCAGTGTAGGGAGGTTTTATGAAAAGTGGCTGGAGTTCATTTTTATCATGTTACAGTTATGTTACACACGATGCAGTGTTCATCTGTTTCTTTCATATTGCTCATTGTATTGTAAATAGTTTTTGTTTGTTTCACCCAATGATTTTTAAGTAAAGATTGATGATATATTTTGCATTCAGTCATCTTGGTTGATGGTTTGGGTGTAGGGTTCACTTTTCCTATTCAATATCTTAACACAGTTAATGCAGGTATCACAACAATTCTTACAGCATTTATTTAAATTTAAGTTAAATAAAAAAAAAAGTTAATAGAATTATTCATTATTAATTCACAAACCTTCCTAATACATTAATGTTAAATCAAAATATTGTTTTTTTTTTTATTTTTTTATTTTTTTATTTAAAATGTTAAAATTGTATCAGTACATTCAGACTAGTTTAATAAATGCTGTAAATGTATTGTTAGTGTATAATTCATTTTAGCTAACTCTAGTGTATTGAACACTGTTCCAAAGTGCTACTGGATTAATGAACAGGATGTCATAAAGTACAGGAGTCTGAATTAAAATTGTAATGATGCTGAATAAATGATGCTGGTTTCTGAGAACTGAATGTTGTGCTGCTTTTGTGTTCAGCTATTTATCATGTGGTTTTGTTGGTCATTCAGAACTCTAAATCTTTATTTACTGTGTATATTTTGTGGGTGTTGGCTTGTGAATTAAATGTTAGGTTAGAACAGTGGTTCTCAACCATTTTTGGGCCAGCGCCCCCCTACCCATTATCCAGGCCCCTCACCGCCCCCCCATCAAATAAATCGTAATCTAATTGTCCTCACTGAATGTTAAAGTTGATTATTATTATTTTGTGTTTATAATAAGGACTGTTATTATATTTACAGTAATTCAAATGTATGGGGTCATTATGATTTTTAGGAAATTACTTCATTTCAAGCAGGGCCAGATTAACACTTTGTTGTACCCTGGGCAACAATATTCAAGGGCCCCATCATCACGACCCCAGGATCACCATAATATGGTCATATATAGAATATATTACTGTAATATACAGTAAATATACTCAATACTTCAAATCCTAACTGTCATCATATTTTGATTTACAAATATTTAAATGCTCATAGAACTACAAATGCACTACTATGTCCCCTATCAAAGACATTCACTCACATATGATGCTATGAAAACAAAACACATCAGCATCTGTGTATAATCTGGTAAAATTGACCCACTACATTGAGAGGGAGGGAAGTATCCTCCATTTTCACAAAAAATGAATAGATAAGCAACCACTTTCAAACCATCGTTTATTTAACAACACTTATTCCCAATAGAAATGTATGGAATTGATAGAGCTATCACAGAAGACAAGGCAATCAAGTTATTAGTCCAACACAAACAATTTGAAATCTGCCAGTTATCCCTCCACAACAATTTACAGCATTTTCATAAAGCTGGCACCTCAAGGAAAAAATAAAAAATAAAATGCAGTATCACTATGATCATAAACATTTTGATCCTAAGCTCATTTAACTTATTTTAAAATAGAACAACATGTTATAGCACAATTAACCAGTTAAACATTTTAGTGCTACATAAATACACTACACAATACTAAATACACAAAACAATTTCTCTGAAGACAAAATAAAGTAAATGCTATATAATCTGGCAAAACACACAACTTTAGTCCTAAATAATGAGGAAGTGCATGTTTGAATTTGAGTATATAGGTATATACTTTAAATTTTCAGCGTTTCTGATGTCCTTTTCCTTTTTTTAATTTTCGCTTCGCGCTCCCACTTAGCTTCTCCATTGTGTCTGATTTTTTTTTTCTGTTGTAGCAACGCCTGACGTCACGTAACGCGCTGGGGCTCGGCGTAAGCTTTGACCCACCTCATGCGGACTGACCAATGAGGAGAGGGTCTTAACTTGAGGCCCTCTCTTCATTGGTCAGTCCGCATGAGACTGACTCTCAACCGCTCTCAACTCACGTTCAAAGTCATAGGCAGCGCAGCATATCTCTGTGCAGCGCAAAAGCCCTGGTGGACAGTTTGTTAAATATAAAGCGGGAGATTACAGATACAGTATTTTGCTCGTGCCCTTGCTGTCCTGGGCCCTTTAGATGTCGTGGGCCCCTGGGCAATTGCCCAGTTGCCCGTATGGTTAATCCGGGCTTGATTTCAAGGATGCATTGAATTGATCAGAAAAGACACTGAAGTCCTTTTTTACAGTAAATTATTTTAAAATAAGTGTAATAACATTAATTTACAGAGTTTTTAAGCATGTTGGTGGTTTTCATTGCTATAGCTTCAGTGTTGTTGAGATGCGGATATATCTTGTTGCCCCAAATTTATAAAGACTAAATAAAAATGACACAGTGGACATTGTCATTTTGGTGAGTACAACCCTAATTCTAGAAAAGTTGTGACATTTTGTAAAATGATAAAATCTGTAATTTGTTCATTCTATTTAACTTTTATTTAATTGACAAAAGTTTGAATACCAAATTTCTAAAGAGTTTATTCAAAGCTCACAGTTGTAGCCTAATTTATATCCATGTGGCTTTTTTGCTCCTTTTTTGCTTTTAATGATAATGATACTTTAAATGATAAATCAAAAATGTGATGAATGTCATGTGCCATTTAATGACATTAAAAAAAAAAATAATATTATGTATGAGCTGTTTTAAGGGTCAAGATGCTTTCAAAACGGGCCTATATATTATAAATAAAATATAGCCTATAATGTACACTACCATTAAAAAAGGTCAGCATGATTTGTTAATGGGTTCATAAAAAAGTTGCATTTGTTTTGTTTTAAAAAAAACAGCCTACAGTAAAAACAGTAAATCTACCATTAAAAAAAAAAACTTTTTATTTGAATATATTTTAAAATGTATTTTCTTCTCATGCTAAGCTACAGTATATTACTACAGCTTTCAGTGTCACATGATCTTTCAGAAATTATGCTGATTGTTGGTTAAGAAACATTGCTTATTATTATTATAGCTGGCACAACACACTGACAAAAAGTTTTTGAAAATATTTGAAATTTCATTGACTATAACAAATATATAAATCAGGACAGCACTAAAATAGTAACTATTTTGAAAATGAGGAGCACATGTTTCCCATCTTTCTACAACCCCAATTAAAAGTTGGGGCATTTTGTGAAATGCCATAAAATTAAGAATATGTCATTTGTTCTCTTTAGCTTTTATTTAATTGACTTAAGTACAAAGAAAAAAATCCAATGTTTTCACTGGCCAACTTAGTTTTATTTTGTTAATATAAACAAATTTTAAACCATGATCCAGCTTTGCTTGCGAAGACTGAAGCTCCATTTATACCCAAATATGATACCCTCACCTATTACCAATTCATCTGCTTGCTGTGTTTCAAAGCAGTTTATTTGGTTATTCTATAACCTTTTCACTTTTATTTTGCATCTGTCCCAACTTTTTTGGAGTGGGATGCATACTTCAAATAAATAAATAAATAAATAAATATTTTATATTTACAAAATACATTTAAGTTGATCAGTGAAAACTTTGGAAATTTTTGTACTTTAAAGTTAAAAGTTAAAAGTTTTATTTAAAAGTTAAATAGAATGAACAAATTACAGATTTTATCATTTTACAAAATGTCACAACTTTTCTAGAATTAGGGTTGTACTCACCAAAATGACAATGTCCACTGTGTCATTTTTATTTAGTCTTTTTAAATTTGGGGCAACAAGATATATCCGCATCTCAACAACACTGAAGCTGTAGCACCAACATGCTTAAAAACTCTGTAAATGAATGTTATTACACTTATTTTAAAATAATTTACTGTAAAAAAGGACTTCACTGTATTTTTTGATCAATTCAATGCATCCTTGAAATAAAGTAATTTCCTAAAAATCATAATGACCCCATACATTTAAATTACTGTAAATATAATAACAGTCCTTATTATAAACACAAAATAATAATAACCAACTTTAACATTCAGTGAGGACAATTAGATTACGATTTATTTGATGGGGGGCGGTGAGGGGCCTGAATAATGGGTAGGGGGGCGCTGGCCCAAAAAAGGTTGAGAACCACTGATTTAAAGTATCATTATCATTAGAAGCAAAAAAGGAGCAAAAAAGCCACATGGATATAAATTAGGCCACAACTGTGAGCTTTGAATAAACTCTTTATAAATGTGGTATTCAAACCAACTGCAGCCAATCAGCAAACAAAAAGTATTAATATTAATTTTTCTAAAGAAGAAAAAACATCTCTTGCTTTACCGCGTCTAAATGCTTGCTATTGTTTTGACGCAGCGGCTGCGCTACAGAAAGTCAAGCAAACACTAAAGTACTGAAGTCGTTGCTAAGGAAATGATACACCGTCAGGTCTAGCAGTATTGGTGTAAACTAGCAGCGAACACGCGACACGTTGTGTTGAAGCACATCGATCCCGTTACAATCAGTCGTTCAGTAACAACTGAGCGCGAGCGCTACAGTAAACGGATGCCGCGTTCTATTTCTGCCTGCGGGATTCCACGCGCCTGCGCTACCGACAAGTTGAAAAATAGATATAGAAAGTGCGTTTTGACGTATCCAGTAGAGACAGCGTTAGGATGTGGCAGACCATTTTCTTTTGCAAGTTTCAGCTCATACATCTTTGGTGTAAACTCGTCTTGACCAAACGCCCCCCAGAAACAGCTCAACGCCCCCCTTTCAAAAATATTGCTTCCAGCGCCCCCCGATGCTGTCCGAACGCCCCCGTTGAGAAACACTAGTTTAAACAATGAGAGAGAATAACAAAACAAAAACAAAAAAATCCAGGAAAAATGCATTTCAAAAGAGTTATAAATTGTTTTGCATTTTAATGAGTGAAATAAGTATTTGACCCCTTCGCAAAACATGACTTGGTACTTTCAAATCAAAACGCTTGTTGGCAATCACAGAGGTCAGATGTTTCTTGTAGTTGACCACCAGATTTGCACACATCTCAGGAGGGATTTTGTCCCACTCCTCTTTGCAGATCCTCTCCAAGTCATTAAGGTTTCGAGGCTGATGTTTGGCAACTTGTACCTTCAGATCCTGCCATAGATTTTCTATGGGATTGAGGTCTGGAGGCTGGCTAGGCCACTCCAGGACCTTAATGTGCTTCCTCTTGAGCCATTCCTGCTTTGTTGCCTTGGATGTGTTTTTTGGGCCATTGTCATGCACATCCACAATCCATTTTCAATGAGGGAAGGAGGTTCTCACCAAAGATTTGACGGTGCATGGTCCCATCTATCATCTCTTTGATGTGGTGCAGTTGTCCAGTCCCCTTAGCAGAAAAACACCCCCAAAGCATAATGTATCACCACCGTTTTTGAAATGCCA
Organism: Labeo catla; assembly: GCA_012976165.1. Classification (NCBI taxonomy): domain Eukaryota; kingdom Metazoa; phylum Chordata; class Actinopteri; order Cypriniformes; family Cyprinidae; genus Labeo; species Labeo catla. The sequence continues at coordinate 293,223 of VONZ01000756.1, forward strand.
AGTGCGCCTCTCCTCGGGAGACCGGTCTCTACCCCATGCATGCACGCTGGTGTCCTTGTGGGTCCGGGAAGGTAGCGTTGAGGGGATTGAGCGCCATCGAAAGCAACAAGCTGCCGGACCCACGGTCCGGAGGAGTACTGCACCCGTTAGACAGCTGAAGGGCGAGGATGCCGCCGTCCCTAGAGTCGCAGACCTGAAATGGGTATTTTATAACCTACCCTAACTATATTGACCCAGATTACACAAAGTATCATTTCGCTAGATAAGACCCTTCTTCCTCGGCTGGAATGGTTTAGAGCTCTTTGAAGCTGCATTGAAACTGCATTTTGGCTGTTGGCTGTTTGGGCACCACTGAAGTCCACTATGGAGATGATTCCTGAAATGTTTTCCTCAAAAAACAATTTCGTTATGAATGAAGAAAGAAAGGCATGAACATCTTGGATGACAACTGGGTGAGTGCAACTTCTCCTTTAATAATGGATTTGTTTCTTACACAGTTTTTCACTTTACAAAACAATAATCATGGGCATGTTTTTATTAGCTGTTTGGACTCTCATGCTAACGTCACCCAATTCACTGTAGAGGATCCATTAGTGAGCAAATTATGTAATGCTACATTTCTCCAAATCTGTTCCCATCAAGAAACAAACTCATCTATGTCATGGAAGACCTGACGGTGAGTGAATGTTCGGCCAATTTTAATTTCTGTGTGAACTGTTTCTTTAATTAAACAAATTCTGAGAAGTTGTTGCAAGTAGCAGGAGTAAACTCTGCATGATAAATAACTACACTGTAAAAAATAAAAAACAAAAATTTGTCGAGTCAGCTTAAAAAAATTTGCTACCCTGCTGCCTTAAAATTTTAAGTTCAGTCAACTAAAATAAGTTTAGTCAACTTGAAATGTTAAGTTTTACTAAGTAACAACTTAGATATTTGTGTTTGCTAAACTTAACCGATGGGTAAGTAACCCAGCTGCCTTAAAATCTTAAGTTGATTCAACTCAAATATCTAAGTTGTCACTTAGTATAATTTAACATTTCAAGTTGCATAAACTTTTTTTGAGTTGACTAAACTTAAAATTTTAAGGCAGCCAGGTTACAAATTATTTTAAGTTGACTCAGCAAATAGTTTTTTACAGTGTACTGGACTATTCAAACAAGTCAAGATATATTATAAAATACAGGCTCTTTCCCTACAGCAATGACAGGAGTGATACTAAATGTTACTGGACATGTGTAAACTTGTAAACCCACCCTGTTTTAAAGAACACATGTTTTACTAAATATCCGGGGGCAACTGAATAAGATCAGAATATCAGTTCTAATATAATAATTATAAGAGAAAAGTCCACACAGCAATTAACATTCTGTCATCAATTATTCACCCACAATACCTTCTTTCTTCCATGGAACATGAAATTAGAATGGTTTCTTCTTTGTGTTCCACAGAAGATAGTCACATATGCTTAAAACAACATGGAGGTGTTAAATATAATAGACGAAGAATTTAGGAGAGTCATATATTTATTTTGGTTTCCATAAAACATTGTCAAACTCTTGTCACAGTGTTTGCGTTTCGCAATATAAGACATGCGATAAGACTCTGAAATATAAAACAATAGGAAAATTTCCCTGCGGAGGTGTTAGAGATGCTGATAGACTGGTTGTGCTCTTTTCTTCAGGAGTTTGCACCTCCTGGTGAGACTATTTTCCACAGTTAAATAAAAACAACTGGTTTATGGTAAATGCATAGCAGATTTTGAATATATGGAATTGTTTTTTCTAAAAAAAATAAAACAAAAAAAAAAACAGAGTAAAAATAGTGATTAGCCAGAAACCTGTGGTGCAAGTAACCTAATAAGAATATAAATAAGTTATTTTGTGACGTTTTGGCCTACTATAAAATTTTGTATTCGCCAAGCATCTATTTCTGCTTATTTATTATATAATTATTAGAGTAATTGTTCTTTAGTTAGTAACTATTTCAGTACTGTTTTTTATTTCATCGAAATCTATAACACTTTCCTTAAAGCTACAAACAAACATACAGTATTTGCATAAAGTAAAACTGTTTAAACCAGTTTATAGTTCCTTTTGTTTTTTTATGTGAATAGTTGGCTTTTCAGTTTCTGCTTTGCATAAGGGTTTGCTCTTCAGAAGCCCTTCCCTTTACCACACCACATCACATCACCTTCTCACAATGATACTGCATAATTTTTTCCTCCACATGTTCAAGTGCTATTGGTCTATCCACTTAAGTCAGACATAGCTTGTTAGCTTTCCATGCCTGACTGACACAAGTCCTGTGACACTGTCTGTGAAATGACTTTTTCTTTCTGTGGAAAAATGGGTGTGAATGACTTATAAGTTTCTTTACAAAAACATCTTTTAAGGCAGCTTGAACAAAGAAACAGAAAAATGTCTTCACTTCTAGGTTATAATTTGATAAAAAAATGTCCTGATAATTTTAACTCCCCCATGTCATCCAAGATATGTACACTACCGTTCAAAAGTTTGGGGTCAGTACATTTTTATTGTTTCTTTTTTTTTTTTTAAGAAATTAAAACTTTTATTCACCAAGGATGTATTAAGTTAATAATTAAAAGTTTATTAAAAGTTAATAATAAATAATTTACATTGTTATAAAATATTTATATTTTGAATAAACACTGTACTTTTTAAACTTGTTATTCATGAAAGAATCCTGAAAAAAAAAAATCACAGGTTCCAAAAAATATTTGGCAGCACAACTGTTGATATTATCCGACACTGATCATTCTAATATTAAATCCGCATATTAGAATGATTTGTGAAGGATCATGTGACACTTAAGACTGGAGTAACAGCTGATAAAAAATCAGCTTTTCATCACAGGAATAAATTCTATTTTAAAGTATGTTAAAATAAAAAAGATCATTTTATATTGTAAAAACATTTTGCAATATTACTGTTTTTTTTTTCTATATTTTTAATCAAATAAATGCAGCCTTGATGAGCATAAGAGACTTCTTTAAAGACTATTACAAGTCTTACTGACCCCAAACTTTTGAACGGTAGTGTATGTTTTTCTCTTTTCAAAGTCAAAAGAAATTAAGGTTTTTAAGGAAAACATTGTAGGTTTTCTCTCCATATAGTGGACTTCAATGGGAGCCAAACTGTAGTTTCAGTGCAGCTTCAAGGGCGCTACACGATTCCCAGCAGAAGAGTAATCGTCTTATCTAGCGAAATATGTATATTCTTTTTTTTTGCACTAGGTCTGTGATGCGTGTCTTCAAGCATTGCGTAATCATGTTGGAAAGGTCAACTCTGTAGTACTACAGACGCCACACTATTACAGTAGATTCAGACTCAGATAATATTGTCATCTAATATTAATAAACCAGTACTATACTATAATTTCTTTTTTTTCTTTCTTTCTTTCTTTCTTTCTTTCTTTCTTTTTAATGTGTATCAATATCCACTGGTGGGGATCAAATAAGCACTGCTAAGGTAAAATGTATAAATAACGGTCTTATTTAGACTCCCAGTTAGCGTGTGCTAACTTGCCAAGCTTGTTCTGTGCTCAGGAATCATGCAATGATGTATAAAGCTGGCAAGAACACTGATACCACCCTCTGATAAGGCAGATTGGCATGATTGGAAATTAGGTGTGTCTTCAGTTGGAATATTTCTCATCATTTACTATTCAATGCGGTTGCCAAACAATATATTGACTTATTATCTTGTTTCTTATTAAACATCTCCAGTAGGCAACAAATGCAAGGGGTCATGACATGAGAAATCATGTTTATATAAGAGGCAGAGGTTGCGTTAGACTTTAACATTGTCTGTCATTTTGATGGACAGGGTCATAAAAATTCTGTCATAATCTATAATTACCTGTCATTTTAATTTTCATATTCTAATTATAACAGCACATTTAATTGGTTTTATTATCATTCACATTTTCATTTCTTAATCATGAACCTACAGGACGGCATAGGCTTATGCATTTAGTTTGATGAAAACATGTTTCATGTTCAACACCACACGGTGTATGGTGAAGGCAAATAAAAACAAAATATGCTATGGCTGGGTAAGCAAAAATAAATCAATTTTAATATATTCTCATTTCTATGAACCAATATAGATTCTTAAAGGAGAAGTCCACTTCCAGAACAACAATTTACAAATAATGTACTCACCCCCTTGTCATCCAAGATGTTCATGTCTTTCTGTCTTCAGTCGTTTATGGTTATGGAAATTATGGTTTTTGAGGAAAACATTTCAGGATTTTTCTCCATATAATGGACTTCATTTGTGCCACAATTTTGAACTTCCAAAATGTAGTTTAAATGCAGCTTCAAAGGGCTCTAAACGATCCCAGACGAGAAAGAAGGGTCTTATGTAGCAAAACGATCGGCCATTTTTTTTTTTTCAAAAAATAAAAATTTGTATACTTTTTAAGCACAAAAGCTTGTGTAGCACAGGTTCTGGGATGCACGTCCACAATGCTGCGATTAGTGATGGGTCATTCTTGAACGATTTGTTAATTTTGAATGAATCTTTAATGTGATTCAGGAAGAACGAGTCGTCTCAGGGAGTGATTTGTTCAGTTGTGCATGAGCAACATCCTATTAGGTTCTGTACTGGAATTAGTTCATCTATTTCAAGTCTTCGGGTTGTTCATTCATCTTATGGGGCTGTCACGTGATGAACGAACGACTCAAACCCAAAAACTTGTCAGATATAAGGTGAGGTGAGCTAATCATAGACTAAAGACCCAGGTAAACAATGAATTAATCTTTTCTGTTTCTTATAGCATTATAGTTTTGTCTTGTTTGTAGTGTGATCAACGTTTGTGTAAGCAGTAGATGTGTTCGGGAAGTGACACGTAACATTTTAATTATATTTTGCGAAAATAAATTAAATGACTTGAAAAAAAAGATTCGTTCATTTTGCTGAATGAGACTCAAAGGTCCGAGTCGGTAAAATGATGTGAACTTCCCATCACTACTACGAATCACGTCTAAGTTCATCATCTGTGTACTCCGGCTAAAAAAGGTAGAGAATGGCAAAAAACTCATCTTATTTTCCCCTCATTGTACCTTTTTGTTTGTAAACAGTGTTTGACTTACTTGCACTTTCTTAGTCTTTGCGCGTTTGCTTTGTAAACACTGGGTCTGTAGATCCACCTACGTTCTGTGTGACCTTTCGATGTGATTCAATAGTATGTAGCGTCGTGGACGTGCATCCCAGAGCCTGTGCTACACAAGCTTTTGTGCTTAAAAAGTATACCAATTTTTTTTTTCCCAAAAAAAATTACAGATCATTTCACTAGATAAGGCCCTTCTTCCTCGGCTGGGATTGTTTAGAGCCCTTTGAAGCTGCATTTAAACTACATTTTGGAAGTTCAAAATCGGGCACCAATGAAGTCCATTATATGGAGAAAAATCCTGAAATGTTTTCCTCAAAAACCATGATTTTTTCACGACTGAAGACATGAACATCTTAGATGACAAGGGGGTGAGTAAATTATTTGTGAATTGTTGTTCTGGAAGTGGACTTCTCCTTTAAGGCTTATTTTGCGCCGTTTACCATCCTTTTGATGGATTGCGTAAAGGAGTTGTTAAAAACTGCTATTATACTCACTCTATGAATGAATCGCGTTTGTGCCAAACTCTTACAAAGCAAACAAAAACAAACACTCTTCTTTGATCCATGAACATTTCTCTCAGTTAATATACGCATTTTCACAGTCTGAAGCATCTATCATAGCAAATCAGCACACGCTGTTGTGAATAATTAGGCAAAGCCTAAGGAACTCTCATAGGATAAGAACACGCAGCCTCATGAATATTTATGAGACACCGACATGTCATCGAAGTACTATAGTCCGTTGCCACGTCACAAACTGTGACGTCAACACAATGTAGATTTTAAACCCGGAAGATGAAAATAGCACAAAAAAGCTCAAAATTAACCAGTTCTCTCCAACAATTAAAATGAAAGGATGCTAACATTGTCATCTATGATGTGCAACTCTAACACCTATGATAAAATAAATCTCAGTAAAAGCAGTCTGTGGTTTCATGAACCTTTTAACTTGGTAGGCGCCTTACGTAATAAGACGCATAGATTTGTGAGATTTGTTCTGGATCTGGTGCTCTGCTGCCACACTGGAACGTACTCGCCACCAACTGGACAGGGGTGGGAATTACAGTTACAATTTACAATAGATCATCCTCAGTGTAATCTGTCAAAGTGATGGACGGCCTTCAGATTTTTCCATCACTGATAAAAAAAAAATCTGTAAATAACTGATAAATTTTGTACCATTTAAACATCCTGCGAGTTTCATAGGTAAAAAAGTCCTCCTCATTACAAACAAAGCATTTATTTATTCAAGTTCATTAAACAGCTTATTTGGATCTACGGTGCAAGGTGACGTCACCCGGGCGCTGTCATTTACATAAACACCACCTCCAGAGCAACATATCGACCAATAGTCGTCTTCTCACCATAGGCCCTGCCTGCTTAACGGCTAACCACTAGAATACGCTGAATGCGAATGTCGCGTTGTGTCAAAAGCAAATAGAAATTACAATCAGAGCTGATATCTTGTCAACGCTGGATACAGTATACAAATGTACATTCACTTTCTGACACAGCCCAAGCGCTTGAGTCTGTCGTCAGCAGGACAAATAGAGTGAAAGAATGTTCACTTTGAAGCGTTTGGTACAAACAGCTCGTTCACGTCTTTGTACAGATATCAGAAAGATCCCAGCGTAAGGAACAAGTGGATAGTTTATTTTTAATGGCATCCTGGATCATGTCAGAGCAATATCAAAATGTATACACTCAAATGTACACACTCCAAACAAACTCTGAGGGAGGTGCTCATGCGTTTCACTTATAATGTGCATAAAAGGGACAGTTCGAGTAGTTATCTTTTTTCCCAATTTTTCATCTATGTATAATGCATCTGACAGTTAAAAGAAGTTAAAAGAAGTTTGTTTTTTAAAATTCCCGCCATTCCAAATCCATACCATCTTGCGCTTTGTTTGAACCAGAGGCGTCGCGTTAACCAAAAATTGTCCATTGATGGAATTTTTTCATCAATGACGGAAAAATCGGAAGGTCGTCCGTCATTTTGACAGATTACACTGAAGGTGACCTATTGTAACCTGTAACTGTAATTCCCACCCGTCCAATTGATGGTGAGAGCGCTCCAGTGTGGCAGCAGAGCAGCAGATCCAGAACAAAAACGAAACTGTAACAAATGTTTTGCTATGCATTTGATTATGCACAGGCTAGCCACTTTAGCTACAGCGATCTATCACGCCACATGAAAGAGTGCCAAAAACTGTATTTATTGCTTGAATTTCCTAATGAAATGGACAGAATTTGAAATCTGAGATTTTGTTTCATATCAAATGTGGCATGTGGGAGGCACACTACTGTTCATTCATCAACTGAATATGGCATAGACCAAAAGATCTTTTGGGATTTACGAATCGATATTGCTTCATAAAAATAAGATTATATTAAAATCGCCGTCACTGCGGGTGTGGTGCTATGCAGTCTCATCTGTTCATCTGTTCTCTTCAAAATAAAAACCCATGCAGTGGTTTTTAATTAATCTGTAAAAATAATATCCCGAGCCGTTCTTTAGATGCCTGTCGTTGTGGCATCACACCGACAGAGGCCGCTCCCACGATAGTTGATTGACATGAGCGTCTTACCTCAGATCAGATGTAACAGTTATGTACATAAACAGTTATCTATAAATGATTTAATAATACATAAAGACCTCAATGTCATTGTCATTGAAGGTCTGTGCATTAGAAAAGACGGCAGAGAATGGTCGTTTTTTACTTAAAAAATAAAAGTACTGTTGAAAGTTATTATTGCAGAACAGGTCATTGTTATTAGTGGCTGTTTCGATATTATTGGTAGTATATTGTAAATATTATTCTTATTTACTACTCATTTGAACCTTTTTAACATTTTTGTAAAATACTGTTATTACAAACCATATTATTTATTATGCTTTTTACACTATTATTATTCATAAAGTATATCATGATCAAGATCTCATCTATTATATAAAGTAACAAGTTTAATTTCACCAGAATATCTTTATTTATATAGCCTATATGACGCACACGCACAGGATTGTGGGAAATCGAAGGCAGCGAAGGATACATCTATGCTGCCTTCAAAATTCCATCAGAAGAAGGTACCTCCGGAGACAGGAAGTGAAGCAGAATTTGGATTTGGACGTGCCTTAATGCCTTCCTGCCTTGGAATGCTGCCTCTGAAGGCAGCTTTTTAGAGCTTTTCGGACGCAGCCAATCTCTCAGAGCAGCTCATCACTCCACAGAGAGAAGAGAGTGGCGGGGCGAGCAGATCTCATTTGCAGTTGAAATATGATCGGCGCATCTGTGCACCACTGTAAAAATATAGATTAATCATTGTTAAAGCTTCAAAGTTACTCATCAAATTGGGTATTTTTTACTTCTGTAGGCTCTGTCCGTCAGAGACGTGTATCTATGTGAAATGATAAACTTTCGTGCAGACGCAGCAGTGGCCCGATCGGGCCAGTGACATATTCATCAACTGTCCCGAGCGTCTTTTACGCTGGCTAACGCAACCTCTGGTTTGAATAATCTCTAACTGGCTCAAATAATACATATTAAACAGAGTGTCGCAAAACTAACACTGGCATACACAAAACTAGAAAATACGACGCTTTAAACCATACGTGTACTCTTCTTTGACAACATACATCATTTTACACATCTTAAACCAATAAATACAAATATTTACTTGCCAAATTTGTAGAATGAGAAAATTTCCAAACTTTGTGGAGAAGCTCACCAAGATCGGTGACAAACGTCTGCAACGGTCTTCACGAGATCTCACAATAAGTGATGTTGAGAATTTGATATTGTTACTGAATTGACTCATCACATTTTTTCAAGGTGAGGGGGCAAATACTCTAGGGCTGCGTTTCCCAAAAGCATTGTAAGCCCAGTGGTGGCAATGGGGATACAATGTACTAAGGCTTATGATGCTTTTGGAAAATGCACCCCAGTTCAGTCAAGCTTACAAACTTACAAAGCTTACAAACTTACAAACTCAACTAACAAAACATTAAGTTGAATGAACAAATTTAGAAACTGTAAGTTGTGTCAGCTTGAAACAAAAAATTATTTAAACAACTGAACTACAAATAATAGCTAGCTATATTGGGCCCTATCTATTGGGTTACTGCTGCTAACTAAAACAAAACTCATAAAACTCATAATTTTCATCACTTGAAATAAAATAAACATTAGTTGAAAAAAAAGAAACCTTGAATTATTAATTAGGTGTCAGGGCAGCAATTTCTCATTTTCATTTTAGTTTGAAGAAATAAAATGACTGAAACTTAAAAAAAGTAAAAACTAAAACTTTATCAAAATTCTATACATATATTTGTTACAAAAACAAAATGATAAAACATAAAATTAAACGAAAACATCAAATACTCAAGTATAATGTAATTCAAAATACTAACAAAAACTATAAGAGTAAATCAGCGATACTAGAGTGACACTGGCCTGAATTCCTGCCCACTGTCATTTGAATATGCCCTCCTCTCTCTCTCTCTCTCTCTCTCTCTCTCTCTCATGTGTCATATGAGTAGCCTGGGTTACTGTAAGAGACAAAGCAAAGCTCAGTCTCAGTCGAGCTGGACTGCGTGACAATTTGCTTCAACATGAGGACCTTTCCTGTCAGCTTTCTCCTGCTGCTGGTGAGTTAAAGCTCATGTTTCTCTACTCATATTTCTAGACAACAGACGTTATGTTGCAGGAAATAAGTCTGTCACACTATATTAAGCCAGCTTTATGAACAATGGGTTACAGAAGCTTTAGTTTCCATAGAATGATTAGCTGATGTGATTGTTTGCTATACATCATAGTAGGAACTGTAAAGGTAGGGCATGCTTAATTAGTTCTGTAGAATTGGATTTATATTACAGCCACTGGGGGTGTGGATGAAAGTGACTTTCAGTCCTGTAAGTCCTTCAGAATATGACGCAGGAACATTAGTATGCACTTTAAGAATTGTTTGCATTGCAAGCACATGCCTTAAGGCACCTGTTTGCTCCCATATATACTTTTTGTTAGCAAACATTATTAATAATTATGTGAATTCAGTCAAACTGGCCATATCTAATAAGTGCATATAGTACTCATTACAATCTGCACAGAGCTTAATTTTTCAAGGTTTTGACATGTCATTAAAGGAATCTGTGATGTGGTTTACAAACGTATATGTCCTTAGGCGTTCATAGAAACATAAACATCACAGAAGGCTTGATTTATTACTGTGAATGCTGGCCAGAAATTCACATCATGTTTTCAGAAAACGCCTAGATACATTATTCATTTGGCAGTGGTCCTAAACTTTTGAAGCAGCAGCTGATTAGCTTTTGACCTTATCAACCAATACTGACAAATATTACATTTTTATAGGACACTTTGTAACTTGTTTTCAGCAGTTAGACTGCAGATATGTAGTGGCCTGTCAGTGTAGACTATAACCTCTGTGGTATCTGTTTTGGCCTTTTGTCTCGGCCGCGGAAGGATGGCAGCGGGCTTTGTTTGAACACACTTCAATCCAAAATATGTTTGTTTGGATTTTATTCGATAAACTCAGCAACAGAATTATATTAAAGCTAGGATACAAATTATAACAAACGAAAAAGAAGGAATTTTACAAAAAAAAAAAACAGAACATTTGAAGTGGTCAAAAAATTGTATCTGTCCCACTCCCTTTCTTCCGGCCTACTGCCAATTTTCCACGCCCTTATGACGCTTACAAATTTCTTTCTTAATTAACAAATTGAACTAAACAAAACACAAATAAATTATATTTAAACACAAATAAAATAAAACACTTTCATAAATGGCTACAACAGTATCATCTCTTGATCAAAATTTAAATATGGTTTAATAGTTAAATTACAATGTGGAAAAACAAAAGAGTCAAAGTTAAATCATAGATAATATGCCTGCCAGACTAAATGTGGGGACTTTCATCTAACTGATTATTACAATAACTGAAAATGAACTTAACTGCCTTGTCAAAAGTGTTTATGTTCTACATTTTAAATTTAAAACCATCTTCACTGTAATTAATAAATAAATATAAATAAAAGTAAATAACAGTACATCATTGAAGCTTACAAGAAAATACATTTTCTGTCTTTTTACTTCAAAATTCACATTTAAGTCATTGCCAATAGCCTCGTGGGCAATGTGCCGACATATACTGTTGTTGCGCTTCGGGCATCCCGCGTTCCTGTCCCGGCTCATAGACCTTTCCTAGTCCCATCCCCCTCTCTCTCTCCTGCTTCACTTCCTGACCATACTTAACTATCCTATCATGATAAAGTTGAAAATGCAAAAAAAATAAATCTTAAAAAAAAAAAAAAAAATCACATTTAAATTTAATGTGCCACTTGCTGTATATTTTCTGTTGTTGTTGTTTTTTTGTTTTTAATTTACTAGCAATTTTAGAGTGCAAATTAGAAGTAAATCCTACTTATTGCCATAAAAACATTCACATTCTAGAGGAAGAAGGTAGTTCAGGGTTTGCCTGAGGCTTTCAAACCTGCGAACGTTTGGGTGACAAGCCACATTTTTAGCTACAGCGCTGAAGTAAACTACCTCTCTCCTAAGAATCACACTGATGTGTCTCCTGCATGTTAAACAGTGGTACAATGAATAGAAATACATTTAGAAAAATCTTGTTGTAGCAAAGCTGACAAATCACAATCTGTGGCATTACAAATGTAGTTCAATACAAAATTGAAGTGTCAAATTTCACTCCAAATTAAACGAGAGAGAGAGAGAAATAAAAAGAGAACTTATATTTTGCATAAAGAAAATGAAGCCTGTTTTTTTTTTTTTTTTGATCATTTTAAGCGATAGTTTACCCGAAAATGAAAATTGTCATATTGTCAAAACTCATTTACTCGCCCTCAAGTTGTCCAAACTTCGATGAGTTTTTTAACTGTACTGGGTTATTTGTTTATATTTATTTATTTTCAGTTCACATTAAATTCAGTGCTATTTCTCTTAAGCTTCTCTATGATTTGGACGTGTTATAGCTAGATTCATGCACTGATACTAATACTGATAGCTGATAGCTAACACTGATAGCTAATACTGCCTCTTTTTAAACTCAGTCTGTCTGGAGTGTGTGCGTATGGGCTGACAGCGGGAGGATACGACAGAAGCGTGCATGGATCATTGATTCGTTTACTATTGAGGAAGAACACTCTGGTTTATTTCCATATGCAATAGGCAAGGTGAGCGGCATCACAAGAGTCACCACTTTCAGCTAGAGCTCATACAATTCAATTCAGTTTATTTCAATAGAGTTTTTCACATTACATAAGTTTAAGTTCTGGATTTCAGTGTGTATGTTGTTTGTGTTTCAGGTTGAACTCGAAAGAGCTTATATAGTTCATTTCAAATTACACGGTCAGGGTGTGGATGAAGAACCGAAAGGTGTTCTCAGAATTACAGATACAGGTGAAGTTTTAGTACATAAAAAGATGGACTATGAAGAAGGCCCTAAAATTCTCAAAGTAAGTACTCAAAGTAAGTACTTAAAGAAAATCCATTGCATAACAACATTGAAATTCATTCAAATATAAGAATGGTATATTGGTATATATTTTATAGCCTACTGTATATTGATATTCACTGGATTCAATTGTAGTTGACATTTGAAGCAAGAAATAAATCCAATAATGAATTGGATACAAAACTTGGGCTTGAGATCAAAATATTGGACATAAATGACAATGCACCAAAATTTCAATGGCCAGTCTATGAAAAGATTGTGGACGAGTCACATCCTGAAGGTAATCCATTATAGTTTGCACTTCACTATTTCATTCACGAAATTAAACACAAAATGACATTCTGTCATTATTTACTCACCCTCTTGTCATTGCAATTCACAGTGTTGTTATTTTTTCCTCATAGCATGAAAGTAAACACTTTTTAATTATTGTAATTATTACACACTACACAGGTTTTTGCTATACTGTCATTACTATTAAAGAGATTGTGCAGTTTTTGACCTTGGCAGCCCCTAGGTAGTATAAACTGTAGTTGAACAGCAAGGGCTTTGAAACAAGCAGTGTTCCCCTTCAGTCGTTTCACTACGACGTTACATATGGGAACTCGCTTGAGTGACCAATCACCTCTGAGCTTTACAGAAAAGGCCAATGAAATTGGCGAGTGGAGTTTGCGTGCAACGCCACTTCCCCGTACATACGGGTATATAAGATGGCGGCGCGCATTCACTCATTCAGATTTTCGCTTCAGAGCCTCACCGCCTGCGAGCTGTTCACAAAGAGTGAAGACAGAAAGAAAAAAAGAGAAGCTCTCTCCCGACACCTGCACGAGATCGCCGTGTCAGATCCTGCGAGCCGGCCGCCGACAGAGAACGGAACATGCCGGCTTCTCGCATTTCCAGCGAGCCTGAGCGCACGGTTGTGCCGCGTCCTCCCTGGGCGAACCGGGATCTAAAAGAGCAATTTCCTTACGGTCGTCGAGAGCCATTGTCCCGGTATGGCTTTCCGACCGTGCGTTTCTGGGTGCGGTAGTTTCCTCACCTCCGTTGACGGTCATGATCGCTGTCTCACGTGCCTGGGCCGAGCGCACGTAGAGGCAGCGTTTGTGGATGGTTCGTGCGTTCATTGCGAACGCATGTCCATGGCCACGTTGAGGTCCCGCCTCTCGTTCGCGAGACGGCTCCCCTCGTCGTCTTCCCGAGGTAGTTCGGCGAGCCGTAAAGGCTTTACGGCTGCTTCGGCGAGGCGCTTGGGGGACCTCCAGGTGACGGTGCAGAATGTCCCGCCGGCTGATACCCCGCGGGCTTCCGCTCCACCGCGTGGTCCCGTGGTGATGCCCAAACAGACCGCTCCCCCGTCTAAAAGCGGGCCCAGCGTCTCTTTTGGTGCTCCCCCGGAGGAAGAGATGTCTATCTCAGCATCAGAGGGTGAACGGTCGGCAGATGAGGCGGGCACTTCGGCGGAGCAGCGCCCCTCTGCGGTCTCTGCTCCGTCTGAGGCGGACGCCGAACTGTCGGCCATGCTCCTCCGGGCCGCCAAGGGGATCGGGCTGGAGGTCCCGAAGGTGGCTCCTCCCGATCCTTCGAGGCTGGATGATTGGTTTCTGGGGACGAGGTCTGCGGCGCCGCCGCGCTCGCCCCCAGTCCCTTTCTTCCTGGAGGTGCACGATGAGCTGGTTAAGGCATGGCGGGCCCCTCATTCGGCTCGTTCACGCCTTACCTCCTCAGCCCTCGCTACCCTTCATGGCGGGGCGGCCAGGGGGTACGAGGGGGTCCCTCAGGTTGAGCGTGCGGTTGCGGTGCATTTATGCCCGCAAGACGCCGCCACCTGGCGGTGCTCTCCGCGCCTCCCGTCCAAAGCCTGTAGGCTTTCGTCGGCTCTGACCGGCAAAGCCTACAGTGCTGCGGCCCAGGCCGCCACCGCCCTGCACGCCATGGCCACCCTGCAGGTCTGTCAGGCCAAGGCGTTAAAAGAACTGCACAAGGGTAGTCCTGACCAAGCGGTTTTGCAGGAGCTGCGTGCGGCGACCGACTTCGCCCTCCAGGCGACTAAAGTCACGGCGCGGTCCCTTGGTCAGGTGATGTCCACACTCGTGGTCCAGGAACGCCACCTCTGGCTGAACCTGGCGCAGATGGCAGATGTCGACAAAGCACGCTTTCTCGACGCTCCTGTCTCCCAGGCCGGCCTCTTCGGCGACACTGTCGAGGACTTTGCCCAGCAGTTCTCGGCAGTCCAGAAGCAGACTGAGGCGATCAGTCACATCTTGCCCCGGCGTGCGACTCCCACAAAGTCCCCGGGTGCCCAGCCTCAGCCTGCTCGTCGCCGAGGGCGCCCCCCTGCGGCCCCCAAAAAGCAAGACCTACCTGCTCCGTCTCCGGCTGAGGCCCATGATGCGCGCCTCGCCGCCAGACCTACGGGTCGGCGGTACCCACCCACTCACAGAAAGAGCAATTTTCCACATCTCTGGGCCAAGTGCCCCGAGTTCTGTTCCTGTCAGACAAGATGTCTCCTCGGGTTCGGACTCGGAGCCAACATTCGCCAGCGCGGGAACCTGGGAGGAAGGTAAGTGCTGCTCAGAGCGGCCAGACTGCTCTCCAGGACGTTCATCCTTCTGGGACCAGTCCCCTTCCCCTTCCCGCAGGCCGCCCCACCGCGGTCACGTCGGTCAACGCTCCGCTGATCCCACTGGCGGCCAGGCTCGCAGCCTGGCTAGAGCTGCCCAGCCCGTCCCGGTGGTTGATCCGGACGGTACGTCTCGGCTACGCGATTCAGTTCGCCAGGCGCCCGCCCAAATTCAGAGGCGTCCTTTTCACCTCTGTCCACTCGGACATGGATGCCTCTGTCCTGCGTGCGGAGATTGCTGTCTTACTGGCGAAAGACGCAATCGAGCCTGTCCCTCCAGCCGAGATGAGGTCGGGGTTCTACAGCCCTTACTTCATCGTGCCCAAGAAGAGCGGTGGGTTACGACCAATCCTGGATCTTCGAGTTTTGAATCGGTCCCTTCTCAGGCTGCCGTTCAAAATGCTCACTTCGAGGCGTATCCTTTCGTGCGTTCGACACCAGGATTGGTTTGCGGCCATAGACCTGAAGGACGCGTACTTTCACGTCTCGATTTTGCCTCGACACAGACCCTTTCTACGGTTTGCTTTCGAGGGTCGAGCGTATCAGTACAAGGTGCTCCCATTTGGCCTGTCCCTGTCCCCCCGCGTCTTTACGAAGGTCGCCGAGGGTGCCCTGACTCCGCTATGGCGGAAGGGCGTTCGCATCCTCAACTATCTCGACGACTGGCTCATCATGGCTCACTCGCGAGATCTGTTGTGCGAACACAGGGACCTGGTGCTTCAGCACCTCAGCCATCTGGGCCTTCGGGTCAACCGAGAGAAGAGCAAACTCTCCCCAGTGCAGAGGATCTCTTTTCTCGGTATGGAGCTGGACTCGGTCAATATGACAGCCTGCCTCACCAACGAGCGCACGCAGTCAGTGCTGAACTGCCTGAAATCATTCAGGCACAAAACAGCGGTCCCTCTCAAAACATTTCAGAGGCTCCTGGGGCATATGGCAGCTGCAGCCGCGGTAACGCCGCTGGGCTTGCTTCATATGAGACCGCTTCAGCGCTGGCTACACGATCGAGTCCCGAGATGGGCATGGCACCGTGGCACACTCCGGATTGGCGTTTCCCCGCAGTGTCGCCGCCTATTCAGCCCGTGGTCAGACCCTGCCTTCCTACGGGCCGGAGTCCCCTTAGGACAGGTCTCCAGGCATGTTGTGGTTTACACAGATGCCTCCACCACGGGTTAGGGTGCTGTATGCAACGGGCAAGCAGCCTCGGGCTCCTGGACAGGACCTCGACTGCTTTGGCACATCAACTGCCTGGAGTTGCTAGCAGTGCTTCTCGCGCTGCGTCGGTTTCTTCCGATGCTCCGCCACAAGCACGTGCTTGTCCGCACGGACAACACTGCGACCGTAGCGTACATCAACCGCCAGGGTGGTCTACGCTCCCGTCGTATGTCGCAACTCGCCCGCCATCTGCTCCTGTGGAGTCAGACGCGGCTGAAATCGCTGCGCGCCGTTCATATACCAGGGGAGCTCAACCGTGCAGCCGACCAGCTCTCACGGCAGCCCACCCACCCTGGAGAATGGCGACTCCACCCCCAGACAGTCCAGCTGATTTGGAGTCGATTCGGCAAGGCCCAGATAGATCTGTTTGCCTCCCCGGAATCCTCCCACTGCCAGCTCTACTACTCCCTCAACGACGCTCCCAACAGCCTCGGCAGGGACGCACTGGCACACAGCTGGCCTCCGGGGCCCAAGTACACCTTTCCCCCAGTGAGCCTCCTTGCACAGACCCTGTGCAAGATCAGGGAGGACGGGGAGCAGGTTCTGCTGGTTGCGCCATACTGGCCCACCCGGACCTGGTTCGTCGACCTCACGCTCCTCGCGACAGCCCCTCCCTGGAAGATTCCCCTGAGGAAGGACCTTCTTTCTCAGGGGATGGGCACGATTTGGCACCCGCGTCCCGATCTATGGAACCTGCACGTGTGGCTTCTGGACGGGACACGGTAGACCTCGCCGGCCTTCCACAGGCCGTGATAGAAACTATCACTCAGTCTAGAGCCCCCTCCACGAGGCAGGCCTACGCACTGAGGTGGGGTCTCTTTGTTGACTGGTGTGCCTCCCGTGGGGAGGACCCACAGAGATGTCCGATCGCAGTAGTGCTTTCCTTCCTGCAAGAGAAGTTGGAGCGTAGGCTGTCTCCTTCAACTCTCAAAGTGTATGTCGCGGCCATCGCGGCATATCACGATGCAGTCGATGGAACATCCATCGGGAAGCATCAACTGGTCGTGAGGTTCCTCAGAGGTGCGAGAAGGGTTAATCCCCCTAGACCGCACCTTGTACCCTCTTGGGATCTCTCCGTCGCCCTTCGGGGCCTGCGGGGACCTCCCTTCGAGCCGCTGGTTTCAGTCGAGCTTAAATTCCTGTCGCTTAAGACAGCGCTCCTGACCGCGCTCGCCTCCATCAAGAGGGTCGGGGACCTACAAGCCTTCTCTGTCAACGAAGCGTGCCTGGAGTTCGGGCCGGCTGATTCTCACGTTATCCTGAGACCCCGGCCCGGTTACGTGCCCAAGGTTCCCACCACACCCTTCCGGGATCAGGTGGTGAACCTGCAAGCTCTGCCCCCGGAGGAGGCAGACCCGGCCTTAGCGTTGCTGTGTCCCGTTCGTGCCTTACGGGTTTACGTGGACCGCACCCGGAGCTTCAGACGCTCCGAGCAGCTCTTTGTTTGCTTCGGAGGACAGCAGAAGGGAAATGCTGTCTCCAAGCAGAGGTTGGCCATTGGGTGGTAGATGCCATCTCCCTGGCCTACGAAAGCCAGGGGGAGCCGTGCCCCCTAGGAGTTCGAGCTCACTCCACTCGAAGTGTTGCCTCCTCCTATGCGCTGGCGCACGGCGCCTCGCTAGCAGACATCTGCAGAGCTGCTGGCTGGGCGACACCTAACACCTTCGCGAGATTCTATAATCTCCGCGTCGAGCCCGTGTCCTCCCGTGTGTTAAGGTAACATCAGGTAATTTGCGGGAGGCCGGCAGGTGTCGGCTTGCTGCGCCATTCCCACGGGATCCGTGCGCTATCTCCCAGTATGTTCCCTCCGGCGAACCTGGGTCCTCCATGCCCCGCAGTCAGGACTAGATGCGGAGTAGTCCGCGACTGTGCTCCGACTGGGTCTCCTTCGCCCAGAAGGTTGTGGCAACATGTCTCAGTATTTCTCCACAGTCAGCCAGAAGGCTGTGTTTTCCCTCATACATCTATAACAGATTAGATGTATTCAATTTCTTTATTCCACATGCCTAAACCACATGTGCTCCGCCCCCCCAACCCATGCTTCAGTACATCTGGCACCCCTATGGGGCCCCTCTACTGGTCCCTAGGGCGTTGGGAAGGTTACGTAGTGACTCCACTTTCCGACACGTCCGCCTGTCGGCACTTGGTGTCGGAGTGAAACGACTGAAGGGGAACGTCTAGGTTACGTACGTAACCCTCGTTCCCTGAAGGAGGGAACGGAGACGTTACATCCCCTGCCACAACCCTAGGCTGCGCTGACGCCGGGCTGCGGCTCGGCTCCTCAGCAAAAACCTGAATGAGTGGATGCGCGCCGCCATCTTATATACCCGTATGTACGGGGGAGTGGCGTTGCACGCAAACTCCACTCGCCAATTTCATTGGCCTTTTCTGTAAAGCTCAGAGGTGATTGGTCACTCAGGCGAGTTCCCATATGTAACGTCTCCGTTCCCTCCTTCAGGGAACGAGGGTTACGTACGTAACCTAGACGTTATTCTATGTGTTGACGTAATTTCAACTGAAACAGGAAGACGGGGGTGGGAGACATATCCAGCAGTCCTGCCCCCTTTTTTAAACAGCCAATGTTTTGTTTATTTCACAGCTTGTGCCAGAGACTTTGAGCTCGGTAAAGCTGCATTTGACAGCATATGATAGTCACAATCTCATCTATATCGCGATAAAACATAGCATTCTGTGTAGAATTCAAATGGGTCCAATATGTTTTGTGGTCTATTGTGGTCTTATTTATAGTTAAGGGGGCAGTACACTTCGGATTCTAGAGAGCATTTGATTGGATAGAAAGTTTGATGAGAAGCTGTAGTGCAGGGTGATGTCATCAAAATCATTGATCAATATTGGTGAAAGTTAGACTGTAAATTTTGAATGCTTATATTCTGTAGATGTGAATTTTGACATTGTTTTGAAACACACTTATAGATAACCTTAAAAGAAGTGCACTTCCAAAACAAAGATTCACATATGATGTACTCACCCCCATGTCATCCAAGATGTTCATGTCTTCCTTTCTTCAGTCGTAAAAGAATTATGTTTTTTAAGGAAAACATTTCAGCATGTTTCTACATATAATGGACTGATATGGTGCCCCGAGTTTGAACTTCCAAAATGCAGTTTAAATGCAGCTTCAAACGATCCCAAATGCGGTTGTAAACGATCCCAGCAGAGAAAGAAGGGTCTTATCTAGTGAAATGATCAGTTATTTTCATTAAAAAAAATACTATTTATATACTTTTTAATGTCAAACACTCGTCTTGTCTTACTCTGCCTGGACTGTTTTTGTTCCGGTTCATGACAGTTAGTGTATGTCGAAAAACTCCCATCTCATGTTCTCCCTCAACTTCAAAATTGTCCTATATCGCTGTTTTACCTTTTTTGTTAAGGGTGTTTGATCTTCTTTGCATGTTCACTTTGCAAAGACTGGGTCGGTACTTCTGCAGCGATGTAGGATGATTTTGAAATTATTTTTGAAGTTAAGGGAAAAAATACCCTAACTGTCTTGAGCCAGAATACACAGAGTTCAGAAAGAGAAAGACAAGACGAGCGTTTGAGATTAAAAAGTATTTAAATTGTTTTTTTGTTTTTTTTTAATGAAAATAACTGGTCGTTTCGCTAGATAAGACCCTTCTTCCTTGGCTGGAATCATTTACAACCATATTTGTGATCGTTTGAAGCTGCATTTAAACTGCATTTTGGAAGTTCTTTTCTTTATGCATGAAGAAAGAAAGACATGGGAATCTTGGATGACTAGGGGGTGAGTAAATTATCTGTGAATCTTTGTTTTGGAAGTGGACTTCTTTAAGGCTAACATGTTCATACTGAAAGCTAAACAATTTCAGTTTCAATTTCATGGGCACTTTAAAAATATTCTATTGTCCACAGGAAAAATAACAGCATAGAGGTTTGAAAGAACATGAATAAATAATAATGGACATGTAATTATTGGGTGAAGTATTAACACTTAGGTTTTTTCATATTTTCTAGGCAAAGAAGTACTGACAGTATCGGCTACTGATAAGGATGATCCAACAACGAACAATGGAACATTTGATTTCACAATCAAGTCTGTCACACCAAAAACAGATAATGTTGAATTTTACATTCAGCAGCAAAAAGATTTGGGCAAAATTTATTTTAATGGGTGTTTGGACTATGAGGTATGAACTTACTTTATTTCATCGGGATTAATGCACTATTTTTGTACCTTTGATACATCTGTTATTACGTTCAGACTACATGTATTGCTTTTCGTGCTTTATAAATGTTTCTCAATTCCTATTCAATAAATGTTCTGTTAAATTAATGTTTTCCAGAAAGCTCAGAAATACACAATCCTTGTTGAAGCAAAGGACAGAGGGGAAAAGAAACAGCTCTCAAGTACGAGTACAGTGATATTCAATATTGCCGATAATAACAACAATCTTCCAGAGTTCTCTGGTAAAACTGTAAGTTTCAAGTTTTTATGCTTATAATATTCTTGATTATTGTTTTTAATGCCAAGTTAGACATATTGTCCTATAAAACCTAATGAAATATTTGACTTCAGGGACCAGGAAGGGTCAAGGAGAGAGAAACTGGGGTTGAAGTTTTGCGACTGCAAGTAACAGACAAAGACCTCCGTGGTTCCAAAGCTTGGAAAGCCAAATACACAATCTACGGAGATAAAAAGGAGATCTTTAAAATAAAAACAGACCCTGTTACGAATGAAGGGATTTTAACAGTTGTTAAGGTAGGCAGATGGTTGATGTTTTCTTGTGGAAGTCAACCTGCCTAAAGCTTGAGTTAGTATTGCTGGTTATGATGCCGTAGAATCAGTGTTTACACAGAAATGTATCTCTAATCTCTCCTTTTTTTGGCTTATTTCAGCCAACAGACTATGAGGAGCAAACACATCACGATCTGTCCATCAGTGTGCAGAATGAAATTCCTTAC
This sequence comes from Labeo catla, assembly GCA_012976165.1. Lineage (NCBI taxonomy): Eukaryota > Metazoa > Chordata > Actinopteri > Cypriniformes > Cyprinidae > Labeo > Labeo catla. Next base: position 314,628 of record VONZ01000756.1, read on the forward strand.
TTTTCCTGTAAGAGTAAAAAGAGAGTACCACACGCCGACCAAATACCCCCAAACACTGACACAAGTGTCCTCTATAAGACCATTGATGTGACAATTTATGTTGAAGATGTCAATGACCCTCCGGTGTTTATTCCTCCTGTTAAACATGTTGTGGTAACAGAGAACATAGGTGTAGGAACAAGTCTTACGACCTTCACTGCTAAAGACATGGATGGAAGACACGTAAACACATTTAAGTAAGAGAGCTAATATTACCGTATACGTTTCACATATAATAACAAAGGTGAATTCATGTGGTATTGCTTTGAATCTCAGATTTGTTAAAGGTGAAGATATTGATGGATGGATAACTATTGATGCACAGACCGGAAAAGTATCCACATCTAAAATTCTGGATAGAGAGTCGCCATTTGTGATAAACAGCACCTATATAGCAACCGTGCATGCTGTGGATGATGGTACGACATATATAAATATTCTCATAATATACTGTATATACACACCTACAAAGTGTAGGTTTAAGGCAATTGTTGATCAACAGATAAGTATATTGAACCAAAACCTTTAAAGACAAGTAATTTCCTGACAGTTAAAAGTGTTTTATAGCCTATTGAATCATACTCAGACTTAATGCTATCAACAATGAAACCACTCGGGAGAGAACTACCAGGTGACTTATTTAAAAGAGGACAATGGTACAAAAGGAATACCAAATGATTGTTTAAGTGTGAAAACATCCAAAATGTTCTGTTGTTGCTAGAGGAGGAGTATAGTGAGAAGTGCCTGGTTCCCACAGTGATGTTCAGTGATAAAAAAGCACTTATATAGGGATGTATAAGTGCTGAAGGTGTGAGGGAGTTGTGCTTTATCAATGCTGTCATTAATTCACACACCACTGTGAGATGTAATACAAAAACCTAAAACTGAAGATGCTACCCTCCCCTCATTCCCTGCATTATTGGGCATTTTTCAATATGACAATGAAGATATTCATTCTCCCAAGGTGAAAATCCTTCAGTGGGCATGTATTTCACTCAATCTTAACACTCTTGGTCACTCAGTGCCAAGGGTGTACTCATTTCTGCAATCCTTCACTTAAACTGAATTGGCTTGTTTACTTATTTTACAGAAAATATTGGCATATATTTTTGTTTTGTTTTTTATAAAGTATATGTTTAATACATTTAAATTTTGCAATCTTTCCATGAATTATATTAGTGATCATTAAGAAAATACATCTTTTATATTTATTCAGAAGGGATGTACTCATTTATGCTGTGCACTGTACATCAAACAAAACTCTTAATATCTTTCAAAAATTTCATACACTAACCTTGCAACCTCAAGATTCATGATCATGTTTTTTTACTCCAACTGAATTCCTGTTTCCTCCATGTCTCTGATCTGCAGGTGTTCCTCCGCTGACAGGCACTGGAACTCTAGTGATTCATCTGAATGATCAAAATGATAATGTGCCAATACTGGAGGTAAACATTGTCAGCATTTGCCTAGATAAAGAACCCACAATGGTCAACATCACAGCCGTAGACCTGGACCTTCCTCCATATGCATCGCCTTTCCACTATGAGCTTTTGGGAGATGTTAAGGACAAATGGAGGGTTGAACCAGCCCATGGTAATGCCACCATCTACTTCACTCAGTCCAGACCACCCAACAGTATCTCTCGCTGAATATCATATTTCACTCGGAAAACACATCACAGAAGTTAAATGGTTTATGAACACTGTTTTATCACCTCCTTAGCAGCCAAAAGTTTTGAATAATTAAGTTTTTTTAGCATATCAGCATTTTAGAATGATTTCTGAAGGATCATGTGACACTGAAGACTGGAGTGATAATGCTGAAAAATTCAGTTTTGATCACAGAAATAAATTACATTTGAACATATATTCACATAGAAAACAGTTATTTTAAATTGTGATAATATTTCAGAACGGTACTATTTTTTACTCTGTTATTGATCAAATAAATAAATACTAACTCTCATTTTATCTTTCTTTTTCTCCAAAAGGCACAACAGTGAAACTTGTAAAAGAGAACAGCGTGTATTCAGGTCATCACCTCCTCCAGATCAAAATATCAGACCAGCAGGCATTATACTCCATCCAGAACCTGACAGTCATAGTGTGTGACTGCTCTATCACTCCCAACTGCCAGGACAGGATGGTCTCGAAGGTTCGAATAGGGCCTGGTGCCGCCTTGATGGTTGTTATTGCAATTCTCATTCTTACAGGTGAGATGGTGATTTCCAATGTCTGGATGACCTTAAGAGTAGTAATAGATGATGAAAGATTTAACAAACTGTTTCACAATACCGAAAACCCATCCTTCTGTACAAGTGAATTCAACCATTAAAGGTGCGGCAAAACAACAAAACACTTGCCATGGTAACCTGTAGAAACCTGTTTTTTGAATGCCACATGCTTTTATTATTGTTTTAAATGTTTTTTATTTAGTTTTCTGTAAATACTATAGATTTTGGCTTAGAATGGGCACTTAGAATGTTGTTTGTTTGTTCTGAACAAAGTTAAACATTGCATCACTTGCTCACCAGTGGATACTCTGCAGTGAATGGGTGCTGTCAAAATGTGAAGTGAAGCTGTGTGTTTGAAAGAAACAAATCTATCATAAAGATGTTTTTATCTGTAAACAATTGCTTCCAGCTAAAATATGAGTCTTTAGTCAACAATATAATCCATAATAAAAGGCTTGTCTGAATTAGGAGAGAAATATGCACAGGCAAAACGTAGTCAGTAGAGCTGATAACTTTGTTTAAAAAGAAATACTGCCTTTTTATATTCCAGCAATGCTTTTAGTAAGTCTACTGATCTCTTGCAAGGCGGAGAAAAAAATGATTGCATTGGATGAGGGCTTCGGTCATCTCATGACAACAAACACAGAATATCCAGGAACAGACTGCATGGTAATTTCATCACACAACCCTACAATAACAGTTTTTCAGTAATGTTTTTTTAATGAATTTGTGCATTTTATTCAGTTTTAGGTAACACTTTACAAGTTTTTTTTGTCAACATTAGTTCAAGTAATAACATTAGCTCAAGAAATTACCATTAGTTCATGTAATATGTGAAAGAACAATGCACACAGCATTTGTTAACTTAATATTAATTTTAAGAATTACATATATTTTGACGCACACATACTGTGTCAAATTATACAAGGACATGCACTTGATATGTCATTTCTTTGAAGCTTCTTGTTATTGGTGCTGTAATTAATTATTGTAATATAACAAATACAACATTACAATATGTTTAAAGATTTTAAAATGCTGTAAACATTTTTGTGCATGGTTATGGTACCTAATTCATTAACTAATCATAATGAACCAAACTGTATTGTAAAGTGTAAACCAAAGTGCAACTCATATTTATATCAAGCACCCTCTGATGCCTTGAATGACTTTTAATTTAAATGATGATGTTTTCATTAAGGTTCGTTCCAGTATCGGCAATGACAAAACTGATTCTTTCAACCTAAAAAAAACGAATACATATTCAAGTATAAATTCAAGCCAGAAGGTCACAAAGCAAACCGTGAGTAACAATAAAATACTTCATGTTTTCTGACAGTTGGGGTAAATTAGAGCATTCTGGAAAATAATATTTAGCTGTCAAACCAAGTTCAAATATTTATTATTAATATCTTCTATAATGTTTCTGAAAATAGCCTGTATAATAAAATTGAAATTCTGCATCGTGTTTGCTACAGGAGACCTTTTCTTAAAATGATAATTTTTCTTCATAATATCCAGGTGAAGCATAAAGAACAGCAGGAAGTTTCCCAGGGCCCATCATCAGTTTACAACAACCAGGGATTCAAACGTTCGATGTATATGGTGAGTATTAACAGCCACTGCAAGATTTCAAAGTGCTGGTCATTTTCTTTGTGTTGTGATGGACTGTTTCTGATATGTACTGTATGTTTTTCAGAGTTCCACAAGACGTTCATACAGAGGAAATTTTCAGGTAAGAATAAAGTGACAGTAATAATAATATGCAAACTTTAGCTCAGCTCAGCCCTTCTCACATCATCATCTGTGCTTTTTTCAAACCAGCGATCAAGTATGAGATCAAGTTTTAGAAGCAACTATTTCTCCAACACTAATGCATCTTACCTGGGTGAACACCTCGCCATTCTCATCAACCAGGTGATTTTATCAATGAACATTACGACTCTACTCACGTTTTTTTCACAACTGCATTTCATAACTATAATTTGTGAATTCTGAGAGTTATAACAGCTAATGGGCTTTATTTTTATATTTCTATACATTTAGGGAACATTCACTGTAAAAAAAAACAAAACAAAAAAAAGTGGTTTCAACTTAAAAAAGTAAGTGTTCATGCCGCCTTAAATTGTAAGTTTAGTCAACATGAAATGTTAAGTTGTAATATATGAAAACGTGGATATTTGAGTTGAGTAAACTTAAAATTATAACTGCGTTCACACCAGATGCAAACGAAGCGTTAAGCGCAATTTGATTTCCATGTTAAGTCAATGCAAAGACGCGATAGACATCCTGTGGCGCGATTCACGTGAACGACGCTACGCGAATTGAGCATTTTGGGCGTTTGACGCGCGTAATGTGTGATTCGCACAAGTTGAAAAATCTGAACTTTGGCGAATATTTGCGCCACCTTAACCAATCAGGAACTTGCTTTAGTAGTGACGTGATTACGACGTAGCGAGCGGAGACAGATGGACAGGCGCTCTGCAGGTGGAATAGAGTGCCTGTAGTTGGTGTCCTGGAGGTAAATCCTCCCACAGACACGGGACAACAGGTCATCAAACTGGGACCGGCTCAGTTGGACGTACCGCTGAAAACAGCCGTCATCCAGACGCAGCTTCTGGAGGAGTTGGTGAAACTCACCAAGCTGGGTGCACCTCTGAAGGACCTGATGGACCATTTTTCAGCCTTTCATAGCACATAAAGCGCAGCTACCCTCTCAAAAAAAATCCATGTCAGCGATTTTGCAATGGGACTGGAGCCACCTGGCAGCGCCCCTCCCATGACCCGAATGTTGTGAAGTGAATTTCTCGCACGAATGAAGCGAGTAAACTCAAAATGTTCAAGTGTCCAATAATGCGCGACTAGCACAATTTAACGCACCATTAGGCAGCACAAACACTTACCTTTTTAGGTTGAAACAACTTTATTTTTTTTACAGTGTTCAATTTGATAACTTTCCAAACGTTATAGGAATCTTACTTTTAAATGTGCTCTAAAAGTAATGAAACAAGTAATAACAGAATCAAAGTTCTGAGAATGTTCCTGGTTCCTGGTTAGTGGAGTAAACATTTAGAACCTATAGATCAACTTTTTTTTTTTTTTTAGATAATGATAAATACATTTGCTCAAGTGTGTCTAAAGTATGGTGAATAATTTTCATGGTGCTTTTGTTTTTTTTTTCCTTTTTCTCTTCAGAGACTACTAGCTATCCAGATGCGTGATGAGGAGCGTGGTGTTTATATGCCACACTGTTACGCAGATGAGGGACAACCTATTGCCGCTGGTGAACTGGATGCGATATCCATTGCAGAGGATGATTTTCATCCAGACATGCTTAGAAATCTGGATAGCAAGTTTAGTCAGTTAGCAATAATTTCCAGACCTGACCTAATGAGAAGGTGATAATTATCTCAGGAAGTGTAGCCGTTTTATATATAAATATATTTTTTGGACAAAATGCAACAATTTTTAATAGTTCTACAGTATCAGTGAAGACAAATGTAACTACATTTGCATTTCCTGAATGCAAAAGTCACCAGTGCTTGAAAAGGGATAGCGTTAAGTGTTAGTGTTTTAGGTGAGCTCAGGTTTTGGGTTTTATGTAGTTCTATGTATTTTTGTGTTTTCATGTGGAATTATTTGCAGACTTTTAATACAAAAAAAGTATGGTGGTGATAAAATATTTAATAAAACGTCCTCTTAGAGTACATGGTTTGATGGTGATAATAGGGTTTTTAGTTGCTGATAAGCGTGTTTGAAGAGAATGTCTATTTTGAATGTGTTATGCAAAATTATGTGACATATCTGGGTCTGTTCCCCTGGGCGTGACATTTGTCAGCTAGGAAACTGCTCTGTTGTTGCAGGTGCTTTTAAACCTTTAATGCAAAAATGTAAAACTGTGACTGTTTTTTAGTATTATTTGTACATTGGCGTATGGGGATTGATGAATGTTTAATAAAACTCAGTGTTTAATCTACTGAAGCACAACATGCTACTGTTTTTCTTATAGGGTGGGTTTTATTTTGACAGATCTCTCGACCTGTTCAACCTGTTTTTTTTTTTTTTTTTTTTTTGTTCAACATACAGCTCACAAAATAGTTCACTTTCACATGCCACACAGTAACCACATCACAATAGCACTTTTTTTTTCCAACTTGGTGACCGACTGTCGCTCATAAATCTTTAAAGTTTCCAAAATATGCAAATGCATAAAAGTACCATTTACCAAGAAAAAAAAAAAAAAAGTGTGCCGATATTGCATAAGTGTGATATTGCGTTTATACAAAGGTTTGACGGCACAAGTCTGTAAATACATAAGAAACAACAACGGAGTGTCTTTAAAACCCTACTTTGTGCAAATTACTTTCTTCCACCACAAAATCAAATCTGAGTTTGACAGTTTGAGTGCAAAGAGAGCTGTTGAGAAACATGCTTTGATCTCACCGCCATGCGTTCACTGGGTTCATGGGGCTGATCAGTAGTTCCAAACAACAACAAGCTGTCAATATGTTTGAATGTGATAATGATATACCATTAGTATGATCTCATACTCCTTGTCAGTCAAATGTGACACGCTGTGATTACCTATTACTTCTATGCAAATATCGGCATGCTGTCATTACCTATCGCACTTGGCCTGTGGCCTTGTGCCTACGGCTGAATCATAGCCATGCCAATATACCAGAGATGGCAAACGTACACACATCCTTCACTCAAGTAGAAGTACAGATACTCATGTTTAAACATACTCTGGTAAAAGTAGAAGTACTGGCTACATTTTTTGTACTTATGTTAAAGTAAAGAAGTATGGGCTCAGATATGTATTTAAGTAAAAAGTATCTATTACTACTACCTGTTTTAGTGTCATGCTGGTAACTGGACCTCACGTCATTAATACAAAATAACTTGCATTTAAAATGTCTTAGCTAATGAATGTTTTAAGGCTAAACAACCACTATGTAGAACAGGAAATCTCACACTCATGCAGGCCATTCCATACACCCACAACAAATTCTTAAACCATGGACAACCCTATTTTTTGTATGGCTATCACATTTAAATAAATGTTTAAAACCTTAGACTGGGGCTGTGCAAAATAAAAAAAAAAATATCTTCCATTTTCTTTTTCAGTCTCTTCATTTTCCATGATATCTCTTTGCATCTCACTTTGTGTGTGTTTGCTTTTTTCACTAATTTTCTTGTACCTGTCACTTTTCCCATCAGCCATTTACTGTTATGAGCAGAACTGTCCCCACCTTCTTGCAAAACAACCACCTCATTATATTCTATTTGCAGTAACAGTTTTATTTAAGTTCAATTTAAAGTATCACATTATGACCAGGTGTTGTTGTTTTAAATCTTCAAATGGCTTAAATACTATAGATTTACAAAACTATATTTTCTAAATTGCCTAAATGTCAAAATTAGAACAATAATGATTACATCATGACAATATCTTTACAGAAAAATCCTAATACTGAACATGTTGTTGCATTCATCACATTTTTATCAAAAAATTAACCATGGTTTATTACAGTAAAAGTTTTGTTTTGTTTTTTTTTTGGCGGATTGATTACAGTCTGTTTTAATTTACAACCATAGTTTTACTACACATCTTATGGTTAGACTATGGTTAGTGTAGCAAAACCATGGTTCATTTGTGGTTACCATGGTTTAACTATAGTAATCATGGATTTTTATTTTAATTTTCGTAAGGGTTGTGTTGTTATCTGCCCTAGTTCCCGCTGAACATATTACAAAACAAGATTTTCTAACATTTGTTTACTAAATTACTAGTGCTTTTTTAACAGTAGCTAATAATGATGTCCTTTAGCATAGAGTATTTTGAGTGATGATAGTTTAGTTTCGTTTATAGTACTACTGCTGTAGTTTTGTCTTTGTTTACTTAGTTAAGCATTAAACTGCTAGCAACTCTTAGCAGCCTGTTTACAGATGAAACTGACCTGCACTTGAAGTCCTGAACAGGTCAGTAATTTTGCCTCTATGATCCACCCGGGTGCTTCCGCAATGAATACCGAATCGCGTTGCCAATAGACTAACCAACCCATGATTTATTGGACATTTGTTATCGAATGTTGCTCCACCAAATTCTGATTAAAACTAAAGTAACAAGCCTAGTTTGAAAATGTAATAAATAGAAAGTACATATACTTGTGTAAAAATGTAAGTAAAAGTAAAAAGTAGTCAGAAAATTAAATAGTAAAGTAAAGTACTGATACCAGAAAAATCTACTTCAGTACAGTAAAACAGTATTTGTACTTCATTACTTCATTTATACATATCATGCTAGTACTTGTGTGAGGTAACACTTTATTTTAATAGTCCACTTTAGACATTCTACTAACAGTAAGTAACTTCGCAACTGCATGTCAACTAGTCATTAGAGTATTAGTAGACTGTCTGCGTAATATCTTCTAACACTCTTCTAAACTTTGCAAGTATATGTCAACTTATTCTACTAACCCTAAACCTAACCTAACAGTCTGCTCTGAGAGTTAGCAGACATGTAGTTGCAAATTAATGAGAATTAGTTGATATGTAGTTGCAAAGTTACTTATAGTTAGTAGAATGTCTAAAGTGGACTATCAAAATAAAGTGTAACCTTGTGGGATATTGCTCATATATTGCTTATATATTTATATACAGCTAAAAAAAAAAAAAAAATTAAGAGACCACTTGTTCTCAGTGCCATGTTTACAGACGTTTACATTCTTTCTAGACATCACACAGTCTCCTACAATATGAATCACTGCAAGATGATAAAACTGATTTGAAGAACTGAGGTTGAGAAATGTTCCATTGCTACATTCTACCCTTATACCATTATGTTGTAATATACCGTCATGAAAAATCATGATGGTATGAATGATGCAAAAACGAAGCCTTCCGTTTCAATTACAACAGCTTTAAGTCCTTCTCAGAGAACAAACATGAATGAATGAGAAAGAGGAGGAACAATTAAGCATACATGTTTTCAGGATGAAACCCATGAAAATTTTTCTACATGAGGTCCTGTCACCATGTGATGTAGCTGGTTCATCTGGCTGGGCTTAATTTCTGCAGTGATCCAGAAACTGATTTTGAAACAGTCTTTGATTACTTCCTCCAGGTTTATGCTATAAATCTGACAGTACAGCTGGATGACATCATGATATACTACTTTTACATTAGGGTCTCAAAACCCAAGACAATAAACCTGTTGTGTTCATAGTGCCACCCACAGACTGCACATTATGTAATATCTTAAAACAACATGACTGCTTGCTAAAATAATTCAGTTCTCTAATTCTGCACAAGAAAGCAAGCCAATAAATTAATAACTTACAACCTAACAAGATATTTTGTCTTGAGTTCAAGAAGAAAAAAAATATTGTTCATGTAAATATATCAATGCTTTGCTTCACATATTTGTTCTTGCTTTTTTATGTCTGTCTATCTGTTTGTCAGTGTCAAAATCACTGCAAAAGACAAAAGGTTCACCAACTTTTTAGATACATTTATCAATTTAACAGAGATGTTTATATTTGCATGGGGTCTTACATGAAGCCTAGACACTAATAGCTCATAACTTGTTTTCAGTTTCATTTTTACAGGAGGTTACACAAAGGCTTCAACAAAATGAGTCATTGTAAGATGATAAAACTAATTTGAAAAACTGATGTTGGAAAACGTTCTTTTGCTACTGTCACATAACCTGTAAGGAGGGGGCAAACGAAGATGAAGGTCCAAGATAAAGTCTTTACTATAATCCACAGGCAACAGGTAAATCCACAGCAGGAGGGTACACACATTCACATTAACGTTGACAAGACCGGACGACAAACACTGAACTGAAACCAACTTACAAAGACAGGTGATTACAATGAACTTAATCAAGACACAGGTGATACCAGGTTAACTAATGATGATAAACGGGGACAGGAAACAGGAACGACCAAATATGGGCACAAGAGGGAGAAACCAAGATAAACAGTCCACAGGGGTGTGACAGCTACATTCTGCCCTAATACTACTATGTTGTAAGTATGAAGATTGAGACAAACTTCTATTCTCAATTATATTTAAATTAGGGCTGCACGATTAATCGCACGATGTTGTGAGGCGCGTTTAGTCAATGAAGCCGGTACGTTGATTAGTAGTAAAGCTCCATCACGTGCGTTCAGCACTGACAAGCTACGCCAAATCGCGCGCAAAATCGAATTTGATTTTTAGCGCGATTTGGCGTAGCTTGTCAGTGCTTTACGGCTCTGTGTATTACTTGCCGCTCCAGCTGAACGCACGTGATGGAGCTTTACTACTAATCAACGAACGTATCAATGTATTACACATTAATTAATTAATGTAGAAATGCTTTCTGTTAGAAATAGTGTTAGGGTTAAGTTAGTTATAGTATTTATAGTTGTATATATAAAAAGTTGTAGTGTATGTAATGCTTTTGCATTTCCGTGTGTGTTTGTGTGTGAGTGTCTTTTTATCTCAGTCTTCTCCATTACATTGTTGTATCGTATTGTTGGTGAGATTTTCATGATTGGTATCAACATGTAGGCTGCTTTTCATGATATTCAAGTTATACGTAAAACAGGCATGCAGTTAAAAAATGCACTGTTGGTTAAAAACAACTGTATTAGAAATAGATATACAGCACATGAAACGAGTTGGTCATTGACTGATAAATATCAGGCAACACTGACCTCTTGTGTTGAACTGGTGATATCACATTTGTGAATGTGACGAAATCAGAACGTCTTGTGTTCATCCTTTGGAAATAAGAAATTTGGGTGGCTTATGTTAAAGCAGGACACCACCTCTCTGACAGGAAATGGAAATCAGTAATCAATTGTTTACTGGCCAGACTCAACAAAATAACTGATTACTGGTTTACAACGTAATTAATGACTGACATTCAAGTCAGTATTTAAGTTGAACTATGCCAGAATATTGTCAAAAGATTTTTTGTAGAGCTAAACTGTATTTATTTTTCTGATTTAAACCAACTGACTTCAGCATGTCGAACTTAACTATCTCTCATGTGGACTGATGAAACAGAGTACAGAATAGATTATTGGCCACTCACACAGAATGCATTTTTGCATTGAAAAACGTGGGCCAGGTGCAATGAAATAAAACTTGAGTGCCATGTTTTTCATCCTATGCGTGTCAGTAGAACACACGCTTATGAGAAATGCAAATAAAGCTGCCTCAGTAGAGTGTGGGAAAGCTTTAAAACTGCCATGTGTAAAGGCCCCAATATACTTACGCTTTTTTGCTCAGGGGTGAAAAGAAGTTTGAAATACTAGCAGTGGTATGACGTTAACAAACATCCCAACGCTGCACATGCTGCTAAGAGACTCATTTAGATAAGTTAATATGTGCTGCACAGTTTCATCTCGATAACAAAATAAGCACACAACAAACATGACAGCAGAGGGAAAATGGGTGAGGTGGATGTCTGCACAAAGAGAATTTTTCTCCTTTAGCATGAAGATCATGTCCTCACTGGACTCTAAGGAGAAGAAAGAAAAAACTACTCACCATACATGAGTCCTTGCAGCAGAAAGAACGCTCCTCCTCAGCATGTCTCCTTTGCAGCCATGTGGTGAACATAAGGCAATTTGTCCAATAGCAAACTTCAGCTGTATTGTTTCAAATGTCATGCAGTTAGTGTGGTCTGCATACTTCAGAGTTGAATTGTGAGTGTCGCTTGACTGGGCAGCAACCAAGCTAAGGCTGCACTCACTGGAAGAGACAGCTTTCACTGCAAAAGCACAAGTCTTGCCCTGCTTTTCTCATGGATCGCCTTCTACAATAAAGGTGGTTCTCCCCCTTCCTCACTCATGCCTGCACAGGTCCCGCATGCTTTACTCTCCCCACAGTACTTCGATTCACTGGTGCATTTCAAAGCAGCGAGCAGCTTGATCCTTGATCTTTGACTCCTTGGCATTTTTTGAATGCAGAGGATGTTCTCAAGAAGATCCTGGCACTCTTCCTCCCAAAGAGTTAATGGGTGCTGGTGTGGAGAGTGAGCTGATTTGCATCATTGCCAAGGCTGTGGAGGAACTTGGCTTAGATTGGTTGGCTCCAGAAGAGCCTGTGAACAATCCTCCCGCCAGAGGCCAGCTCCGTTTTTCCTGGACAATCACAACAAACTTACCTGATAGTGGCACACCTCTTACTTGGTACACATTCACTCCTCTACTTCTGCCAACCTCACCTCTGTTGCCGGTAATGGAAAAAAATAGGTTATGGCAAGCTCTTCTTCTGGAAGAGGCAGTGCCTCTACGCATTTCTGCCCTTCATTGGCCCTGGGTTTGAAGGCCCATGCCGTGCACCCATCTAAGCCCTGCAGGACCACCTCTGCTCTAGCAGACAGAACTTATATGATGGTGGCACTTAAAGATTCAAGGCAAAACTCCTCTGTGCAATGGATGGGTCCGGCCTGAGTTCTCACACCTTTAAGGAGCTTCTGCATTGCAACTGACTTGGCATTGCATGCCACTAAGGCCACTGCACAGGCAATTGGCAAGTCCATGTCCAACCTGGTGGTGCTGGAGCACCACATTTGGTTGAATCTGATAGAGATCAAGGAAACTGACAAGGTCACTTTCCTTGACTCCCCAGTTTCTACCCGCATACTCAAAAGAGCACTTCCCCTCTTCACATTACCATGAATGTCAGTTCAGTTCCTCTGTGCAGGGACCACCATTTGAAAAAAGGATGTAATGTGTGGCCAAGTATTGTGCTGCCTGGCTTCAAGCTTGGAAAGCCATCCCAGGTGTGTCAAGCTGGGCTCTGCAGACCATAGAATGAGGCTACCTGCTCTAATTCGCTCTGATTGTTGACTCTTATCCTGGACAAAGTGAAAAGTCTGCTTGCTAAAAGAGCTGTAGAGACAGTTCCTCTGGTGAACAGTGAGTCAGGCTTTTACAGCTGTTACTTCCTCGTTCCTAAGAAAGATTGTGGGCTCAGACCCATCCTCAATGTCAGACACCTAAACCATGCTCAAATGAGATGCCCGTTCAGGATGGTTTCTTTAAAACAGATCCTCGCAAAAATGTATGGGAATGGTTTTTAATGGTGGATCTGATAGACGCTTACTTTCACATCCTGAAAGCCCCTCATTACAGATCACTTTCTTGAGATTCACATTTGAGGGGGTGGCCAATCAATATACAGTCCATGCTCTTCAGACACTCTCTGGCCCCCTGCAAATTTATGAAGTGTGTGGACAGTGCTCTTCCCCCTCTGAGGCACATGGAAATCCACATTATGAATTACCTCAACATTTGGCTTGTGAGAGCCAGATCTGAGCAGGAACTTTTCGCTCACAGGTTGCTGCTTAGCCACCTGGAGCTATCTGTCTCCCAGCCAGCGGGTCATCTGCCTGGGAACAGTTATTGTCTTAGCCCAGATGCCAGCCTGTCTCTCAGAATGCTCACTTACAATTCAGCAGTTAGTGGCGTCATTTACATTAGGTGCTTCTCGCCCCCTCAAGAGTTTTCGAGAGGATGCTCGGCCTCCTGTTGGCCACCTCCTCTGTGATTCTGTTAGACCTGCTTCATATACAGCTTGGAGCAATGCTTGCACATCAACTGCCTCAAATTGATGGCAGTTTTAGTCCTAAAAATCTTCCTGCCAGCCTTAAGGGGGCACCAGGTGATGGTGGTAGCCTTAATGAATCACCAAGGCGGTGTCAGGTCACGCTTCCTTTACAGGATGGCGAGGCACCTCCTCCTGTGCAACAGCGCAACCTGCATGACTGAGGGCAGTCCACATGCCGGGCAGACTGACTTCTGGTCCCTGTCGCTTAAGATTACACTTCTTCTGGCTTTAGCGTCAGGTTAAGCAAGTTGGCAATTTGCAAGTCCTTGGCAATTTGCAAGCCCTTTTTGCCCTGAGTTTGCCTTGAGTAGTTGAGCCAAAGCCAGAAACCGAGTCCATTCTGGAGGAGAAGCCTGAGATCCCGGCTGTCCAGGTGTTTAAGCCAGCCATGACATCCATGCCAGTGGGAATATTGTTGGAGCTGGATACAGAGGAATGACTAAATGATTGTGTCAGGGTTCTCCCCTGACAGTCTTGTCTGTGTTGTCTTTGTTTCATGTTTCTATGTTTGTGTTATGTCTGAGCACATGGCTCTGTCTTTGTTGTTGTCTGCCATGTGCTCCCCTTGTCCTGCCTCCTTGTTACCCGTAGCCACGCCCCCTTGTTTAGCTCTAGTTTGTCAGAGTGTCGTCACCTGGTCCTTGTGCTCCTCTCTCGTTTGTCTGAGTGTGCTCACCTGTTCCTCATGTTATCTACCCCTTTATATTGTTCTCCCTTTCCCTCTTGTTTTGCCAGTTCATTGTTCAACTTTGCTGTTTGTTGTGCTTGGTCTATGTTTGCTAGCTTGTCTTACCATTTGTGATACCGATTATTTCTTGCCAGATTATTCACTTAATACCATTTCTTGTCAGTCTTTGTCTTGTCTTATCCAGTCCAGTCCTGCAGGCTGAGCTCCTAGTCTGCTTTCTCTATCTGCCTCACAGCTAGACGTCTGCAGAGCCTGTGGGATCACGAGTGTGGAGGGGCGGTGCCTCAGGTTCCTGTCAGGCCACTGTTGCTACAACCGGCCTCCAGTTTTGCTGCCTACTCTCCCCTCTGGTGGTCTGTCTTTCTGGACTGGACTCTGTGCCCATTCACCTGCCTGTCTACGAGTCTCTCCCTGCCTATTGTTTGGACTGTTACTCCCTGCCTCACCATCTCTTGTCCTGTCAGTCATTTTCGCTAATAAAGCATTAACACTCTTTCTGCATTTGAGTCCTCCTTCAGATATCGTGACAGAATGAACTGGCCAACGCTGGACTCAGCAGAATGAGCATCAGAATCCAGCCACCCACCAATGCTCAGGAGAGACTGGCCCGCCAGTGGGGGCTAGCTGCTCTTCGCCAACAGGGCTGGGAGATTGAAGCTTTTACCCAGTTTTTCTGGACAATGTCAAGAGGGCTTGATTATGATGACACCACCCTCAAGGAGATATTCAATGCCAGCTTGGATGACCCTGTGCCGAAGTGGGAGATTGAGAATCTCAAGATTTTGAATTTCTGGGACTTCTCTAAGTATATCGGTCATCGCATCCAGTGGGGAATGTCTCCTCTACCACCCAAGTCAGCATGCAGCGATCACTCTGCCACACTTCCCTTGTCAATTCAAGACCAAGATCACCTTCTGACTCCTACTCAGAAGTGAAGGGCAAGAAGGAGGAGGGCTCTACAGTATGCTGCATCCATTGATGACTCTGACACTTTTTCTGTGACCTTAGAGTCTACTGAGATCGCTCCCATTTCTCCTGAGCCTATCAAGTCATCTTCTGTCAAGCCTCCCCCGATCAAGTATGCACTAGACCCTTCTGAGTCTGTTGAATTAACCTCTGTTTCCCCAGTGTTGACCAAGAATGATCCTAAGTCTGAGCCAGACAAGTCAAGTGTTATTCCTCAGTCAAGTAAGCTTGTTCCAGCCCAGCTGAAGTCTGTAGCAATCACTGCTGAGGCGACAGAGATCACTGTAAGTCCCCCTGAGTTGGCTGAGTTAGCTGCGGATACTACAGAGGGGGACAAGCTCACAACATCAACCTGTCAAAAGCAGAGGAAGAGAAAGGCCCATGCAGAGCAGGCTCAGGTTACAAGTCTAGTGGTTCGAGAAGATCCAGATCTGAGTGCTCCAAACCCTGAGATCCTGGATGACCCAACTCTGGTTCCTGGCCCAGTGACATTTTCAGAACCACTTACTAGTCAAGTGATGCCCTTGGAGACTGTTTCTGCCCATCCTGTCATGTTGCCCGAGGCCTGTTGTCTGTCAATGCCTGTTACGGCCAAGGAGGTCATTCTCAAGCCGGCTTCAGAAAAGGATGTTTCAGAGCCAGCCAACCCTGTTCAAGTCACTTCCAAGATGGCCAGGTTGGCAGCTATCAGTTCAGCTCCAGTCAATTCTAAGCCAGAGTCCTTCTCTGTCATCCCTGAATTGGTCACCTCCCCTACAGTTATCCAGGAGCAGGTTGTGCCAACCACAGTCATCACACACTCAATGATGGAAACACCAGACATTTCTGAGTCTGCCAAGTCAACCTCTGTCTTCAAGGAATCAACTAAGTGCACTCCAGTTATTCAAGCATCAGTCAAGTCTAATGTCGTCCCTCAGTCAATAAGGACTGTTTCCTACTTGTCAAGATCGGATGAATCAATTCCTATCTCTGCTGAGACAACCAAGGTCACTGCCTGCCCGCCTGTGTTGGCCGAGTTAGCTACAGATACTACAAAGGGGGTAAAGCATGCAGCTTCAATCTGTCAGAAGCAGAGGAGGATGGCCTATACTGTACAGTCTAACCCCCTGGGGTCGACGATCACGCCGGCATGATCAGCTCACGTTTTTTAAGATCAGTGCAAAAGACACTAAAAATACTCCGTCAATTTTGGTCACACAAATAAGTGTTATACATCATTAGAAACCATTAAGTGTATACTTTTTTTGAGCACACTCACAATAAAAACTGAACTATGTGCTGCTTTAAATTAAAGAAAATAAACAGGGTGCTTTCTCAGTCTTCACTGTCTCCGCGAACGGCTTTTAGAAACGCGTCAATAAAATGAACCTAAACTCAGTGAATACTCGACACGCAGACAAGAGAGATATATCTATAGAAAGCTTGATATCTCTACTTTTAAATAAATCAAGTCTTATCAAAAACAAATATTCTGTGCTAAAGTAATCCGCGTGAAACCAACGTGATGCCTAGTTTTCCCCTCAGAGCTAATTATTTTTAATGTGCTCACGCCCACGAGCTGCTTTTGCTTTTGATATGATAAATAGCCACGTGCGCGGCGCCGCGTGTTAGCGCCCACATCATCGTAAACAAAGCTTGACATTTCATCAAGTTTATCTCGGCTAATGTTCGTTTCTGGAAGAAGACGCGCTGAAAGAAACAGCAGAATTTACCTTCAGAAAAAAAAGACGCGCTGAGAGGAAAAACACAGAATTCACCTCAGATGAAGAACAACGCGACGCGCGGCTGATCCAGAGGAAGAGATCAGTCTGACGAGTAAGTGATGTTTCTTTTTTGCATTAGTTAACGTTTTATTTTGACATAAGTTTGAACACATTTACTAGCTTGGGTTTTCCTAAACTATGATTCCTGGCTAAAATGTTTGAAATCGAGTGAAATATTTTGAAAATGATAGGTAGCTCATTGTATCTAAATTTCTTACGACGCGATGAAGTTTTCATGTTCTATATAATAAAAAACAAAATACGATATAAAAGTAATATGAGTGTACACTGTAACATGATGAATGCTACGAGTCGAAGTATGTCTAGATCATGTTTATTATTAATAATTTGTTCCCAAATAGAGTTTTATAAGGTGCCAAACCATAATTTGTTTCTCAGATATAAAATATCCTTTTTACATAATACAAAGTTGGCGTGAATCTGTGACTACAAGATCGTTATATACAGATTCTTCTGATATTAACATGCTCAGAGGTGTTTTTTGTTTTTCTTTTTTAGTGATCTGATACCTGCACCACAGATGAATATTGCTGATTTTTACTGGAGTCTCTTCAAACTTCTGAGAGCGCTGTACCAACATCAAATATTATTCTTCACTGAGTTTCAGTAACATAAGCTCTGTGACTGTTTTTTTTTTTTATCTTAAATCCATGGAAAGAAGCAGCAAACACTTAAATATCAGGTATGGTTTACTAGTTTGACTTGCTGAACAGGAATGACACAAGGTCTGTTCACATCTCTGTGGTTAGATCAGTGAGTACAATAATAATCTTTGACCATCATTATGTATGTTTTGATTATATTGTGTTGTAAATAAAATACAAACAACCAAAACCCCCCATTATCTTACTTTCCTCTCATTCTTTGTTACCTGCCTCATAGTGACAGTCACAGTGATGGGCCATTAGGGGACGGCCTTTTGTCTCTCAGGTGTGAATCACTAAATATTCATGGCCATTATCCCTCCCTCGCATATGGCTTTCTATCACAAAGCATGTTTTAGAAAATTTACATCAATATATTGTTTTCTGTGAAAGAGTAAGCACGTCATTTTCACATTATTTTGAAGTAAATATTCTAGCCTACAAGAGTGATTACTCAAAAGCCTTCCTCAGGACTATTCAGTATGAGTTTTATGGCCTTATTTCAGCTACATTTATTTTCCCAAAACTTACTAACCATGCATAATATTTTTTTTCTAAAAAATGCAAACATGTACATCCATCTTGCTCACATATTATTGTAGCACTGTTTGTGCTGAATACAAAAAAATTATATGTTGGCCAGTAGTATGTTATAAGTAGTTGAAATAAGCACAAATGTCAGGGCATGTCTAAACATCTAAAGGGCCCCAAAATCACCTCAGACCCCAGAGGGTCTGTGTCTTTTTCTTCTAGAATCTTTCTCCAAAGTTCATGAACTCTCTTGCTTCCATCTTAAAACACAATGTGTTTTAGTCTATGTAGTGTAAGGCCTTGCTTCAAACCAATCAACTATTAATCAACAATTTATTACACACAACATTTACAAAACAATTAAATAAGGTAAATTGTTTACATCAACTAAACCACTTTTATAACACTGCTGAAAACCAGTTGGTGTGGTTTTTAAAAACTTAAGATAAAAAATGTTCCAGTCACACTTTGCTAACATGCTACAATTTTAAGTTGTACCCAGTAAATAAGTAAATAAATAAATAAAATTACAAATTATTACAAAAAAAAAAAATCACTGCTGCATGAACAGTCCTGTGAGAGATCATCATAAAATGTTGTACTACATAATCCAGCACTGCTTCAGTATAGACATACCAGTGGACATGCACACTCTTCTGTCTTCTTTGTTTGGGTGCAAGATGGCCATATTCATTCCTCACCCTGAACAAAGGACTTCCTTGGTCTTCCTTCTCTTCTGTAAAACAAGAAATTCTCTACTTACTCTTAAAAATAAAATTCAGTTAATTTAAAATAAGATTCAGACCAGAGCATTTGATGAGTAAATGTTAATTAAAAAAAATGTACCTGGGAAGGGCTGATCATGGCAAGGTTCACTGAGACTCAGTAATAGCTCATTTGGTTTTTAGGAAGGTTTGTGAGGGTTCGTAAAGGAGCAGTTGATTTTGATATTTGATTTAGATTTTGACCTGAAAAAGAAGGACAGCACAATCTGTGAGTAATCCTGTAAGACAGAAAAGGAAGAAGATACTATTACATTACATGCAACTTGTTGGTTTACACATTAATGTGGGTTTTCTTTTTTTTTTAGACTGTAAAAACAGCCTCTGTAATTGTATGTTAAATTAAATAATTAAATTACATGTTAAATTAAATAATTAAATGTTAAATGCAACCATTTTTAATAGTAAGTCCTTAAAATCAAGCTACATATCTAATGAATTCTTTTAAACATGTTTACATGCTAACAGCACACATCAAGCTAGCATTTGAACTCGTGGAAACAGATTAATTACAAGGTGCAGAGAGACATCATGCAATGTTGGACAATTAACTGACTGGGCCCATTTGAAGTAATTTATTAAGAAGCCAATGGACAATATAAAGTTTCTGACTGTGTGGGGCATCTGACTGCTTTCCAAAAAGGGGCACAACTGATTTACAAATATTGTGATAGTGTCAAATGAGACTGTACAGCGACTGAGGCAATGAGCAGTACAGTAAACGCTGCAGGACTGTCTACAAGTACACTTGTACAATATCATACAAGTGTTCAACTGAATCATTGAATTATTAAGACTCTGATGTACTAATGGGGCATTTTTAAAACTTTTACCCAGTCCAATTACCCACACTTGCGGTCTTGGCCACTTTATAGCCCATGTATGCGACAGGACGTAAGTGCGCAAGACTGTCCCAGGTCTTGATGCCAAACTGCAGTGCCCTTAAAGCACACTAAATCCACACCATTTTGAAAACTGCTCAGGAGGTTCAGCGTATCCCATCGTGGATCATGTTTTGGAATAAATCATGAGATCTTGTGAGAGGTCACGGAAACCATTCCAATGTAAGTTAAAAATGAATAATAATTATAATAATTGTATATTACAAATAATTTGGTAGTAAAACAAAGTTTTATAACACGTAATATAAGAGGTCAAGTGCAAGTGTGGGTATTTGGACAAGGCAAAAGTTTAAGAAACAACATGTTATATATGTTATATATGCTGTGCAAATTATAAGAGCAGGAATGTTTGATAAAAGGGTAAAGCTAACACAGACCTACCACTGCAAATGTCTCCCTCCGCAGCTTTCTGTCTTCTCTGTTTCTAAATGAAGACCTCTCCACAAACAAGACTGGGCTGACTGCTTCCTTTAGGTCTCCTCAGCTAAAACAAAAAAAGGGAAAGAAAAGACTATTATATAGAGAATGTTAATAATGATCTGTGAGCAACATATTTAAGTTCTAAACTGATATGAATGAACTGCAGGAGGTTAAAAAATAACTTTTTTTAAATTCTTACTTTTTTTTTTTTGGTTTTTACATTAAAAGGTATAACAAGCATGCAATAGTAATTGTAGTGATTACTGTGGTATCTGTCGTAAAAGCACATCAAAACTAGCATTACAGTGGTAAAACCATAGTAAGTTTGGTGATCACTGTGCTATTACTACACATATCAGTCAAACTAAAGATACTGCAGTAAAAGCATAATAAGTGTTGTAGTTATTGTGTTTTTTTACTGAAACTGCCACAGCAAAACTACAGTTACTGTGGCAAAAACATGGTAAGTGTCCTGTTTACTCTGTTTTAACTTCAAATATCACAGTACAACTACAGTTACCGTAGTAAAAACATAGTAAGTGTCCTGTTTACTATGTTTTAACTTAAAATACCACAGTACAACTACAGTTATTGTGGTAAAAACAAGGCAAGTCTTCTGTTTACTGTTTTAACTTCACATTTCACAGCAAAACTACAATTACTGTGGTAAAACATGGTAAGTGTCACTGTTTTAACTTCAAATATCACAGTACAACTACAGTTAATGTAGTAAAAACATGGTAAGTGTCATGTTTACTGTGTTTTAACTTGAAATATCACAGTACCACAACAGGCACTGTGGTAAAAACATGGTAAGTGTCATGTTTACTGTGTTTTAACTTTAAATATCACAGTAAAACTGCAGTTACTGAGGTAAAAACACGGTAAGTATGCTGTTTACTGTGTTTTAACTTTAGCTATCACAGTACAACTACAGGTACTGTGGTAAGAACATGGTAAGTGTCCCGTTTACTGTGTTTTAACTTCAATTATCACAGTACAACTTACAACAACTGTTGTAAGTGTTATGGTTACCATGATTTTACTACAAATACAACTTACATCTTTGAACCTGATATGAATATAAAACTGATCGAAGGTCTATGGCACGTGACAGAGTTTAATTGCTCCAGTTAGCAGGTGTGTTCATTTAGTTAAACACAATGAAATGCAAAGACAGCCTCGGATGACAGATATAATTAAGCGAATAAACATACGGCGCTAATCTGTTTAATAAAGAAGACAGGACACATCTTAAAACAAACATTAAGACAGCGTATTTACGACTACTCACCCAACCTGCGGAACACGTAAACTGATGGCAAATATCGCGATGTGTGCTGAATGAGACTTCCTGAACGTGATTTCATAGCGTCTGTGTTCTGACGCCAAAAGTTCCCCATTGAAATCAATGTAGCTCCCAGTTCGTCGATATAGTGACGCCGAGGGGCGCTGTTGACGTCTTCATAGTGACGCTAAAAGCGCTTGACCGTCCTGCAGTTTTTGACGCCTCGGGAGTGAGAATGGGTTGCATTCTCCTGCTCCTCGTCCCCCTCCAAAGTCCCACATCCTTACACCACAATCTCTTCTGTTACGGTGCAAGGTCACACTATCCAGGAGTAGGCATACTTTCATAGTTTTGTTCTGTTAATTTCATTTTCATGGACTTTTAGTTTCTTTATTATTGCTTTCCTGTTTCTAAAAAAAACTGACCTGAGCTAAAAAAATCAGCTAAAAATTTTGTTCTGCTCAAGAAAAAAAGTCACTTCTTGGATAGCCTGAAGGTGAGTAAATTTTAAGCAAATTTTCATTTTTGGGTGAACTATTCCTTTAAAAAGAATGGTTCTAAACAGACGAAAATTAGGGTTAGTCAGCTTATAAAAACATATCTGAACCCTTTTGCTGCTAAATAGAGCCTTTTTTTATTAAATGTATAAAGATGTGTGCTTTGAAGGTGCTATAGGACCTTGATTTTTTTTTTCCATTAATATTAGTATGTTAATATTAATAATGTTGGCATAACTTGACGTGAAATTGAAACAACTGACAGTGCTCTAACAACAGTTATTAGTTTAATACATTAATAAATGACAATTGACAATGAACCGGAAGAAATACATAAAGAAGTAAACAAAATAGAAACATAAAATAAATTTGATGAAGTTTCAGTGGAATATCTTCACAATACTCTATGATGCCTTTAAGTCCATGGTGTGTGAATTTTAGTGTAACTGAGAAGTATTTTCTCTCTGCAGATGATGTGACAGCTATTTTTTTCCCCTTTTTTCAGTACAGTTTGATGTTCATTTTTAAGTTATTGTTCATGCCTTCTGAATAGGGTATAAAATATAAATATAAACTATTTTTTTAAGTCCCTTTTTTGTCTACCTCTGTTTTTTGTGTACCTTAGCTATAAAAAGTATACTTACTTTTTTAAAATAGTTTTTAAATAAAATGTAAATGTCAGCAGAAAATATGACAGTAAAATGTAATTCAAAATATTAACACAAACTACAATAGTGTATCATTGATAGTAAAGTATCACTGGCCCCAGTTCCTTCCCCCATTATTTAAATATCTCTCTCATCTGTCATATGAGCAGTCTGGAAAGACAGTGGAAAGCTGATAAAAGTCTCAGATGAGCTAGACTGTATGATGATCTACTTCAACATGAGGACCCTTCTTGTCAGCTTTCTCATGCTGTGGGTGAGTTAATTATGTGAAATGCACATTGGCAATATCTAGTTATATGGTAAGATTTCGCAATAAAGTTCCATTAGTTAACTTCATTAAAAATGTGTACTAAAAATGTAGAATACTTCTATAGTATGTATTAATCTTAGTTAATGTTAATTTCAACATTTACTAATATATTATTATAATCAGATGTTGTCTTTAATACATCTGACCTAACATTAACAAAGATAAATACTGTAACTAGCTAATGTAATTAGCTAATAAATTACCTAATTGGACATTATTGTAAATTGTTACCAATTATATATAGTTTTCAATATAATCTGTAAATTTGTGGGCTTTGTTTTTCAAGGTTTGACATGTCAATAAGAGACGTATGTCCTCAAGTGTTCTTAGAAATATAAACATCACATACAGCTTTATTGACCACTGTGAATGCTGGCCAGAAAGTACATCCTACACATACTTTTGATGGAAAACACATATATTATATTTACCAGAATTTGATTATCTATCAGAAATGACAAATAATTAATAGTTATTCATTTCACATTACATCATGAAAAAGAATTGTTTATTAAAGTTAAATCATAAATAATATGCCCGCCAGTGCCAGACTAAATCAAGGGACTTTCACCCTGGCATTAAGAATAAAGAATCCTATTTGCAATATCACTTATTCTCTTATGGTGAAAAAAATCAAATGTAAACTTCTGATGTAACTTCTTTAGGGTCTACATTTCAAATTGTGAAAATCTTGAAAAATTTCAAATTGTAAAAAAAAGGAAATTGTAAATAAAATTAATTGCTGGGTAAGTTTACCGGAAGAGTCTTTTTACTTCCAAATTTCACATTTAATTCAATGTGTTAATTGCTGTTTCTTTGTAATTATTTGCGAAATGTACTTAAAATGGTACATTAAAATGTAAATACTTGGTAATAATGGTAAAGTATTTGGTAACACTTTAGTGTCCAATTCTCACTGTTAACTAGTTATTATTAGCATGAATATTACTGGAAAATGTTCTGTTTTTATTACTTAAAAAGCACATTAATATCTTATTCAAGACCTTTTTCTAAATCATTAATCCTACCCAGTTCTTAAACTTAATTGTCAGTAGCTACTTTACTATGTATTAATAAGCAGTAATTAAGAGTATAGTGAGGCAAAAGAATAGTTCATTCATAGTTAATAGTTAGTTCATAGTGAGAATAGTTAATAGTGAGAGTTGGATCCTAATCTAAAGTGTGACCAGAATAATTTATGTAGTTATCTACTATTTGTTTGAAAGAATTAAAAGAACCGTTTCATGTCTTTCATAGTATCATTCATTAACCTCGACATATGATTTAGAAAGTAATTAGTAATAAGTAGGGGTGTAACGATACATGTATTCGTACCGAACCGTCACAGTACGGGCATCTCGGTTCGGTGCATGAGGCCTTACAACAAATACAGGCAATTCACCCTCAATCTGCAGTAATGCAACTCTGTTTGATAACTGCCAACAGAAGAACCGCGAATGCCAGGAGTTGCACACTTGAAAACAAAGACCACTAGACAGTGATCATGTGCTGATTCTGAACGTGTCTCTCACTGACAAAGGAATAACATTACTTTAAAGGCTTGCATATTCAACTGTCTGTGGAATGGAGCTTTGTGTTTTTGTGTCCTACCTCTCTCATTCGACACAAATCAAAATATTCCATAATATTTCCATATTTGCGATGCATCCAAATGCTAAACTATTATTTATTATGTAAATTATAGACTTTGTAGTTCACTCACGTTCTAACAGTGACACAGTGAGGCGGGCGCGCTGATGTTTGGTTCACCGTGTTTTATTTTGATAAAGTACCATCTGCGCTGTAAGTTAGCAATTCTAGAAGCCTGGAACTGATATGTTTTGTGTTTGTGCACACCGGCACGAATACTTCAACTTTTCTCATACCAGCAAAATCAACTCAAACAAAACGGAACGGAAACTCAGCAAATATATATTTTTCTGTTGCACCGAATTCGTATCGAACCATGACCCTCAAACCGAGGTACATACCGAACCGTGACATCTGTGTACCGTTACACCCCTAGTAATAAGTAATTAAATACTTTTTGGAGAGAGTAATTTGTACAGTTATCTAATTACACTGTTGAAGATATAATTAATAACTAATAATTAATTACTTTTTAGAGTAACTTACCCAACACTGGCTACAGGAACAATCCCCCCAGAGCAACCTGGGGTTAAAGTACCTCCATTTTTTTTTTTTTTTTTTTTTTTAAACCTGCAAAGTTTTGGGTAACAACCCACATTTGTAGCAACAGACTAAACCTCTTACCTCTCCCCTAAAAACACACACTGATATACTACTATACTGATGGAAATTTGGCTAGAAATAACTTTCATTTATAGAAAATATTTGTAAATGTCACAGGTACTTACAAAGAAACAGTAATTAACAAACTGAATTAAACATGATTTTTTTGAAGTAGAAAAACTGTAAAACATGCTACATTAATCTTGTTATATGTTGTATTTACAACTTAAAAAAACAGTTTTTTTTGTACATTTAAAGACTTCAAGAAGTCAACAACTTATAACTCTTCTTTTTCTCTCAGTTGGTCTGGAGTGTATGTGTATGGGCTGGCAGCAGAAGGATACGACAAAAGCGTGCATGGCTTATTGATTCATTTACTATTGAGGAAGAACACTCTGGTTTATTTCCATATGAAATAGGCAGGGTGAGCAGCATCATAATTGTCCCGTTTTCTGCTAGAGCTAATTCAATTCATTTTATTTTAATAATTTTTCACATTAAGTTTAAGTTCTGGATTTCAGTGTGTATGTTGTTTGTGTTTCAGGTTGAACTCGAAAGAGCTTATATAGTTCATTTCAAATTACACGGTCAGGGTGTGGATAAAGAACCGAAAGGTGTTCTCAGCATTAAAGATACAGGTGAAGTTTTAGTACATAAAAAGATGGACTATGAAGAAGGCCCTAAAATTCTCAAAGTAAGTACTCAAAGTACGTACTTAAAGAAAATCCATTGCATAACAGCATTGAAATTCATTCAAATACAAGAATGGTATATTGGTATATATTTTATAGCCTACTGTATATTGATATTCACTGGATTCAATTGTAGTTGACATTTGAAGCAAGAAAAAAATCCAATAATGAAGTGGATACAAAACTTGGGCTTGAGATCAAAATATTGGACATAAATGACAACGCACCAGTATTTCAAAAGTCAGTCTATGAACAGACTGTGGACGAGTCACATCCTGAAGGTTTGCATTTCACTACTTTACTGTTTCTTTTATGAAATTGTTTTCATCTAAAATTTCATTTCACCCTGCGGCACTCCACACTGGTAATATTTCAATGTTAAATGTTGGTTGTAACCTGCAAGATGCAGATGAATCATTTTAAAGGTGGTTGCACACTGCATGAGAAGTGCACGTTATATTTGTCTCACGTCAGTTTTAATGTACATGATGAATTCATATGTACATAATGGAAACTTGTGCATAGATATTTTTTAATAATACTTTTGTCTTTCTGTGGACTAAATAAAGTCTACCCAGAAAGCATACAGGTACATATGTCTCCAAGATGTCTGCTAAAGACTTTTCCTCTGGAAAGCATCTGCTGTGTACAAACATCTGATAAATGTCTTTAAAAAAGTCAGTTTTTATACATTCTAAATCAAAAGCATCTTTGAAAGACTTTTTCTAAATGTCTCTTTGTAATCTGACAGGGAACGTCAAAAAGATGTATAGCAGACGAGCAAACACTCTTAAAAAAATGTCTTTCATCATACACATTAAATAGATGTCTCAGAGCTGTATGTGTGCTGTCAGGGTATATGCTTCATATACAGTAGTCAACATTTGAAGTGGATCAAAAAAGTTCATCAAAGTTGTCCTAAGACAAGAATAAGTATTGTTTTGATTTTAGGACAACTTTGATAAAAGGTTTTGATCCACTTCAAATGTTGACTACTGTATAGAGATATAGGCCTAATAATGTAGATTGCCCTTACTCTTTCTGTTTGTGCTGTTTACAGCAAAACGCCTCCTGTAAGGTGATTAGATTGTGTGATTAGATTTTGAACGGTTGCCTTGAATGTGAGAACATGACCGCATGGCGCTTCTTATCTAGTGTGCATCATAGCCTTTTTGAAGTAAGTGGTTTACCGTCGGGTTTAGACTTCCTGAAGAACTTCTACTAAAGTTTATGTTACATCTTTTGCTTCATTACAGTTAATCAGATTAGAGAGACAAGATCGTTTCGAATTTAGCTTAACCCACACATCTGTGCTAGTAATACATCCAGTGCAGCTCTCATGTATTCGGTTCTCACAATCTTATGCCACACATCCATTTTCCTCTCGCAGCGATAATTACCCTCAAACAAAAAGCAAGAGCACCCTCAGATGAATATGCAATAATAGTATTTTGGTAAAACAGATTTGGCAACCACTCCTCTGTGTATTTATGTTTGCACTCTGAAAAGTGTCAAAGGTCTCTAATTACATCTTTTTGAAGTATTGAGCAATGTAGCAACGTAGTATTGAGCAATTGGGATTGGGATCCTAAAGGTGCCGTGGGACCCAACCCAAATCTCCAAGGAGTGGGCGGTTTTACTTTTACTGCATGTGGGAGTGGGCAGGCAGAAAATATAGTATGGATCCTGCCAGGAATCCTGGATTCACATAAACACTAGGCCTATTGCAATAGTTGGTGTTACACAGTGTATGGTCGTACATCAATTACATTATTTACCCACCACGGCACTGGCAGTATATAATGTAACATTAAAATACCAAGATTTATATTATTATATTTATAAAAGGCATATGAAAAAAAATGATAACCCGCCCTCATACCCTGCTGGTCGCACACACACACTCACAAACATAACAAACGCAGGGGACCAAATCACAACATTAAAGATAAAAACTCATGGCAAATAAAGAAATCTTTAAATATATCCAGGAATCCATTCAACAATGAAAATAAATAATGTGCTGCTGGCATCCTTACCTGCTACCGGATGTGGTATACAGCATTTGGGAAATCAATGCTTTTGCAAAACCCAGCGTGCAGCACTGAAAAAAATGTTTCACCCATATGTTGTCATTTCAGCTTCAGGGGTGTGTGTTCAGCTCTGTATATTTATATGTTTACTCATTTATTTGGTCAAAGTGGTTTTAATTATGCTGTATAGTTGTGGTTGGTCATCCTATAATGTGCCTGTAACTTGTTACAAGTGAGGGTCACATTTCATTTCCATTCTTCTGAGGTAAATAAAAGAAAAAGTATACACGGTAATAATGGAACAAGACTACGCTGCCCTCCAAAAGTTTGGAAACACCCTTCAACACAAACTACGAAAACATTATTACATTTTATTACATAAACAGTTTATACATAGAAAAAACTTTCTGAATTTTCAATTCATCAAAATATCCAGCATTAGCAGCTATTACCGTTCTGCATAATCTGGGCCCAAATTCATTGGATTCTAAACTTAATTGGCAATCAGTTGTTGACACTATTAAGGTGTGCTGACCCAAAAATCTTTTAAAAACCTGGGCCAAGTTTAAACCAGTAACCAGGCATCACAGCTGGCAAAGGGGCATGTCTGACTTTGACATGTATATATTGCATTATTATGTAATCAAAATAAAAATTATAATTGCTGGTCTTCAATGATAATGTCAAGTTACTTTAATGTATTTGCACCAAAAAATGATAAGGATTAATGCTGATATCGTCCAAAACCACACTTTGCCAGGGGTGTTTCCAAACTTTTGGAGGGCAGTCTATATATTTGTTCTACACGTGTGAAATTAATGTGAAAAAAAAAAAAAACTCTGAACCCAAATTGAATTTATACAATCTGAGGAAGCCAAATGGAGTTAGGTTGTGCCCCTACTTACTAATTTTCCTTTATGGTCCATGGACCCACTGAAGTAGCCTTGGCCACAAAAAAATAACTGTGGTTCCACCAGTGAGGGCAAATAAATAATAACTGTGAAGTATTTTTAAATGCTATTTTTAATATATTTATACTATATTTTAAATACTAAATATTTTTCTAGGCAAAGAAGTACTGACAGTATCGGCTACTGATAAGGATGATCCAACAACGAACAATGGAACATTTGATTTCACAATCAAGTCTGTCACACCAAAAACAGATAATGTTGAATTTTACATTCAGCAGCAAAAAGATTTGGGCAAAATTTATTTTAATGGGTGTTTGGACTATGAGGTATGAACTTACTTTATTTCATCGGGATTAATGCACTATTTTTGTACCTTTGATACATCTGTTATTACGTTCAGACTACATGTATTGCTTTTCGTGCTTTATAAATGTTTCTCAATTCCTATTCAATAAATGTTCTGCTAAATTAATGTTTTCCAGAAAGCTCAGAAATACACAATCCTTGTTGAAGCAAAGGACAGAGGGGAAAAGAAACAGCTCTCAAGTACGAGTACAGTGATATTCAATATTCAATAATAACAACAATCTTCCAGAGTTCTCTGGTAAAACTGTAAGTTTCAAGTTTTTATGCTTATAATCTTCTTGATTATTGTTTTTAATGCCAAGTTAGACATATTGTTCTATAAAACCTAATTAAATAATTGACTTATGTTTCAGGGACCAGGGAAGGTCAAGGAGAGAGAAACTGGGGTTGAAGTTTTGCGACTGCAAGTAACAGACAAAGACCTCCGTGGTTCAAAAGCTTGGAAAGCCAAATACACAATCTACGGAGATAAAAAGGAGATCTTTAAAATAAAAACAGACCCTGTTACGAATGAAGGGATTTTAACAGTTGTTAAGGTAGGCAGATGGTTGATGTTTTCTTGTGGAAGTCAACCTGCCTAAAGCTTGAGTTAGTATTGCTGGTTATGATGCCGTAGAATCAGTGTTTACACAGAAATGTATCTCTAATCTCTCCTTTTTTTAGCTTATTTCAGCCAACAGACTATGAGGAGCAAACACATCACGATCTGTCCATCAGTGTGCAGAATGAAATTTCTTACTTTTCCTGTAAGATTAAAAAGAGAGTACCACGCGCCGGGAAGCTCGACCAAATACCCCAAACCTCTGACACTGACACAAATGTCCTCTATAACACCATTAATGTGACAATTTATGTTGAAGATGTCAATGACCCTCCGGTGTTTATTCCACCTGTTAAACATGTTGTGGTAAGGGAGAACATAGATATAGGAACAAGTCTTACAACCTTCACTGCTAAAGACA
Source organism: Labeo catla (assembly GCA_012976165.1). Taxonomy (NCBI): domain Eukaryota; kingdom Metazoa; phylum Chordata; class Actinopteri; order Cypriniformes; family Cyprinidae; genus Labeo; species Labeo catla. Next base: position 345,222 of record VONZ01000756.1, read on the forward strand.
TGGATGGAAGACACGTAAACACATTTAAGTAAGAGAGCTAATATTACCGTATACGTTTCACATATAATAACAAAGGTGAATTCATGTGGTATTGCTTTGAATCTCAGATTTTTTAAAGGTGAAGATATTGATGGATGGATAACTGTTGATGCAAAAGCTGGACAAGTATCCACAACTAAAATTCTGGATAGAGAGTCGCCATTCGTGATAAACGGCACCTACAGAGCCACTGTGTATGCGGTGGATGAAGGTAAGACATAAAATTTATAATCATGACTGATATTCTCATAATATACCAAGTATACCTGGACAGTAGAGATGTGCGGATGAGCTCAAACGTCACCCAAATCTGCAGCTTCAAATAAATTATCCGCCCGCCACCCACCCGCACCTGTATTTTTCTCTAATTTAGATAACCACACCCGACCCGCACCCAATGGTCATTTACAATTATTCTAATTCTTAGTTTTGCATGAAGATATGATGAATGGATGGTTCATGTTTAACAGCAGATTCAGCTGATCTGCACATCCCTGCACACTTATATAAGCTTAAATACTTGTGCTTTTAAGCCAAAGCCACGCTAAAAAGAATAACGTTAACTCACATCTGGACATGACTCTCCGCAATCTCTGATGACATCGGTTGGGTGTTTGAACGTCTACTGGATCCTTGGACAAAAGTTTACAGGGGTTCACCCAGTTTAAGAAATTTCTGATTGTAAAAATCTAATTCTTTACATTTTAATGTATTGTTTTCGTTATAATGTACTGATTCAAATTAGTAATCAATAATAATTTTTATTTTAATACTCGACGTGCCTCCCTTGACATGCTCTCGCATATGAACAGGCAGCAAATCTGGTGCTGGTGCGGACGGAGCGGGCGCGGGCGCAATCATCAACATATACAAACCAGTCTCATAAAAATACATATCTCTGGGTACTTGTCTGCAGCACCATTTTACATACGGTGCACATTTCACATTTCACAGCAGTTTCAAAGAGAAATGTCCACTGAGTGGCACTAAAACACAGGTTCAATACGTGAACCCTGGCACCTTTTTATTACATCAATATAGTTATGTATTGCTGTGTTTTTGTTACGTTTCTTCAGGTACGTATTGTGGTAGTTCCGACTTCAAATATCCAGGGACTGTCGCTAAAAGTTAATGCTCTATCGCAGGGGTGCTCATCACTGGTCCTGGAGATTGACTTTCCTGCAAAGTTCAGCTCCAGCCCTGACCAAACACACCTGAACCAGCTAATTAGGATCTCAAGGAGCACTTGATAATTATAGACAGGTGTGTTTGATTAGGGCTGGAACTAAGGTCTGCAGGAAAGTCGATCTCCAGGAACAGGGTTGGGCACCCCTGCTCTATCGTGTTGGAAATATGCCCTACACAAAAACAAACCCTAAACCTACCCGAAAGTGTTGACAAATGCAACATTGATATAAAAACGCATTTGTTGACGCAAGCGTGTCATTTGAATCCTCCGTGTGTGCAGATTTGAACTGTTTTGTTGAACCGTAGTTACACAGGATTCAAACAATAATGGCTACCATATTGAAGGGTCGTTCATAACAAACGTGCATCTGTACTTTGCATCAGTGCCCTCTGTTGTTAATTGATTAGTCATATAGTTTAGCTGTGTTCACCTCGTTTTCACTAGTATTTAAGTTCTCCTTGTTCAGTTCAATTGGTCTTGCTTTGTCAATGCTACATCTGAGTTTTGTGTGTTGTTGGAATTGTCTGTGGTTTGGATTAAAGACTTTTGGAACTTTTATCATCTTCTTCCTCATGCTTTTGTATACAGCAATCCGTGACAGAAGGCAGGACCAAAAAGAAAATTAATTTTATTTTAGCTGGTAAGTGTTTTTTAGTTTATTTATGGATCACTTTGCCGCAGTTCACGTGCTCTGTCTTTAGCAGGGGAACTACTCCCTTGAGGAGCATGTGGAGGAATTTATTGGTTTCGCCCATCACACCACCTTTCCAGGTGACTGCCTGTGCTCATTCCTGCATGTCGGTCTGAATACCACAACTTGAGTACAGTTGTCCAGGGAGGGTCCTCAAGGGAGCTTCGCCACTTATGTGGAGTGGGTGCTGAGCTCCTGCAGTTCCCCTTCGGGAACTCGAGCTGCGTCCGGAAACGCTAGGGGAACGCCCTTGGCGGAACCACGCTCTGAACACGTGTAATCTGACCAATGAGAAAGCGGGACGTCACGGGCGGGTGACGTCATCGACCAGGAAGCATAAAAGCACGTGCGAAGCTGGCCGGCGTCAGCTTCTGTCTTTCAGCGGAGCGCTCTGTGTGTGAAATTGTCTGTCTAGAGTTACATCGACCCTGTTTTTTTTCTGTGCCAGTTTGCACAACTTTCTTTTGAGGGCGATGTCTAAGAAAGCAATTATGAGTGGTTTGAGTGAGAGTGGACCGCGTTACAGGCTGTGTGTTCCTCCCTGCAAAAGATACATCACTAGCGGGGATACACACAGCATGTGCGTGGTCTGCTTGGGAGCGGAGCATGCAGCGTCAGCCCTTGACGGGGCTGATTGCCCGCATTGTGAAAGTCTTCCTTTGCGGACGCTCCGCTCCCGGAAAGATCTCTTTGAGGAGGGATCCTTCATCAGTGTTCCTCAGGGTGCTGGCCCCGCTTCCGCCGAGGCGGAGCGGGTACTGCATTCCTGGGGTTCGCAGCTGGATCTGTTGGAGGGAATGGAGACGGGTGACCCCCTATCTCCCTCCTCACCCAGCAGATCCGCAGCCTGTTCCGTGGGTTCTGAAGCCCGCTCTGCGGCTACTTCCACCCAGGGGGCGGGCTCCTCTCTCCTTTTGTCATCCTCCGGCGAGGGTGACTTGGAGAGTGTAAATGAACCACTCCCTCAATCCCCACAGTCCAAGAAGGAGCCTTCCCTTCTTCCCCGACCTCCACAATGAGATCTCGAGGTCGTGGGCTAGACCTTTTTCGGCTCGTCTTTTCGTCCCCGCCTCTGACTATTATGGAAATGTGGTGGGGCTCGATGAGCGAGCCTATAAGGCGATGCCCCGGGTGGAACAGACGCTTGCGAGCTGTCTGTCCCCCGGTGAGGCATCGTCATTGAAGGCTCCTACCTTACCCTCGAAGCCGCTACGCACGACATCAGCGCTTCTGGGTAAGGGGTACATGTCAGCAGGTCAGGCTGGAGCATGCCTTCACACCATGTCGCTGCTCCAAGCCTATCAGGCCGACCTGCTGAAAGAGTTGGCTGAAGGCGAAAAAGTAGATCTGGAAGAACTTAGAAAAACAGCTGACTTGGCTCTCCGCGCCACCAAGGAGACCGCCCGTGCAGTGGGGCGATCTATGGCAGCCATGGTGGCGGTGGAGAGGCACTTGTGGTTGACCCTGTCCGATATGAAAGAGAAGGACAGGGTCTTCCTCCTGGACGCCCCGCTTGAGTTTTCTGGCCTGTTTGGCGACGCAGTAGATTCTGTCGTCAACAGGTACCAGGAGGCACGCAAGCAAGCGGCGGCGTTCCAGAGGTTCCTCCCTCGCCGTTCGCCAGCTCATGTGGCTGCTGGGCATGAGCAGCCACAACCGTGTACCAGCTCCTCGTACCGTGAGGTTCAGAAGTTGAGTGTCGCCTCTCGTGCCCCCCCCCTCCCGGGGCCGAGATTTGCGGCACTCTAGACCGGGGTCCTCTAAGGCGAGGCCCGACCTGCGGGTCGTGCTTCAGGCTAAGAGGGCCCTGGCCCAAAAGCGGTCCTGATGCCAAGTTAGGACCGCCGAGGGTAGCCTCTGCCAGGGGGGAGTGGGGTTTACCGCATTACACGGTACCCACCTCTCCTCGGTGCCCTCGGGGGGTCAGTCTGATGTTTCTGCCAGGGTTACAGAACACAGCGGCCTCCGACGAGCGCACGCCCTGGATCTTTCTGCTCGGTCCCACAGCGGAGCCAGGACGCTCGTCACCCCCACGGGGGTCTCTAGAACAGTTAGTTCGGCAGTCTCCTGCCGGTCCGCCGTTACAGGTCTCCGAGCTAGCAGTTCAGTTAACACCAGAGGCCAGCCTCGAGCGGCTGGTTCCCTTAGTAGACTATTTGGCAGCGTGGAAGCTACTGCCAAACGTGTCTGCATGGGTCCTGCGTACAGTAGAGAAAGGCTACTCCATTCAGTTCGGCGCTCCGCCGCCGCCGCTTCGACAGGGTGTTTCCCACAGTGGTGGGCCCCGAGCAGGCACTGGTTATGGAGCAAGAAGTAGTCACCCTTCTGAGGAAGGAGGTCATCGAGGTGGTCCCTCCTCACGTCAGGGAATCCGGGTTCTACAGCCGGTACTTCATTGTTCCAAAGAAGGATGGAGGGTTGCGTCCCATTATAGACCTTCGTCGTCTCAATCGTTCAGTAATGAAACTGAAGTTCAGAATGCTTACAATCAAGCAAGTCGTCTCACAGATCAAGTCCGAGGACTGGTTTGTGACGATAGACCTGAAAGATGCTTACTTTCATGTCTCCATCCTTCCTCAACATCGGAAGTTCCTGAGGTTTGCTTTCAGGGGCGAAGCTTATCAGTATCGGGTTCTTCCGTTCGGCCTAGCACTCTCCCCCCGCACTTTTACGAAATGCGTGGATGCTGCCCTGGTCCCTCTTCGGCTCCAGGGCATTCGCATATTAAACTACATTGACGACTGGCTGATCTTAGCAGCGTCCGAGAGTTTAGCGGTTCGACATCGAGATGTCGTTCTTGCACACATGAAAGCGTTGGGGTTAAGACTAAACGCCAAGAAAAGTGTGCTTTCTCCATCACAGAGGACCACTTATCTGGGCGTGGTGTGGGATTCGACCACGATGCAGGCACGTCTGTCCCCTGCTCAGATCGAGTCGATCCTTGCCGCAGTCAAGAGAGTCAAAGAAGGCCGGTCACTCACTGTCAAGCAGTTCCAACAACTGCTGGGTCTGATGGCAGCTGCATCCAACGTGATACCTTTTGGCCTGCTGTACATGAGACCCCTTCAGTGGTGGCTCAAAACCAAGGGGTTCTCCCCGAGGGGAAACCCGCTCCGCATGATCAAGGTCACGCGCCGAGGGCTACGTGCCTTAGATATGTGGAGGAAACCTTGGTTCCTAAATCAGGGCCCGGTGTTGGGAGCTCCTTGCCGCCGTGTCTCACTAGCGACGGATGCATCCCTCACCGGTTGGGGGGCGGTCATGAGTGACCGCTCCGCCCGGGGTCTGTGGAGTGGTCGCCATCTCAGTTGGCACATCAACTGCCTCGAGATGCTGGCCGTATTTCAAGCTCTGAAGTACTTTCTTCCAGACCTGAAAGATCGCCATGTGCTAGTACGCACCGACAGCACAGCCGTGGTCTACTACATCAACCACCAGGGAGGTCTGCGTTCGCGCCCCTTATACAAGCTGGCGCACCAGATCCTTGTGTGGTCCCAGGACAAACTCCTCTTACTTCGAGCAGTTCATATTCCTGGGCATTTAAATGTGGGAGCAGACATCCTGTCGAGGCAGGGGCCGAGGCCCGGGGAATGGATGCTTCACCCCGAGGTGGTGAAGCAGATATGGAGAATCTTTGGTCCAGCCCAAGTAGATCTCTTCGCCACGAGGGAGAACGCACAATGTCCCCTCTGGTTCTCTCTAGTTCATCCAGCTCCCCTGGGGCTGGATGCTATGGTACAGACGTGGCCGAGGCTACGTCTGTACGCTTTTCCCCCGATTGCTCTGCTCCCAGGAGTTCTGGAAAGAGTACGCCAGGACGGAGTCAGTCTACTGTTAGTAGCCCCGCACTGGCCGGGCCGAGTATGGTTCTCGGACCTGATATCTCTCCTCGACGGCTCTCCATGGGAGATTCCCGTCAGGAGGGATCTCCTCTCACGGGGGGGGGTACCATCTTGCACCCCCGCCCGGAGCTGTGGAAGCTGTGGGTGTAGCCTCTGAGGGGGCACAGTTCATAGCTTCCGGTCTCTCAACCGAGGTTGTTGAGACCATCCTCCAATCCAGAGCTCCCTCTACGAGGAAACTGTACACCCTGAAGTGGAAGCTTTTCACTTCATGGTGTGGAGAACGCCAGCAAGACCCAGCTAACTGCCCGGTTGGTACAGTGTTGGAGTTCCTGCAGGGCCGTTTCTCCATGGGGTTAGCCCACTCCACCCTGAAGGTCTACGTGGCGGCAATTTCGGCCTACCACGCCCCTCTTGGTGGCATGTCAGTGGGTAGGAACCCCCTGGTTACACGTTTCCACCGCGGTGCACTGAGGCTGAGGCCTCCGACACGACCACATATCCCCACTTGGGATCTGGCTGTGGTGCTTGAGGCTCTCTGTAGGCCTCCATTCGAGCCTATAGAAGAGATACCTGATCGCCTTCTCACTATTAAGACAGCTTTGTTGCTAGCTCTTACTTCCCTCAAGCGGGTAGGGGACCTGCAGGCCCTTTCGGTGGCCCCTTCTCATTTAGAGTTTGCTCCTGGTATGACCAAAGCATTTCTGTACCATGGTTCCCCGAGGGAATGAGACGCTGCGTCTCGGTCCATCCTTCTGGCATCCCTGCCGAGCGCTCGCTTCATTCTCCGAAGCTGACGCCGGCCGGCTTCGCACGTGCTTTTATGCTTCCTGGTCGATGACGTCACCCGCCCGTGACGTCCCGCTTTCTCATTGGTCAGATTACACATGTGTTCAGAGCGTGGTTCCGCCAAGGGCGTTCCCCTAGCGTTTCCGGACGCAGCGTCTCGTTCCCTCGGGGAACCATGGTTACATACGTAACCTGGGACGATTTTCACCATTGATCTCGGTGATGACGATGCCTGCCCCACTCCCAACCCAGTGCCCAGCCAGTCACCACCATGATTTTTCAATATGGAGAGTTTGAGACTTTGTTTCCCCTGAATCTGTCTGACTTGCTGGTGCCACCTAGCCTCCCTCTCTTGCCTCCTCTCCAAATTGCCTAAAGTGTGGTTTTAGTTTAGATTGGATTTTGTGCATTTCTTCATTCTCCTCATTTCTCAGCCACTCCAGCTGTCTAGTCATCTCTGTCCCCTGTCAGTCACTGTGTTTCACCTCCTCTTAGTGGTGGGGCTAAATCTCGGGCCTGCCGGGAGTCTTCGTCTCCTGACCTGAGGAGCCCGTGGCTCTGCCTCCTGCCTCAGATAGCTCCAGTGTGGACCATCAACCATGCGGCTTCACCAGACTCCCTCTCACAGGCCCACTCCGCCTCCCTCCTTGGTTGCTCCAGCTCGCCCTCTGGCCTCCGGATCCCCACCTACATATCGGGTGCTGTGTTTTCCAATCATGCCTTGGCTTCTCCCTCCAGTGATGCTTCCATGGACTGTAGTCCTGGATGTGGCCTTGGTTTCCATTTTGCTCAAAGCTCCTCCTGGTTGTCTCCTTCACCTGCACCTCCCTGGATTTTGTTTGTAGTCCTCTGCCTGTTTGCACCCTTCGCCATATCCTGGTCTTTCTTCCAGCACAAGGTCGCACCTTCCAGGAGGGGGTGTGCTGTCACAAACTTACTCGCTGTTTGAACTGTGTTCTCATTCTGTGCACTGGTTCCCATTGTTGTTAATTAATTAATCATTTAGTTCATTTAAATCAGCTGTGTTTGCCTCATTTTCACTAGTGTTTAAGATATCTCTGATTCTTTTCAGTTGGTCCTGCATTGTAGGAATTGTTTGTGTTTTGGACTAAAGACTTTTGGAACCTTTATCTTCTTAATTGTGTTTTTAGCAAACCATGACAGTTACATGCACATAAGGTCCAAAAGTGATGTTTCATTAACAAATTTCGGGAGGAGCCAATTCATTCCAATTCCAATTCATCATCGCACTCTCTATCCAATCAGCACAAGAGAGAATCCCTATAATTAACTGAATCAGTCTTGCCTTAATTTTCTCTCGTCTTTCAGCATTCGGTTCACTCCTTTTGTTACTACATCACAGCCCTAAATTTTTCCCCGTCCAAATAATGAGATCTATACCCGGGATTTTCAGATCCTCCACAGCAATCCACCGGCCCGCATGCCAAATACGCATAACTTTTATTCTGTTTATTATATGTAAGTGTGAACTCGTGAAGTGATGTTTCATTAACAAATTTCGGGAGGAGCACGTGCAGATAATTAACGCGGCCAATTCATCATCAGCAATCGCACTCCCTATCCAATCAGCACAACAGAGAATCCCTATAAATAACTGAAGCAGTCTTACCTTCATTTTTTTCTCGTCTTTCAGCATCCCTCCACCACTCCGACTCCTCACCCTCAGCCCATTCCTTCCCCAGGCAGGGGGAGTGCCCCAGGCTTAGGAATGATTACCGAGCTTGGAGCCCTCTCCCGGACAGCACGCCAAATCCGCATAACCTTTACTCTGTTTATAATATGTAAGTGTGAACTCGTGAATTAATATTTGAGAGAATGCTTTACGGAATGACCCGTGACTACTATAATTTACTTACATCAAACAAAACTCTCAATATCTTCAAGGATTTGAAACTACTAATCTTGCAATCTTGAGAATCAAGATCTTGTTTGTTTTTTTTTTTTACTCTAAATGAATTACTGTTTTTTCTTGTCTCTGATCGGCAGGTGTTCCTCCGCTGACAGGCACTGGAACTCTAGTGATTCAACTAAATGATCAAAATGATAATGTACCAAAACTGGAGGAGAATAATGTCAGCATTTGCCTAGACAAAGAGCCCACAGTGGTCAACATCACAGCTGTAGACCTGGACCTTCCTCCATATGAATCGCCTTTCTACTATGAGCTTTTGGGAGATGTTCAGAACAAATGGAGAGTTGAACCAGCCCATGGTAATCCCGCCATCTACTTCACTCAGTCCAGACCACCCTACAGTATTTCTCACTGAACATCATATTTTACTTGGAAAACACGTTACAGAAGTAAAATGGGTTATTCTGATTTTAGGCAAATAATGTCCTGGGCATTCTTCCATGACCACCATGGTTGTGTTTCTGTATTTACATTACCAGCCAAAAGTTTAGTATAATTAAGTTTTTATTCAAATCTTTTTGAAATGTTTGCTAATACTAAGATATGTTTTGGAGGAGCAGATCCACACATTAGAATGATTCCTGAAGCATCATGAAGACTAGAGTAATGATGCTGAAAGTTCAGCTTTGCATTACAAGAACAAACTAGATGAATAAAGTTTGTTAACAAAATTTGAAGTAGGCCTCGCTTGAAAGTTTGTAGCAGTTGTAAAAGCTTGAAGTTTAGATGGATCAGATAGATGTTTATAGCATGCTGCTAGCATGATTTAACACATTGCCAGCATGATTTTACATGAATAACATGTTGCTATTATGTTTTTAGCCTAATTAACATGCAGTTTTGGGAAGGTTACTTTGGAAATGTAATAGGTTACAGATTGCAGGTTAGTGTATTTAAAATGTAATAATTAGTGTAACTTTACTTATTAAATTACTTTAATAAAGTAATGTAACTGTAACGAAGTGAACGAGACGAGAGGCGAGCGGATCCATATGCAAGCTTTTATTTGAATCGCGAGACAAAGACATGGTCGTACAGGCTGGGTCGAGACGGGAGCAGACAGGAATATCAAAGGCAGTGGGAGAGAGTAGTCCAATAAACTTGAGCGATAGTCCAAAAGGCAGGCGGCTAGACAGTCCAAACGAGAAACCAGGCGAGGGAACAAAACCAGGAACCAGGAACGAGGAAACTAGGAAACGCTAACGATAACAACAACAGGATAATTCAACCAACCGTCGAGTGCACTAAAAAGGAGCGGGGTTTTTATAGGGCGCCTGATTGGTCACGGGGACTGACGCAATAAGAGCGGTGGAGGATGGGAGATGCAGTCCGAGATGTATAGTGACAGTCAGAGTGCGTAAGTGATGCGGGAGTGACATCTGGTGGTTGGTGGACAGCGGGACACAGACCAGATTCGTGACATAGCCCCCCCCCAAGGAGCGGCTTCCAGACGCTCTAAGGGAACAACAGTCCAGGGGTGCAGTGGGGTGGGAGCGAGACAGGGCAAGGGTTGGAGGGCCAGGTCCATGTGGAGGGCCCAGTGATTGAGGCAGGGCCGACAGAGCAGGTACCCTCCAGGGCGGAGCCGGAGGCGGAGCAGGAGCCCTCCAGGGCAGAGCCGGAGACGCCGGGGCCGTCCAGGGTGGAGCAGGAAGCGCCGGAGTCCTCCAGGACGGAGCCGGAGGCGGATCAGGAGGCGCAGGAGCCCTCCAGGGTGGAGCCGGAGGCGGGACAAGCGACACAAGAGCCCTCCAGGGCGGAGCCGGAGGCAGAGCGTGAGGCGCGGGCGCCCTCCAGGGTGGAGCAGGAGGCGCAGGAGCCCTCCAGGGCGAAACAGGAGGCGGAGCGGCCCTCCGGGGCGGAACAGGAGGTGGAGCAGGAGGCGGAGCAGCCCTCTCGGGTGAAACAGGAATCTGGGTCACGGTCTGGGACCTGGGGAAAGCAGGGACAGTGGAGGCAGACAGAATAGGGGGAGAAGGTGCAGCAGCCCTCCTGGGCGGAACAGGAGGCGGAGCAGGTGCCGCAGCCCTCCGGGGCGGAACAGGAGGCGCAGCAGCCCTCCGGGGCGGAACAGGAGGCGCAGCAGCCCTCCGGGGCGGAACAGGAGGCGCAGCAGCCCTCCGGGGCGGAACAGGAGGCGCAGCAGCCCTCCGGGGCGGAACTGGAACCTGCGTCATGGTCTGGAACCTGGGGAGGACAGGGACAGAGGAGGTAGACAGAATAGGGGGAGAAGCAGAGAGTTTGTAAGGGGACGCCACCTCCAAGGGAGGATCCACAGCCGAAGCTGACACCTCAGGAGGTATTGGCGCGGCTTCTCCGACCGAGGGGAGCTCTGGAACAGGCCAGTGACCAGACGGGAGCTCTGGAGCAGGCTTGTGACCAGACGGGAGTTCTAGAGCAGGCTTGTGAGCTGACATGGCCTCAGGAGCTGACTTGAGACCAGACGGGACCTCTGGAGCAGACTCGAGACCAGACGGGACCTCTGGAGCAGACTCGAGACCAGTCGGGGGCTCTGGAGCAGGCTTGTGACCAGGCGGGAGCTGGGACGGAGCAGGAAACCGCGTTATGGTCTGGGACCTGGGAAAAGCAGAGACAGAGAAGGCTGACAGAACAAGGGGAGAAGCAGAGAGGTTATTGGGGAATGCCGCCTCCATGGGAGGATCCACAGCCAAGGCTGACACCTCAGGAGGCACTGGCATGGCTTCTCCAAGTGAGGGGAGCTCTGGAGCCGACTTGTGACCAGACGGGGCCTCAGGGATTGACTTTGGAACAGACGTGACCTCAGGAGCTGACTTGTGAACAGGCGTGGCCTCAGGGGCACAGTGTGCAGCCCACACACACCAAATGGCAACCGCCATTAAAGGAAGAGCAGCATCGGGAGGTTGTGGTGGATCCAGTACGCTGGCTATCATGATAGGCCGTGATCCTGAGATGTCTGACGAGATGTGACTTGACTTAGGGTCGTCGGACGGGGCATGACCTGACTCTGGGTGGTCAGACGAGACATGATGTTGCTCAGGACGGACAGATGAGGCGTAACTTAACTCTGGGCCGTCAGGCGAGACATGACTTGACTCTTGAAGATCAGCGGTGACTTGACTTGGCTCATGGAGATCAGCGGTGACTTGACCTGGCCTGTGAAGATCCATGACCTTACTTGACTCAGGAACTACGGCTGTGACTTTGCTTGACTCAGGAGCCACGGCTGTGACTTTGCTTGGCTTGGCTTGAACGGCTGTGACGTGACTTGACCTGGCTGGAACAGCTGGAACGTGACTTGACTTGGCTGTGACTTGACTTGACTTAGTAGGAACAGCAGCTGTGACGTGACTTGGTTTGGCTGTGACTTGACTTGACTTAGTAGGAACAGCAGCTGGTGCAGGTTCAGAAGAGGCAGACATGACTTTGACCGGTTGTGGCCTGGCTGACGTGGCGTGAGCAGGTGCTGGCGGGGCTGACGTGGCGTTAGCAGACGCTGGCTGGGCTGACGTGGCGTTAGCAGGTGCTGGCTGGGCTGACGTGGCGTTAGCAGGCGCTGGCTGGGCTGACGTGGCGTTAGCGGTTATCTTTGCGACAGGCTCTGGCGTGGCGGCCCTATTGTGCAGTGCAGGCTCGGGCTCCTGAATGATGGTGGAAGCTTGACTGGACTTGGAAGCTTGACCGGACTTGGAAGCTTGACCGGACCTGGAAGCTTGACCGGACCTGGAAGCCTGACCGGACTTGGAAGCCTGACTGGACTTGGAAGCCTGACTGGACTTGGAGGCTACAGCTGTAGCCTGACTTGACTTTGGAGCAGCGGCTGTAGTTTGACTTGGCTCTGGAATAACAGCAGTAGCTTGACTTGGCTCATGAGGATCTGCTATAACCTGGCTTGGCTCATGAGCAACAGCCATAACGTGACTTGACTCAGGAACAACAGCTGTAACGTGACTTGACTCAGGAACAACATGGCTTGACTCAGGAACAACAGCAGTAACGTGACTTGACTCATGGGGAACAGCTGTGACTTGGCTTGACTCATGGAGAACGACAGCTTTGGCTTGACTTGACTCTGTGTCTTGACTTGACCCAGGGGTAGCCGCCGCGGCATTAAGGAGCGCCATTTTAGCTGCCCATACCGTCATTAGGGGTGAGTCCAGCACGTGGGCCATCATGACCACAGGTGGCATCCGGGTGCTGACCACAGGTTCAGGAATGGCGGCCATCTTGTTCAGAGGCTCAGGAAACACAGCTGCAACTTGACCTGACTTGGAAACTTGACTTGACTCTGGAAATACAGCTGCAACTTGACTTGACTTGGAAACTTGGCTTGACTCAGGAAATGCAGCTGCAACTTGACTTGACTTGGAAACTTGACTTGACTCAGGAAACGTAACTGTACCTTTGAATGGCTCTGGAATGGCAGCTGTGATGTGATGGAGCTCTGTGATTGCCGCCATTTTGTGAACGGGCTCCGCCGTCGCCGCCATCTTGTGAACGGGCTCTGTTGTCGCTGCTGTATCATAAACGCGCTCCGACGCGGCCGCCATCTTGTGAACGGGCGCAGCTGTCGCCGCGACTAGATGAGCGCTCTCCGCGGCCGTCGCCATGGCTTGAGCGCGTTCCTGCACGGCCGCCATTTCACGAGCGATCCAGGCGGCAAACGTGTTTGTGGGATCGTGCTCCGGCATGACCGCCAATCTGCGGGTGGGACGCGCGGTCGCCATTACCGCGTTGTCGCGTTCCCTCTCTGCGACCCCCACGGTGCACGGCGAACCCACACACGACAGCGCAAAGTTCATGTAAGCCTTGAGCGAAGAGCGCGGACCCTCGCGTCTAAGCCTTGCTCTTAACGGCTCATTCACACCGTCACAGAACACCTCAATTTTAGTACAGTCCGGGAGGGTGGAGTAATTAGAAATCGAAATAAACTCACGGGCATACTGTTCGAGGGTGTGGGATCTCTGTTTGATTCTGCAAAGAATTCTGTCTGAGTCCATATCTGTCGATTGTCCGGGTGTGAAGCTGCTGGATCCTTGTGTGACGGTTGGTTCTGTAACGAAGTGAACGAGACGAGAGGCGAGCGGATCCATATGCAAGCTTTTATTTGAATCGCGAGACAAAGACATGGTCGTACAGGCTGGGTCGAGACGGGAGCAGACAGGAATATCAAAGGCAGTGGGAGAGAGTAGTCCAATAAACGTGAGCGATAGTCCAAAAGGCAGGCGGCTAGACAGTCCAAACGAGAAACCAGGCGAGGGAACAAAACCAGGAACCAGGAACGAGGAAACTAGGAAACGCTAACGATAACAACAACAGGATAATTCAACCAACCGTGGAGTGCACTAAAAAGGAGCGGGGTTTTTATAGGGCGCCTGATTGGTCACGGGGACTGACGCAATAAGAGCGGTGGAGGATGGGAAATGCAGTCCGAGATGTATAGTGACAGTCAGAGTGCGTAAGTGATGCGGGAGTGACATCTGGTGGTTGGTGGACAGCGGGACACAGACCAGATTCGTGACA
>VONZ01000757.1:0-237500 GCA_012976165.1 Labeo catla
AAAGTTCAGTTTATGCAGGATACAGCCTTGCTAAGGTCGTATGAACACACAAAGATAAAGGTTTTTATAGGCATTCATGGTTCCGTGAAGAAAATGTAACATTTTCAATCAACAAAAGGTTCTTTAGATTATTAAAATGTCCTTCAGACAAAAGAACTACAGTCTTAAAAAATAAAGGTTCTTTATTGGAACCAATGATTCCATCAATAGAATTTCTCCAGGTTCTTCAAAATTTAAAAATGTTCTTCACACTAAGAAAAAACTGTTCTTTAAAGAACCAAAAATGGTTCTTCTATGACGTCCGCTGCAAAAAACCTCTTTGAAACATTTATTTTTAAGAGATCCAAAAGTCACAACCAAGGTTCTATTGTTCTGGGGTCAGTGCTTATTTGCCTGTATAAAAGGCTCAAACAGGTTTTGGGCTGCATGAACTGATCTTGAAACCGGCCTTGAGAGGTGCCAGATGAGGGCAGGGCATTGTGTGCCTCTGCGTGGAGTCTCTTACCAGTCAAGCTGTTGAACAAGGCCTCCTTGTGAAAGTGTCTTTCAGAGAGAGGAGTGCAAGCAGTGAAAGACAGACAGAGAGCAAAGCCTGCACGTCAGAAGGAGACTTTCTGCCCCACAAGACTCCAGGTGTGTCTTGATAGGGCTAAAAGTATTAAACGTTGCAACAAAAGTCAAGAATTTGTGCTCTGTGGCGAGACTTGAAACCACATTTTAAGCACCAGGGGGAAGAAATGTCTTCATTTAACAATAAATCATTTAAAAATCCATACTGGTTAACCACTAAAGGTGAATATTTGTGGAAACACAACTTGATAATCATAAGAAAGTTTCTTAAGCAGCAATATTAGAATGATTTCTGAAGGATCATGTGACACTAAAGACTGGAGTAATGATGCTGAAAATTCAGCTTTGCATCACAGAAATAAATTGCAATTTAATATATATTCAAATGGAAAACAGGTATTTTAATTAGTAATAATATTTCAGAATATTGCTGTTTTTACTGTATTTTTTAGTCAGAATGCAAGCAGTGAAAAAGACAACATCTTTTTTTTTTAGAGCAACGGCTGCGTATTAGAAAGAGTACTTTGCAAGAAAAGTGAAGAACTTGTGCTCTGTGGCAAGACTGAACCCACTTTTTTAAAGAGTGGAAGAACAAAATGTCCCAATTTAAGAATAAATCATTAAAAAAAACATATTGGTTGACCTCTAATGTGATTTTTTTGTGGAAATGTCCAACTCAAGTCTATTGACCTATCGTGTAGAACATACAATAATACAATAAAAATACAAAATACAGTACTCATACTGTACAAAGGTTTGGGATCAGTATGATATTTTTTGAAATAAATTATACTTTAATTCAGCAAGGATGCATTAAATTCATCAGAAGTGACAGTAAAGATGACACTCTTACATTTATAATGTTACAAAAGATTTCTATTTCAAATAATTAAATAATAAAAATAAGCATAACAATGTTTTAAACATTGAAAATAATAATCAGAAATGTTACTTGAGCAGCAAATCAGCATATTAGAATGATTTCCAAAGGATCGTGTGATACTTAAGACTGGAGTAATAATACTGAAAAAAATCAGCTTTTCATCATAGAAATAAATTACATTTTAATATATATTCAAATGGAAAATTTGAAAATTGTAATAATATTTGAGAATATTGCTGCTTTTATTGTATTTGCAAGCAGCAAAAAAGACAGTGAGCAATGCTGCGTATTAGAAAGAGTCCTACTTTGACCAAAAGTATGAAACTTTGCAACAAAAGTCAAGAAATTGTGGTCATTTTAAGGATTGAAGGAACATAATGTCCTAATTTAAGAATAAATTGTTTTAAAAAAACATACTGGTTGACCTCTTTTATGAAGAACAAATGTTTTAAACATTGAAAAGGATAATCAGAAATTTTTCTTGAGCAGCAAACCAGCATATTAGAATGATTTCTGAAGGATCATGTGACACTGAAGACTGGAGTAATAAAAAAAAAATAAATAAATAAAAAATCAGCTTTGCATCATAGAAATAAATAACATTTTAATATATATTTAAATGGAAAACAGTTATTTTAAATTGTAATAATATTTCAGAATATTGCTGTATTTTTGATCAAAATGCAAGCAGTGAAAAAGACAGAGCAACGGCTGTGTATTAGAAAGAGTCGTACTTTGCAACAAGAGTCAAGAAATTGTGCTCTGTGGCAAGACTGAAACCACATTTTAAGGACTGGAAGAACAAAATGTCCTAAGTTAAGAATAAATCATTAAACAAACAAACAAAAAACCTCTAATATGATTTTTTGAGGATATTTTGTGGAAATGTCTATATCTCTGTTATGTGGAACATAAATAGAAAAGGGATACAATACTCAATACTCACACTGTACAAAAGTTTGGGTTCAGCATGATTTTTTTTTTTAAAGAAATGATACTTTAATTCAGCAAGGATGCATTAAATTAATCAAAAGCGACAGTAAAGGCATTTATACTGTTACAAAAGACTTCTATTTCAAATAAATGCTGCGCTTTTAAACTTTCTATTTATCAAAAGAAACATATCATGGTTTCTACTAAAATATTATCCAGAATAACTGCTCTAAACATTGAAAATGATCATCAGAAATGTTTACTGAGCAGCAAATCAGCATATTAGAATGATTTCTGAAGGATCATGTGACACTGAAGACTGGAGTAATGATGCTGAAAATTCAGCTTTGCATCACAGAAATAAATTACATTTAAAAATGTATTACAATAGAAAACAGTTATTTTAAATTGTAATAATTTTTCACAATTTTACTATTTACTATTTACTACTTTGGCAAGCAGAAGAGATGTTTTTCTAAAAAAAAAATGGTATGTTTTTTCAGCAGCTGTTATTTGTTACAACATTATAAATGTCTTTACTGCCACTTTTGACCTATTTAATGCATCCTCACTAAATGAAATATTCATTTCTTTGAAAAAAAAAAAATTACAGACCCCAAACTTTTAACCAGTAGCGAATATTTTAGAGATAATCACATAACTGCAAATGATAAACCAACATGACACACTCTAATCTGAGTGACACGCTTTAACCGCATGAACATCTCTCAAAATGAACCTTTACCATCTTCAAGAAGCAAACCCTCAAAACAGATGCTTTAGATGGTGAATAACGGCTCCAGACTGTCTCAAGGCATGATGGTACATGCTCTGCAAACTGTCTGATCTTTGGTCTTGGCCTTGACTGGCAGAGGCACTTAATAAGACGTCTTCAGCACATCCAAAGCCAAAATAACCACACTGCCACTTGCTGTTTCGTGCTAAACCGTTCAAACCAGTTAAGACCTGTACCATCTGTTACTGACCTAAGTGTGTCTACTTGGACCAGCTTTAGCAGATAACAGACATTCTCAATCTAGTTGGCACACCTCTGGAGTTTCAGGCTGATCTGCTTTAATAGTTCACAGCCTCAATTGACTAATTGAATTAAGTAATATGGCACAGTTACTGAAGATCAATATATCTCCATGCAATATAAATATACCACTGATGCTTCATTTTACATGCTTGTAAATGCTCCAAGTCTGCCATCTCTTCAATTAAATTACCCTACCAATAACATTTTAGATGCAAGTACTCCAGTTAAAGCTGTTTGCTGGGCTACTTGCCATTTTGATCGCATTAGGAGCAATATGTTAAGAGTTATTCTCACCATAAGGTACTCTGACAAATGTGTTTGTGTTAGGTGTATATTTCTGAAGGTGATGCCCTAAACACGTTTTAGAGTATTAAAAGGTGAACAGGTCATCAGAAAGCAGAAGTTTGCATCTTCTTGATCAGGGATCAAATGTCAAATGAGGTGGTTTACTCGTCTGGTGAGGATAACACCTGTTCAGTGCACAAATGCATTAAGAAACACACATGCAACTCCTACTAAAGCTTCTAATAGAGCAAACAGAGTTGTTTAACACTGAAATCTGTGATTATATTAGCCACTGTCCTTTCTAATGTCCAATAAAGTTCTTGCACAAAAATAAATAAATAAATACAATCAGTGTTGTTAACTAAAACTTAAAAAAAAAACAAAAAAAAAACAGCAAAAGCAAATATAAAATATAAAAAAACTAAATGTAAATGTTGAAATGTTTCCTTTGAAACACTAACATCACTAAAATAAGCAGTTGGATTATATAACGCTTTCGAAATATTTTTAAAAAACAAATAAAAATATCACAAGAATGTAACAAATATAAAAAAATAGTGAAATAATAATAATAGAATGATAAAGTAATCAAAATATCTAAGAATAAAAAGTAATAGGATAAAAATAATTATAACTGAATAAAATTTTATTTTTCACAAAACAAAATCAAACCCAAAAAATTGAAATAAACACATCAAAACAATTTAGAAATATTTTTAAAACATAAAAATAACACAAGAATATAAAAATAATAAAAAAATTAAAATGATAAAAATAAAATGATAAAATAAAATATATAAAAATAAAAAGTAACAGTATAAAAATTATAACTGAATAAAATTGTTTTTTTTTTTACAAAAATGTTTACAAAAAAAAAAAATATGCACCATGAAAAGCAAATATAAAATTAAAAAAAAATTTAATGAAAATGTTGAAATGTTTCCTTTCCAACTAACTGAAACAGGCTGAGGTTTGAAGCATTAAAATAAGTAAATGAAATAAAACTTAATTTGAAATAAAAAAATAAATCAAAATTCTTTAGAAATATTTTCAAAAAAACAAATAAAAATAAAATAATATAACAAAATTAATAAAATTAAAATAAATTGAAATGATAATAATAAAATGATAAAATAATCAAAACATACAAATAAATAGTATACAAATAACAGATTAAAACTTCAAGTTTTACAAAAACGTTTACAAAAAAAAATTTAAATATGCACTCAATCAAAAGCAGAACTGCATATTAAAAGATTTTCTGAGATAAAGTAACAGTGTATTTCTCGAAGTCTAACTGCACCTTAATTTTGTTTTGTTTATTTACATTCTTTCTAAACTGTCTTTCTAATGTTACAATCAGATGGTAATTGTAACACTTTCGTTGAGCGCTGTCATGTATGATTGTATTTATTTACTTACTTATTTTCTAATTGTTTATATATTGTTGTATTTTTTCCCCTTTATTCTCATATGTAAGTGTCACATAAACATAACTCTTTTGTGCATATAAAAAAAAAAGAAAGAAAACTCTTTCTGAAAGCTTCTGCATGGGAATCATGCAAACGTCTCTGAGGCCCATCATGTGAGAGCAGCTCCTGTGAGCTCTGAAATACAGACAGATGAAAGGTAAATCACTGTACACCTGCTCTTTGCTGGAGTGAATAGTGTGGACAGCGAGTCGCAGACACGGCCTGATTAGCAGCTGTATTATGCTGCAGCTAATCCTGGATGATCCAGGCTGCCACAGGGCTCCAGCATGGGCCAAGCCGAACGACCCGGTCAGAGGAAGAACAGTAAGCCAGCAATCTTGCTCTGGCATTATGATGACATTTCTAGGGGTGGATGAACATTAACAGTGGAAAAATCACGCCAATAAGCTAAGAAACTGAATCTGTGCCATTGCATTTAACAATTAAGCATGTTTCATTTCATAAAATCAACAATAAATGAAACTAGAGATTGATCAGTGTGTCTTTTTCAGTAGATGAAGCCAGAGAGCAGTATGGCCAATATAAAAGAATATAAAATGAATTAAAAAGTAGATTTTGCAACGCCACTAATCATTTCAAAATGGCATAATTTGGAGTTTCCCTCGAATACCATTACTTCCTTCAGGCCACAACATCAAGCTCCACTGAGACTCCTGCTTTCATAAAGTGAAACATCATTCTGTACCTGGATAAACACCAACTTCTTGTCTAGGTAAGCAGTTAATAAGGGCTCATTAGATCTTTTTTTCCATTTGTACCATCTTTCTCGCATTAGCAGCCCTCAGGGAAGGTTTATTCCGATCTGTACCTACTCATATAGCACTTATGACGGTAATCATGGCTACCAAAAACCAGACTGAATGGTAATGATGATGTTGACATGTTCAGACCAGCCAGTGGCAGTAAAGCACAACATCTGGGACCGCAGGAAATCTTTAGTAGCATCTTGGCAAGAACCTGGCACAAAACAAGTGCGGAAATATAACTTGATGACATGATATGTCTATTAAACACCCGTGGGAGCCCCGCTGCCAAATACAGCTCAAGTGGCTATGTTTTCTCTCCAGTGGAGATATTTTGACTCTCAAATCGAATGAAACTACCACCACCCAGGTAGAACCGTGAGGTAAAACCCTCAAACCTGGTCTTGTGACTTTGCCATGCATGAACAAGACATGATTTGTATTACCCTGAGTCCACACAATAGCTCCATTTACAGATTGCAGAAGCACTAACAGACATAATCTCCTTCAAATTCATTCTTTTGCTTTTAGCTACAAAAACCCAATCTGATAAAGTCTGAACTAAAAGAAAACTACTTAACAAAGGTCTGTTATAGTAAAGACATGATGATGTAAAGCATGCAACATGCAAGTAATTGCGACTTTTTATCTTACAATTCTGACTTTTTTCTTGCAAGAATTACAGGTTTACATCTTACAATTCAGACTTTTTTCCCCTCAGTTGTTCTGGAATTTGCAGGAAAATGTCAAAATTGCAAGCTGATTTATTTTTTATTTTTTCCTCGCCAGAACTGGATTTTGCAGAACTTGCAATTCCAATTATGAAACATACACTCAGAATTGTGAGAAAAACATCAGAATTGCAAGGTAAAAAGTCCAAATGCAACCAAAAAGTCAAAATTGTGAGATATTAACTCAGAATGTCAACGAAAAAAGTCAGAATTGTGAGAAGTCGCAAATGCAAGAAAAAAGTCAGAATTGTGAGATATAAACTCAAAATTGCAAGGAAAAAGGTCAGAATTGTGAGATATACAGTAAAATTTAGAATTGTGAGAAAAAAGTCAGAACTGTGAGAAAAAGTCGCAAATGTAAAAATTCAGAATTGCAAGATAAAATGTTGCAAATGCAAGAAAAAAGTTCGAATTGTGAGCAAAATAGTCGCAAATGTAAAAATTCAGAATTGCAAGAAAAATAGTCACAAATGGAACAAAAAGTCAAAAATTGTGATATAAACTCAAAATTGCAAGGAAAAAAGTCAGAATTTTGAGATATGCAGTAAAATTTAGAATTGTGAGAAAAAAAGTCAGAATTGCGAGATAAAATGTTGCAAATGCAAGAAAAAAAGTCAGAATTGTGAGGAAAAAGTCAGAATTGCGAGATAAGGTTGCAAATGCAACAAAAAGTCTGTATTGTGAGACAAGTTGCAAATGCAAGAAAAAAGTCAGAACTGTGAGGAAAATGGTCGCAAATGCAAAGAAGTCAGAATTTTGAGATTTACAGTAAACTCAGAATTGGGAGAAAAATTCAGAATTGTGAGGTAAAAAGTTGCAAATGCAAGAAAAGAAAAAAATTTACTGATCAAGCACTGTTTACAAGCCAAAACAGTCCAAATCAGTTCTAGATATAATCTAGATACATATTATGGACTCATATTATGGAAGCAATGGTTTCTGCAAATTTTCATTTGTTTCCTACAGGAAAAATACTACCGGAACAAGATGCTGAAAAAGTGGGCGGACAATGTTGAACTCTCCAGTGAAACTTGCTTTAGGAGATACCTCTAGTTATTGATTTTGAGAAGAACAAACAGCAAGAGAACAATAAAATACTTAAAGGTATCAAGATAACAATGACGGCATTTGTTATCCTTGCGACCTTTGCTCTCACAGCAGCTGTGTGTATCATCACAGCAGTGTCTAACGTGGGTCAATCATATCTGATTCAACAGCGTATACGAGCATGAGCACAACAGAAGGTGAGTCAGTAAAGCGTATTGACGTTTGACCCTCACCGCTCACTCTAGTCCAGGTTAAGCCACACATTGTTAGGCATGACCCAGTGACCAAAGTATACCACAAACTAATCCAAGTGCAACTGGTTAAACAGCTTTAGTCAGCTTCCGCAAGGATGTGTTTGGCAAACAGATTGTAAAGAAATTTATATGACACAACAAAATCTCACTGAACGTCACAATATGCTACAAATAATAAACAAGTAGGGTTAAAATAAAAACAAGGCATTAAAAAAAGCAACTTTAACTTGAGATTTGTGTTTGTCAGATCTTGACAGCCATGTGAAACCAAGAATTTAATAATAAACAAATAAATAAACATTCTTAGATATTACAACTAAATAACTATTATAAATAATAATAATAATAATAATATACACACACAAACTATATTAATCATAGTAAAACTATTAATTTTAATTTAGAGATTTGTGTTTTTCAGATGTTGACACCCATGTGAAAAGAACAATTTAATTATTTAATTGTTAAATTAATTAAATATATATTTTTATGTATATTTATATTAAATATAAAATAATATAGTGTAAATGTTTTTTTGTTGACAACCATGTCAAAAACAAAGAGTTTGAGTAAAATAAATAAACAAATACATTTTTAGATACAAGTAAAAATAAATCTTTTTTAGATATTTAATATATAATACATTTATATGCATGTTTATATTAAATATAAACATACAATATAGTGTAAATGTTTTAGATGTTGACAACCATGTGAAACCACGAGTTAAATAAATAAATAAATAAATAAATAAATATAAACAAACAAACGTATATTTGAATTACCTATTACTAGTAAATTCTCCTTATTTTACTTAAATATATATATATTTAATAAATAAATATTTAAACAATATTCTATATTTATGGAAAGCCACTTAAATAGCCAGAGTGACACGAAATAATAAAATCAAATATGTTATATAATAATAACAAAATAACTATTATAAAAAATACAATAATAATAATAATAATAATAATAAATAATAATAATATACACACACAAACTGTATTCATCGTAGTAAAAACTATTAACTTTAATTTAGAGATGTGTTTTTCAGATGTTGACACCCATGTGAAAACAAGAGTTTAATTAAAATAACTGAATATTTTTAGATATTAAATATAAACTAAGATATAAAATAATATAGTGTTAATGTTTTTTTTTTTATTGATAACCATGTCAAATGAAGAGTTTGAGTAAAATAAATAAATAAATATAAACAAACATATTTGAATTACCTATTACCTAGTAAATTCTCCTTATTTTACTTCTATAAATATTTGAACAATATTCTGTATTTATGGAAAACCACTTAAATAGCCAAAGTGCCCCTTTAAATATAATAGTATCACTAAATAATAAAATAAAATAAGTGCAATATTAATTGTTGTAAAAATGATTAACTTTAATTAAAAAATGTGTGTTTTTCAGACGAAACCAAGAATTTAATAATAAACAAATAAATAAACATTCTTAGATATTACAACTAAATAACTATTACAAAATAATAATAATAATAATAATAATATACACATATTAAATATATATTTATATGTTTATTTATATTAAATAATATAAACTAAGATATAAAATAATATACCGTAAATGTTTTCTAGTAGTAAAGTATAATAGTAAAATAAATAAATACATTTTTAGATACAAGTAAAAATAAATCTTTTTTTAAAAATAAACATATAATATATTCATATGTATGTTTACATTAAATATAAATATACAATATAGTGTAAATGTTTTAGATGTTTACAACCATGTGAAACCAAGAGTTAAATAAATAAATAAATAAACATAAACAAACAAACAAACATATATTGGAATTACCTATTACCTAGTAAATTCTCCTTATTTTACTTCTATAAATAGCCAAAGTGCCCCTTTAAATATAACAGTATTACTAAATAATAAAACAAGTGTAATATAATAATAATAATAATAACACATACACACACATACTCAAACTATATTAATTGTTGTAAAAACGATTAATTTGTGTTTTTCAGATCTTGACACCCATGTGAAACCAAGAATTTGATAAATAAATCAAAATAACTAAATACTTTTAGCTGTTTAATATATATATTTATATGACATGTAAACTCAGATATAGTGTAAAAGAATATAGTGTAAATATTTTTATTTATTGACAACCATGTGAAACCAAGAGTTTAATAAGTAAATAAATAAATACATAAATTAAAAATTAGATATAAAAGTACAAAATATTTATTAGATAATAAATATACAACATATTTTGATGCATATTTACATTAAATATAAATATACAATATGGTGTAAATGTTTTAGATATTGACAACCATGTAAAACCAAGAATTAATTAAATAAATAAATAAATAAATAAATATACAAATAAATAATTTTTTTTATTTTAATTTTAAGTTAATTACCTAGTTTCTTTATTTTACTTCCAATTTTACATTTATGGAAAACTACCTGAATAGTCAAAGTGCCCCTTTAAACACAAGAGTATTACTAATAATAGCCTACTATAAAATAGAAAAAGGAAGCATTCATCTAATGCAGGTGATTTTTAAAGCAGGTTTTGAGCAAACTTTTCTGTAGTTTAATTAAGTACTCTAATTGAGGTGTCAGTGTTGGGCAGGACTGATATCCAGCATGTCCAGCTCTGGTCAGACAGACTGTGTGCTGGTCATTGTTCTCATGAGAAACACTGGACCTCACATGCACCCCAGAAAACACACTTTTTAAACAGAAATCAAGCTCTTCATGCAAACAAACAGCATCTTCAGATGTTGCATGCAAGATACAAGCATCATAATTCAAAAAGAAGACGCAAACATATGAAGGGCAGCTCTGATATATGAATTATGTATGTTGACAATAACATCTGCTGGCGCAAACGATTGCAATCTGTCTACTTATATATGCATGTGTGTGTGTCTTTTACCTTTTCGAGGCACTTGACTGGTGATTAAATGAAGGTGTCACTCCATCAGTGCTTTAAGCATTTTCCTCTACTTGGAAGTTGAGAGATATTCCGCAAAAACACTGAAAATATTCTTAAAAGTACTTTAGAAATCGTTTGAAAAGGCTTAATATTAAAACCAGCGGCCGAGTGTCGTTAATGTTACTGTGAATCCAGCGGCTCTTTAAAACTTCACGTACTTTGATGGTCAGGAAAGCAGGTTTGACTCCAGCGCGGAAAACGTAAGTTCCATGGATTTGTTCGCACGTTAAACCTGTCGTCTGCATTAAACTGTGTTGTTGTTGTTTGGCGTCCATTCAGCTTCTCCTCCAAACTGAAGTAAATATCCTCCTCGTGTGCGTTAAGTTTCCCGCGGTCTCCAGAGTCTCTCTGTTTCAGTGCAGTGAAGTTTGTGCGGTAACTCACATGATTGTTTCGCGTTACAAGCACGGACAGTGTGAAACACGCTGAAACATTGTAGCGCTGCTGCTCAAACACACCTCTCTCTCTCTCTCTCTCTCTCTCTCTCTCTCTCTCTCTCCTCATTGTAAGAGGAAAAAAGTTTTGGCCATTTGTCATTATAGTTTTGGAACACGACAAAAATAATGTTTGGAGCACAATTAATATAGCGAAAAATAAATAAATAAATAAATAAAAATATTTTTTTTATTATACGATGAATTATAATTATTTATTGTAATGAAATAGTTTAATTGTTATAATAATTATATATAATAAATATTTATAATAAATATATTTTTTGTTCAGATAGATAGATATAGATATAGATAGAAACAGATATTCATGCCTGATAACCGATATGTAGTTGATTTTTACCAATAAATTATCATTAAAAATAACTAATTATTTTGTAATATTGTGATGAAATATTTTGAATTATTATAATAATTATATAAATAAATATTTATTTTTTTTATAATAAATATAATAAATATTACTAAGAAATATATATTTTTGCTCTGGCAGACAAATATAAACATAAATATACATGCCTGATAACCAATGATTAGTTGATTTTTACCAATAAATTATCATTAAAAAGAACTAAAATATTTTTGTAATATTGTAATGAGATATTTTCACATTATTATAAATTAAAATATTTTTGTAATATTGTAATGAAATATTTTAAAATATTATAATGATGATATAAATAAATATTTATTTTATAATATATATATTTCTAATAAATATAATACATATTTCTAAGAAATATATATTTTTGTTTAGGTAGATAGATATAAACATAGATATTCATGCCTGATAACCAATAAATAGTTGATTTTTACCAATAAATTATCATTAAAAAGAACTAAAATATTTTTGTAATATTGTAATGAAATATTTTAAATTATTACAATAATTATATAAATAAATATTTATTTTTAAATAATAAATATATATATTTCTAATAAATATAATAAATATTTCTAATAAATATATATATATATATATATATATATATATATTAAAAAGAACTAAAATATTTTTTGTAATATTGTAATGAAATATTTTAAATTATTACAATAATTATATAAATAAATATTTATTTTTAAATAATAAATATATATATATTTCTAAGAAATATAATAAATATTTCTAAGAAATATATATATATATATATATATATATATATATATGATTTTTACCAATAAATTATCATTAAAAAGAACTAAAATATTTTTGTAATATTGCAATGAAATATTTTTTTCATTATTATAAAGTAAAATATTTTTGTGATATTGTAATAAAATAAAATATTTTTAATGATTATAATAATTATATAAATTAATATATTTTTATTATATATATATATTTATTTTTGTTCAGATAGATACAGATAGAAACATAGATATTCATGCCTGATAACCCATGCATAGTTGATTTTTACCAATAAACTATCTTTAAAAAGATATATTTATTTATTTTGTATTCATAATAAATATATTTTTTTGTTTAGCTAAATAGATATTCATGCCTGATAACTGATGTATAGTTGATTTTTACAAATAAATTAACATTAAAAATATTTTAAATATTTTTGTAATATTGTAATGAAACATTAGACTTAAAACTATACCATTCACAAGCTTGAAGTCAGTATTTTTTTTTGTTTGTTTAAATTAATACTTTTATTTTTAGATAGATGCTGTTCTTCTGAACTTTCTATTCATGAAATAATTCTAGTTAGAATTCTACTTAGCTGTTTTCAACATAATAATAATAATAATAATACATGTTTTTTGAGCAGCAAATCAGAATATTAGAATGATTTCTGAAGGATCATGTGACTGGAGTAATGATGCTAAACATTCAGAAATCACAGGAATAAATGACATTTTAAAATATACTCAAATAGAAAACACTGATTTTAAATAGTAAAAATATTAAAACATTTTACTGTTTTTGCTGTATTTTGGATCAAATAAATACAGGCTTGGTGAGCAGAACAGTCTTATTTAAAAAAAAAATCTTTCTGTGTGTTTACTAGGTTCGTTTATGATCCACACGGGGGCGCAAGTTGACCATCAAAAACAACTACAGTAACTACAGTAGTTTTGTTATTAGGGTTCACCTTCTTTCCTAAAAACTGACAACGACCTGAGAGGCTTCTTAAGTGCAATCATGACAACAGTCAGTGTTCATTTTAAAACAAGTTATTTATTCATAAACATCCTCTGTAATGGCAATAAAATCACATAAATGAAAATTAATTAAATCCAGTGGCATGACTTTGAACATCAAAGATGAAAACTTTGCAATGGTGCCTTATTCATTATCATACTCAAATATATTTAAATTAAAAAATGAAACCCTTTTGTTTTTATTTCCAACCATGTTCATGTGTTTCCTCAAAAAATATCAAAAACCACATCATCCATGACAGATTTGAACTCTAGTGCAATCCATCAAAAAAACAAACAAAAAAACAAAACAAAGAAAAACCTGCAAAATATAAAACAGCATGTGCCTGAGTAGTTTTTCTTGCCTCAGGCTTTGCTTGTTGCAACAACCTGTAACTCAATACAGCATCCTAATATAACAACTAAACTGAGACCTGTTTGCGCCACAAATAACTGCATTAAATCCACTACATGAAACCTAAGTTATCACACTAGTTCATGAATTTAAACCACCTTTTGAGTCAATGAAAATGTTAAAAAATGAGCCTGTCAAGTCATTTTGACATGGCAGACATCAGCGGCGGTGCAGTTCTGTCTCGCTGCGGGAAAACCAGGTACAAAGCTCTGTCAGATCAGCCGTCTGACAGCCCGTCTCTGCCGCTCAGTCATCAAAGTCAGGGATGTCATCGTAGGAATAACCGCGGTAACCCTTGGAGGCGTAATAGGCGATTCGCAGGTGGTAAAACCCAGGAAGAAAGACCAGGATTCCTATAATCAGGACTGGGAGGGTGCGATCGCGATGCTGCGAGTGACAGAAAGACAGACATGTTGACTTCAAGAGCTCGTCGGGTCAAATGTGTGAAAAAGGTCTTTAATGACTGTCAAAAATAAGTATTTTCTGAGGACCTCAAAGTCTGTCATACACGGATCAATCTACAGTGTAAAGGGTATTTTTATTTTCATGTTGCACTCAAATGTATAGTCTTTTCGTTCAAGTGACCCTTTCAGTGTTGCCCATTTTAAGAGCATTTTAATGTATCAAATTATTAATTTTCATTGATTTTTGTACTGCACTATTATGAAGAAATACAAAAATTCCAAATTTGAAATAAAAAATTTAAACTACAAAAATGCGACATCAGGGTTATTTCCAAATATAAAAGTAGGCCAGATTGAAATTTAAATAGGTTTAAATACGTAAAAAAAAATATTCAATTTTGTTCAAGTGGCGCTTTAAATGAGTATTTTGCATCGATTTATTATTTAAAAAATAAATAAATAAATAAATAAATATTTAGCATTAATGTATTATTTTTAATAGATTTATAGTGCACAATTATTTTCTGTTAATATATATATATATATATATTTTTTTTTAAGTGACCCTTTAAATGTGACCAATTTTTATATTTTAATGCATCAATTTATTCAGACTTTTCATAGATTGATAGATTTTGTATGCCAAAGTCAAGACCAAAATCATGTAATTTTCAACTAAAAGAAAGTGCCTACAAAAATTGTAGGGGGTTATTTCCAAATATAAAAGTGGCCCAGATTGGAGTTAAAAAAGTTTTTGTATTCTCATTTTATGCTAAAATATATATGAATTTTTGTTTAAATTTAAATTATTTTGTATTTTAATGTATCACTTTATTCATTTTAATAATTTTTTATAGTGCACAATTATGACGAATTTGTGGCAATTTTGATTCACATTCTACCACAATGTGAACATACTAGAAACAAATAAATACAGTTTAAAAATGTTTGCTAGATTTGGTCTGCAGTTCTTGCTTTTTTGAACAAGAAGCTCTAGTCTGGATTTCTGTGATCTAGTGCACTGATCGAGCTCCATTAGTTCATAAGTGAAGAAATAGGGCAGGCCGCAGACGAGCGTTGTTACTAAATCTGAACATCGTGCTGGAGGATTAACCTGCACATCAGGTACGTACAGTAATCTCATCACATTCTGGCACTCACTAAAACACTTCCACAACTTCAGTGTAGGATGATAAAACTGACTGAATATGATGGTAATGCATTCAGCTGTGAAACTTGAGAGACTAGAGGAACTGTGCTCCTCACAATCTGACAAATTAATTTCATTAAGTCTTCTCAAATCAGTTGTGATTACTGGCTAAAAATTTTATTAAAAGAATTTTGGATCAAACCATTTTCTGAATTGCTTTGACTGTTTTATTAAAATGAACTTACCCAAGAGAACAATATGGCCTGTGAGCACATCACAACAAAACGATAAAACAGCAAAATTGTAAATTTAGTGTTGTTGTTGACAAAAATTTATAAAAAAAATTTCTGTAACCGAATATATATAATATATATATATATATATATATATATATATATATATATATATGTGTGTGTATATATACGTAAATATATATATATATATATATATATTAGGGATGTCACAATACTCAATATAATATCGAACCGTTTGGTACGACATCCACGGTTCAATACGCGCTTGCGAATTGCGGTTTTTGGGTTTTGCATTTAAATAACTTCCTTGTTTTATTTCTCTCAGAATTTGCTGTATGTTTGCTCGCGATTTCACGTGCTGAAATGAGGAAACGCTTCCCCGCTTATATTTGAAAAAGCAACACACGCAGAGCATCTTCCCTTCTAATGAAATGCAATGATAAACCTTTCTAAACCTGTTGTCCAACAAAAGTTATAAAAACAAAAGCAAAAAAACGATTATAACTTGTTTTTAATTCACAACATCAGTCGAGTGTTTGAAATAACTTACTTACGTGATCTGATGTGGACTCTTATCACAGAATGAGGCAGACAATAAATTCTATACTCATATTCAATGTCGATTAGCAATGGCTTCTGAAAATACACGAGATGGCTTAAAGAACACAGATAAACCATATATTATTGCAGACGAGTGTTTATTGTCCTTACATTTCATCATTCAAAACGTTTAACGTTATATCTTGTTTTTAATCAGTTACAGCAATACCGATGCTTTTATCCATATTAGAGAAGCTGGTAAGGAACGTAATCAGTGCTACTACTTTGACGCATATGTGTTTTTTTTTGCACGAGGGCGCCCTCTGGCGTCCGGTATGAATGAAACCCATTGTATTTTGCGTAAAAATCGAAAAAACAATACCTCTCTCAAAAGAAAAATTAAGCAGACATATACTAAACCACAATTTTTCTAGTGTACAGAGGTTTACGGGAGTATTTTGTTAATTTGTTCCAAAAAAAAACCCCACACTGAAGTGGCAAGATATCAGAACCGCACCGAACCAAAAACCGTGGTTAAAAACCGAGGTGCGTGTTGAACCGTGGACTAACTGTATTGTTGCATCCCTAATATATATGTATATATATATATATATATATATATATACATATACATATATAAATAATTGATGAAATTCTAAATATACCAGTGTTGTCACCAGTGCTACAAGATTTTAATCATATTAATCAGTTTTTTTTTTGTTTTGTTTTTAATTTGTTTTCATTTTAGTTTTACTTAAAAGTTTTAGCAACTTTGTTGTGGGTTTTTGTAATTTTATATATATATATATATATATAAACAAACTGTTACAAATCTGAAAATTGCTAAAACTAAAAAAAAAAAATCAAATAAAACAAATACAGGTGAAATGACAAGAACATTAAGTTAATTAAAATGAAAACAGAAAATATAAAAATAAAAGCTATTTAAAAAATATTAAAAATAAATGATGTCACCAGTAGTTTTTTAATCATATTTTGATTTTTTTTTTTTTTTTTAATTTTACTTAAAAGTTTTAGCAACTTTGTTTTGGGTTTTTTTCATTTTTATAGTAATTACAGTACTGTGTGTATGTATGTATATAATAACTCTGAAAATTACTAAAACTAAAAAAAAAATTGAAATAAAACAAGTACTGGTGAAATGACA
Organism: Labeo catla; assembly: GCA_012976165.1. Classification (NCBI taxonomy): domain Eukaryota; kingdom Metazoa; phylum Chordata; class Actinopteri; order Cypriniformes; family Cyprinidae; genus Labeo; species Labeo catla. Next base: position 17,520 of record VONZ01000757.1, read on the forward strand.
AGAATATTAGGTTAAATTAAAATGAAAACTAAAAATATAAAAATAAAAGCTATTTAAAAATATTAATAAACACTATAATAGTAGTATATAAAAATAATACTATAATGACACTGGCTGGAAAACACAATAAGGCTGTGGGAAACCTTGTGGTGTTTTTCTCTGTTGTGCTTTTAACAAATTGCAGCTGAGAGTTTTACAGAATGCCGAAAACATTGCTTTGCATATGAGGAATGCATTTATGCAATATCCCTGATGACTATGAGACTATTAGGATTATGTAAATCAAAAACATAAGACAGCAGACCAATGAAACCGAATTAATGCGCACAAACAAACGCATGAGGAACGTGTCTAGAAATCTGATTGAGAAGCTAATAATGGCACAGTCTGGAAAGGCAGAACATGAAAGCAAAGCACGGAGCTGTAATAATGTGCTACGGCACTCACATCATTAACTTCAAAGTATCCTGCTAACAGGAGGGATCCGATGATGATCAGAATGGAGCCGATGAGGAAGAGAACTGTTGCCAGGGCGATCGCTTTATAAGGGACTTTGGGTGGACTTTTCTTAAACTGAGAAGAGAGAGAACATTGCTTAATTTAACAACACATAACTGCAGAATTTCAGTAAACGGGTACTTTTATTCACTGTAAAACATGGAAAGTTGAATTTAGGCATTACATTGTGTTGTTTGAATGACGTGTGATATTTAATATAACATTATAACATACAGATAGATAGATGTGTGTTGTGTTTATCAATTTAAATATTCACCTCACCTGGAGATCAATGTATCCATCATCATCACTGGCTAGTTTGGAGTATCTAACTCCACTGTTTATAGTATTTCGAGCTGGCATCTTCTCTTGAGTTTATACACTATGATTCAAAACACATTTATTTAATACTTCATCATAAACACGAATAAAACAATCAAGTATATATATATTGGATCACTGCAATATCTATTACTGAACTACTATGTCAGGTCGAACATTCACACACAGAAATATTTAACTGTCTAATTGTCAGTGTAAACATGTTTACCTTGTTTTGCTTGCTATTAACTTACCTTGAACTTGATTATACAGCCTCAGTCGTCTGCATACGATTTTCCTGACGTAACGTTACTAGTCAGATTAAAATGATTTACGTTTGTTTTTAACAAAATTAAGCCATTTTAAGCTAGTATTTATTTAAAACGTCATTATATGTCAGCTTGTGAGCGTCGCACATGAGATTATTGTTTATAAACCTAATACTTCCGGATATAAAAAGCACGCATGCGCCCTCTTCTGCTGGTTTCCGGGTTCACCTCAAACTGCGCATGCGTATTAAATACGTTCACAATACAAAACCACACGAGGGAGCTCTGTTATAGAAAAACATGTATTTCTCGATTACCACCTGTCTTTGGTAAGTGAGTTTTATAAAATACCAATAGTGGATTTAAAAAGATTATTTAGTAGAACTAAGAAGAAAAAATGAGAGGATGAGGCTTCAAACGTAAAAAGAAATATAGCGTCTTTCATCATCCATGAAAAATAAGAAATCATTACGACCAGCACATCAAATAATATCTGTCTGTAATACTATAAATATTGCATAACGCAGCGAATACATTTTAATTACTAAAATTATTATATGAATTTTCCAATTATTATTTTTTCAAGTTCAAATTAATTCAAGATAAATCTTGAAACTAACATGACCTGCCTGGAGCAACAAAAAAAAAAACAGTCATAAGGGTCAATTTTTTTTATTGAGATCTACAGTATACATCATCTGAAAGCTGAATAAATAAGCTTTCCACTAATGTATGATTTCTTAGGAAAGGATATTTGCCTGAGATACAACTATTTGAAAATCTGTCTAAATACTGAATAAATAAGCTTTCTGTTGATGTTATGGTTTATTAGAATAGGACAATAGTTAGAACTACTCATTTGAATTTGTAGAAAATACTGACGAGGGAACAAAAAAAAAAAAGCTAAAAAGCTACAGGATGTGGGCCCAGGTGTAATGTTTTTGTAAGAAAGAAACTTTCTAGAAAGTTAATTTAACTCTTGAAACTAGTATGCAAGGTCACACTTTTTCATACAGGCGGAGATGAATATGCCTTTGAATAGCTGTCTCTGTTTCTGAATGCTGTCAAATGACTATAGAAACACTGCGCGTCATCACAGGATAATGATCACGCTGGTTGGCTTGAAAGAAATTATACAACGGCAGATGCGTCTACTGCTCCTGTTCCTGGAGGTTTGCTCATCTATGCTGAAGGTTAAAAAGTGACATTGAGTGGAAAGCAGAGAAATGACTCCTGTTGAGGTCAGTTTGAACACCAAACATAATCACATGACGTACAGCCTGCGGTAAACAACTAAAAAATAGTGACCGCCCTCCATCTAACAAGCTCAGCTAATTAGCAATTTTGAAATAATTAGATCCCTTATGAATGTAAAGAATCAGCAGCATTGCATGTTTATTGCAGGGAGACTATTTTGAGGAAAGCAATGGTTACACTGTCATCTGATTTGCTTCTGTCTATTTGTCTTCTTTTGTCTCATAACAGGGGGCTGCAAGACAGTTTAAAGGGGTCATCTGATGCCCATTTTCCACAAGTTGATATGATTCCTTAGGGTCTTAATGAAAGTCTCTAATATACTTTGATTAAAAATCGTCAATGGTTTTGTAAAACAACACCCTTTTTACCTTACCAAAATCAGCTCTGCAAAAATCATCTCATTCTAAGGTTGTTCCTTTAAATGCAAATGAGCTCTGCTCACCCCGCCCCTCTCTTCTCTCTGTGGAATGACGAGCTTGTTTACTTCAGCCGCATTTAACCGCTAAACTTCCTAGCTACCACGTTATAAGGAAAGGCGATCGCAAAGATTCATAAAAAAACGCTTATACACACTTCTGCTGTAGGTGAAGCTGGATCACAAATGATTCGCATGAACTAGACGGATATATGTAGATCGGGAGGTGCATTCCCTTCACAAACAAACGTAATCCACTGCATCTTCAGCAGCTCAGATGTCTGGAGTAAATGACGACCACTATGTTCATTATTACATCCAGCAACACAACACCTCAATCGCTCAATCAGAGATATTCTTGTCTAACTTAAATCCCTGCTCCGGCATCGAAACAAGGAAAGTTACTGGACTGTTACAGCTGATCTGAGGTAAGAGCTCATGTCAATCAACTATCGTGGGAGCGGCCTCTGTCGGTGTGACGGCACAACAACAGGCATCTGAGAATGGCTCGATCTGAAAAAGGGGATATTATTTTTACAGATTAATTAAAACCCACTGCATGGATTTTTATAATTATAGGGTAGATTTGTACATACACTGCCAACACACATTAATGTTCAAACAACATGAAAAAGTGAAGTTTGCATCCGATGACCCCTTTAAAAACAAATATTGTAAACATGTAAAAATAAATAATCATAAAAATAACTAAATAAAAATCAGTGGAAAGATGCATTTAAATAAATAAATAATACTAATACAGTGCAGCACTATAGTAAGTGGAAAAAAATCATATTAAAAAAATGATAAATGCATATAATATGTAACAAATTCTGCAATCATGCATAATAACAAAAATAAAAGTTTAGAGAAAATAGTGTCAAAATAAATAATAATAAAAATAAGATTACATAAATAAGAAAATAAAAAAGTAATAAAATATTGATTTAATAAATGCTGAGATAAGAAAAAACAATGCAAAGATTATTAAATATTGAAAACTAATATTCTCTGGTGGCAGACGGCCAGAGGTCTTTTCCAACGACCTCTGGTGGCAGACAGACTGACGTTCAGGAGTGGGTTCGTGACAACAACATTATTATAACAGTAGTTTTTAACTTGTGGGTTGCAAGTCTGATCATTATTTTATTAAAAACAATGATAAATGCACATAATTGTCTACAACAAACTCTATAATCATACATAATTATGATTACAAAAAGAAAGGTTTAAATAAAAACTGTAAAATTAATAAATAATAATAATAATAATAATAAAAAACAAAAAATATATAATAAAATAATGTTATTTAAATAAATAAGATATGATAAAATTTGAGAAAATTGACAACTGTTCTAGAACAGTGATTCTTAACTGGTGGGTTGCAAGTCTGTTTATTATCTTATCAAAAATAATTATAAATGTACATAAAAGAGGGCAAAAAACCCCTACTCTAATCATGCAAAGTTATGATGGCAAAAAGAAAAGTTTAGAGGAAAACTGCATAAAAATGAAAATAAATAAATAAATAATAATAATAATAATAAAAAAAAATAATAATAATAAATAGCGTTTTTAAATCAGTGATAAATTTGATTTTGTTAGATTGCTGTCTCCATGCCTAGACAATTAAGATCCAGCCCCGGACACCAGATCCCATCAGAAAATATCAGTTTGTCCAGTATCAGAACAACTCGTCAGCAGAGTAGTCTAATACCCAAACCCTGTTAACAGGAGGTCTTGTCTGGTACTCAAAATACCCCGAAACACTATCAACAGTCTTCTATCAGCCAAAAAGTTGACTGAGGAAAAAGCCAATGAAAATGAAGAGGAGACAAAGTAAGGATGGTAATAAGGAGCAGAGTTTATTGAATAGTCTTAGTTGCGTATGTCTCAATGCTCAGACTTCGTCTGAAGAACACAAATCCAACAAGTATTATTATACCAAACTGATTCACAACAACATCCCATAAACCTTGAGTTTCTATAAACATTCCCTTGTATCTCTTATTCGTGAAGACAAACAGCCCTTGAAGCTACACAGTCATAAGACTAAACGACAATGGAAAATATATATAAAAAAATATAATATAAATGACTAATCAATCAATGAATCAATAAAATGAATATACAGATGACTATAATGATTATTATAAATGATTATATGATTAAGTGGAATAATAAAATGATTAAATGATTAATGATTATAAATAAATAAATGAATGAAGAATAAATGAAGAATACATGAATACATAAAAAGAAAGCAAAACACACACAGTTTGCATTTGAAGACCGTCCAATCCTTCAATTTAAATAAATAAGATATGATTATTAGAAGATGATTATTAAAGATTAACAACTCATGTTATACTACAGTGATTCTTGACTGGTGGGTTGCAAGTCTGTTTATTATTTTATCAGAAATAATTATAAATGCACATAATAGAGTGCAAAAAACTCTATTATTCAAAATGCATTTAAGATGTACAGAGGAAATGTATCTCATACTGTATGTTTAGTTGTTGACGTCAGTAACATCCAATGAAACTCGGCAGTAATTGCTAGGAATCTAGTCAAACTATGAAAAGGTCCTCGCAAGCTGCACTGAATTAAATTCAACTTCAGCTGCAACGAGCATAAACTTGGTTTGTGTCGACCACAGTGCGTTCTGTGCTGTGATTTAATGGGTGCCAAGAGCATGTCGGAATTGAATTTTAACATTGCAGTGCCCTGTTCATACACAATATAAAAAGCGGGTCCTGAAGCAAAACCAGTTGAGAACCACAAGTCTAGACGCTAAGGGATAAAGCTTGATCCGACACATTTACTGCCTCCATTCTTGTGTTTTGCTCTCTTTTAGATGGATTAAGCGGATTCGTTCCAGGACAGAGACGTACGGCTGCTCTTAGACAGACCATTTCATAACACACAACATCAGCAGTGAGTTTGGTAATGGCCCCATTCAGCATTAATTACGCCATCTAGCCGCTGGCTTCACCCCACCATCACCCTGAAATGCTCCACTGCACCATGAAACAGCAGGAGGGTTAAAAAAGGTTCACTTTCACAACACAAGTCAATATATGGATTGCAATGGGGATGGTGGTCTTATTTAAAGTCTGGGAGACGGGGATCGATTCAGACGCTGAACCGCTGATCCATCACATCTTTCACTGTGGGCGCTGTCTGTGGTCTGGGCTTTGCTGTCAAGTCTATTGTCTTGACCATGTTTAACGGACCAGCGAGTATTTGCTTAACGCTTCGAGTCGGGGCTGTGTTGAATTAATATTGATCAGATGAAGCCTGCAAGCTAGGAATGGAATCTAAAGCACTAGAGTAATTAAACCTTTTTATGAAACAGCTATTTTTGGTTCTGGATTCCAGTCATGCTAAAAAAAAAAAAAACATTATAGTGTGAAAGCTCATTTTGTTATGTCAGGAACTGTACCTTCTTGCAGAATGATATTGCCGTTTTTTATACCATGTCAAAAATGTGGTGTAAATTGCTAGTAGATTTCACACATAATTACAAAGAAAAGGCAAGTAACACAGAAATTCTGAGAAAAATGTTAGATTTGTGAAATATAAACTTGAAATTGCCTGAAATAAATATATATTTATATATATATATATATATATATATACACTACCGCTCAAAAGTTTGGGGTCAGTACATTTTTATTGTTTCTTTTTTTTTTTTTTAAGAAATTAATACTTTTATTCACCAAGGATGTATTAAGTTAATAATTAAAAGTTTATGAAAAGTTAATAATAAATAATTTACATTGTTATAAAATATTTATATTTGGAATAAACACTGTACTTTTTAAACTTGTTATTCATGAAAGAAAAAAAAAAAAAATCACAGGTTCCAAAAAATATTTGGCAGCACAACTGTTGATATTATCCAACATTGATCATTCTAATAATAAATCCGCATATTAGAATGATTTCTGAAGGATCATGTGACACTTAAGACTGGAGTAACAGCTGATAAAAATTCAGCTTTTCATCACAGGAATAAATTCTATTTTAAAGTATGTTAAAATAAAAAACATTATTTTATATTGTAAAAACATTTTGCAATATTACTGTTTTTCTATATTTTTAATCAAATAAATGCAGCCTTGATGAGCATAAGAGACTTCTTTAAAGACTATTACAAGTCTTACTGACCCCAAACTTTTGAACGGTAGTGTATATATATGTATATATTTGTGAAATATAAACTTGCAATCGCTTTAAAAAATGGCAGAATTGTCAGATAAAAACATTATTTTCATTTCAGTGCAGAAACAAACAAAACTGAACTGTGGCATAAGAATTCAGAGAAAAAAACACATGTGAGTTTATAATTTTTTTTTGTCTGAAATAAAAATGTATTATTATTATTACTATAGGAAAAAGACAAAAATGAGAGGAAAAAAACTCTAAATTGTGAGATAAAATGTGCTTCAATAATAATTTTTACTTTATTTATAGCTTATATATATATATATATATATATATATATATATTTATATATTTATTTATTATTTTATTCATTTATTTATTTATTGGCATTTTTCTAAAACAGAAATTCTAGAAAAAGGTTAGATTTGTGAAATACAAACTTGCGATTGCCTGAAAAAAATGTCAGAATTGTCAGATAAAAACTTACTGTTTTCAGTTCAGTGCAGAAACAAATAAAACTGAACTGTGACATGTAAAATCAGAATTCATAGAAAAAAACATATGTGACTCTGGACCACAAAACCAATCGTTACTTAATAAATACTGAATAAATAAGCTTTCTGTTGATGTTATGGTTTATTAAGAAAGGACAATATTTGGCCAAGATACAACTATTTGAAAATCTGGAATCTGAGGGGGCAAAAAAATCTAAATATTGAGAAAATCACCTTTAAAGTTGTCCAAATGAAGTTCTTAGCAATGCATATTACTAATCAAAAATTAAGTTTAGATATATTTACATAAGAAATGTACCAAAAATCTTCATGGAATATGATCTTTACGTAATAATATACTAATGATTTTTGGCATAAAAGAAAAATCCATACAATGAATTCTGACCCATACAATGTGTTGTTGGCTATTGCTACAAATATACTCTTGCAACTTGTACGTATCAACACGGTCACGTATGTGCAAGATGATACATTTATATATATATATATATATATATATAAAGTATTTATTTTTTTTAATTTTTTTTACGGTGTAGTAAGCCCATTTTAAAATCAATAAGGCACTCATAATACTAATATAGTTGTGCATGCCTTTTTTTAACAGTGTAGTAATCCCATTTTAAAATCATTAAGGCACTCATAATACTAATATATTCATGCATGCCTAATAACACAGTTTAGTGATGGTAATATTATCAGTATAACCGGCCTCTGGTGTCTTATTGCTTAAATATGCAATATTCATGCATAAAATCATGCTGGTTCATGGAGGTCAGAGAAAAGCTGTGGTTTTACTGCGGTCTCCGGCTTTAAGCCCTCATGATTACAGCTCCTGTGATAAGCATCGCTTAATTATCTAAGAGGTCGATTGAAAGCACAGGGCTGACAAAATGATTCCTCTCTGCTTCTCACATCAGCTGTGATGAACATCACTGCTGTCCCAATCACATGGTCCAAAAACATTGTTGAAGTGATATTTCACTGTTTTTTTTTGTCTCTTGGTTGCAGTGTTATTTTAGTATTATTTATATTATCTATTGTAGTTTTTAATAATATTTAGAATTTAATTTTTATATTTTCTTTTCATTTTAATTTTAGTTAAATTTTAGTAATTTTTATGTGCTTTTGTCATTTGTATTATTATCATTATTATTATTTTTTTTAGGTTATTGGTTTAATTTAGTTTTGTTTTAGTTTAGTTTTAGTTTTTTTTATATCCAGTTTTTCATCTTATATTTATACTTTAATTTGAGCTTTATTTCAATTTAAAAAAAAGTTTTAATAGTTTTAGTTTTACTTTAGGTGTGAATCTCACAAAGTTTTGTTCAAAAGAACAAAAGTAATTATATTTCACTTTGTCATTAATTAATGTGATATTTTAATTAATTTCTTTTCAGTGGTGATTTCATTAGTTGCATTACATTTTAATTTAAATCAGCATAAATTAAAAGCAGTATCAAATATGACAGTGATATATATACCATTTAAACAACAGTATACACTTACTTTTCTTTCATTATAGTAATGTTTTTGTGTGCAGTAATAAGAATTCTAAAGGTTCTATATATTTTTATTTTATATTATATTTAATATATTATTTTTTATGGTATTTCTGTTTTATATTGTCATAATAAATAATGTCTCAATGCAAGACAAAATACTTAATTGCATTGTAGAATGAGTTAGAAGCATGTCAAGATTTGTGACATATATTTACGTTTTTGCCTGTATGCGTGTGTGTTTTATGCAGCCAAAATAATGGCATTCATTATTTTTTTGTATTGATTTATATATATAATCAGATTATCTTACTGAACACAGTCTGATCCATTTAATTTGCACACCAAATGAGAATGAGAATATCATTCAGAGTAAGTAATGAGTATTTGGCTGCATTCTGTAAAGTGTAGATCATATTTTCTCAGGTTCTTGGCTGCAGGGTTGAGGGCATGACTATAAAATAGAAATACCATGAAAAGCTGATTTAATTTTAAAGAGGTTGTGTAATAATTTCGAAAATATCTGCATAGATACGTGCTTAGAAAGATGGCTGGTGCGCTGTAAACACTGTTTAAAAACAAAGCATTATACTGACAGCAAGTGTCATTTATTGTAAAGAAACAATAGTATTTTGTGACTGTAGGTTTGTTTTTGGTAATCTGTAAAGTACTACAGCATTTGAGCAGATACAGATACTTGCTTTCATATAGTTTACTATCCAATGCGATGACATTCAGATGTCAGTGTGACTTTTGTGTCCAAACAAGGTTGTAATACAATCAGATACAACAATAATTTTTCAAATATTTAGTACAATATATATATTGATCATTTTAACATTCACTTCAATGGTATGAGATGACTGGATGGTTTGGAATTGAATTGCAGTGGTCAAACTATCTAAAATATAGTGAATTAAGCTACAAACTCGATCATAATGGACAATGTTTCCATCTGAGGTGCAGCTTGTCATATTAGGCTAATGGAGAGCAGTAAACCGGTTACCTCACCTGAATAGGTTCGTAGATTTGTGTTGGATGTTTTCTTTGGAATGGAAATATGGATATTGGTAAACATAATACCTTTTCGTTTAATTCAGTTAATGTCATAAAACTAGCGAGCTAAGCCAGTGGTAGCTAGTACTGACAGTGTCATGTAAACATGGCTGAAGACGTGAAAACAGGAACAGACAAACTGAATCAAATGAGTGAGTCATTTACGCTGGAACCGCTCTGTTTGATTCAAACTCGTGACATCAGTCGTTCAGTTCAGGCGATTCACTAGCAAAAAAAAACAGATCAAAACTGAGCTTTTCAAAACTCCAATCAGTTAAACCAGTGAGACGCAAAATGATCGAATTATTTTATTTATGCTCCGGGACCTCGAAGCGGGTTCCGAACCATTTGATTTAAATCAGAACTTGAACAGAATCAGAATCATTTGGTTTACATCGAACTTCTAAGTAGATTAGAATCATTTAGATTTAGATTTAGAGTTAAGAGTGCATATCAGATCAGGACTTAAAATTGGTTAAGAAGTTTTTCTGATTTCTTTTATTAAACAGTGAAAACACCAAACCATTAGGGCAGCAAAATTATAAAAAAGAAAGAAAATAGTATAGACAAATACAAATCCCTTAAGGAAATTAACCATGGTTTCCATATACTTGGAAAATGTATATGGAAGAAATATCCAATATCCAGCAACTACTAAATTGTCCCTAGCAATAATTTTAATCAAAAAATGACTGTTATCTGCCATCATGCCATCATAAAACCTACGCCCTTGTGTGCAAATACATTTTTGGGCCCTTGTATAATTTTAGTGAATGTTAAAAACAGAAATACGCAGTGTTGGGAAGGTTACTTTGGAAATGTAATAGGTTACAGATTACAAGTTACTTGATTTAAAATGTAAAAAGTAGTATAACTTTTCAATTACTTTATTAAAGTAATGTAACATTACTTTTAATTACTTTTTGATTACTTTTCTAAATTTCTAAATTTTCAACTGTTAATCATTTTGAAACATTTAAACCAGGCAGAGTTAACCTTACAGTAGCACTCAACACTGATTACTGTCAGACTTTCAAAATCCTTTATGACTTGAATTAAGATTATAATAAGTAAGGGATAACATACATTTTTATTTTGCGATAACAACTGGCTGGATGTACATTATCCCACTTCTTACACAGCTGGTTGATAGATTATTTAGATGTTTCATGTCAAAATAATTAGACACGAAACACTGATCTGAGTTGAAATATTTGAACGCAAAGCTTCCATGAAGAAATCAGTTGCTAGCAAACTAGACATTTTAGGGATACAGTTCAGTCATACCACTTTTCTTACACAACATTTCACCACATAAATAATTCAGTAGTAGTACTAGTTTGTTAGTTATCTTATAATCCATTACAGTGTACAAAAAAAAAAAAAAGGCAGCAGCTGCGTTTGTATGAAACAATAGAGCGAGTCCACGATACCAGGATGACAGAATTAAGAAACTGTCTACATAATATTGAATTGAGCATTAATATTTTATTAGTTAACCAAACGCAAAGCTTCCGCCAAGAAAAACTATCAAGCATATAGCACTGACTTAAGTTGCCCCGAATGAGTCTGAGTTATTAGCTTTTACCAGTTGTTATCAAGAAATAACATACCTTGGAATGTCATGACTGACCAATCAGAATCAAGCATTCCACAGAGCCATGTAATAATTTAATTTAAAGCACTGCCACCACAAATTCAGACTTTTTTTTTTTTTTTTACGTATTTTTTGGGGCTTTTTATGCCTTTTATTGTGATAGGACAGTAGAGAGATGAAAGGAAAGAGCTGGGAGAAGAGAGTTGAGCGGGATTAGCAAAGGGCCTCAAGACGGGAATCGAACTCAGGTCACCGTGAGCGCAGTTGCGCTGTATGTTGGCACACTAACCACGAGGTTATCATTGCGAGGTTAAATACAGATTTAAAATCATAACAAGAAATAGTTTAATAGATATGAAACTGGGTTTGAAATCAAATGTTTGCATAGTTATGACAGAAAATGCTAGCATCTAACAATGCCTTGGAAAAAATCTTAAAAAATAAAGTTTATGCATAAACCCAAATAGGAAATAAAACAGTTATCAAATAAGCATGTGTCCTATTCTGTGTCCTAAACTCCTGAAACATTGGTGTCTCATTTTAGAGCAGTCAATGCAGTTTATGAAAGAAGTCAATTGAATCTGTAAGTGGGGGTGGGTGTGTGAAAAAATTCAGATGTAAGCCCCTTTGTAATCACTGGCATTTTTCAAAAGTAACTGTAATTTAATTACACATTTTTTTCTCAGTAACTGTAACTAATTACAATTACATTTATTTTGTAATTAAATTACGTAATTCCGTTACATGTAACTAGTTACTCCCCAACACTGGAAATACGCTTAGCCTCTATCAATCCAACATACTTTATTACTCTAGAAAGGTAAACACTGCACCAATCTCAACAGCCTTTCTCTGTGTCTTCGGCCAGGTTATGACTTGTATTTGTATGAGTGTGTGTAAAAGAGTGTGTTTGTGTATTTGTGGGAGTGAATGAATGTGTGCTCTGTAATAACCTGAAAGTGTCCTGAGCTCCTGGTAGGTGGGTAAAAAGCAATAAAAACAACAGGAAAGTTAATCTTGAGGTCCACAACTTCCCGTTGTTGAATAATTGATGCACTCTGAGCTGATAAAGAGAAACTGTCAGAGTCCCACAGACCCACTGCATCACTGAGACCGCCAGACAATGTGTGCTTGTTATGTGGACACAGACACTCAGTAAACTCCATTAGAAATAATTGACTGGATCATTATAGAATTTCATTATTTGCAATCTGCGTTCCGAGTCCTGATCTGAAATGATTGTTTGTGAATCATTATTCAGATCGGTACTTCAAAGTGCAGATTGCGAATCATTTAATTTAGATTGGACCTTCAGAGTGTGTTTCCAAATCTTTTGATTCAGATCAGAACTATGGAAACTGAATAATTTAACTCAGATCAGGATTTCAGTTTGGGTTTGTGAATCATTTGATTCGAATCAGAACTTCAGAGTGTGGTTTGCGAATCATTTGATTCGGATCGGAACTTTGGAGCACGGATTGCAAATCATTCGACTCAGATCGGGATTTCAGTTCGGGTTCGCAAATCATTTGCTTTGAATCAGGACTTCGGAGCACGGAGCAAGATTCGGAGCAAGATTCACGATCCGTGCTCCGAGTACTGATCTGAAATGATGGTTCGCAAATGATTATTCAGATCAGAACTTCAGAGCGCGGATCAAAAATCATTTGATTTAAATCGGAACTCGGAGCGGGTTCATGAATCTTTTGATTCAGATTGGAACTTCGGAGCATGGATCGCAAATAATTTTATTCAGATCAGGTCTTTGGAATGGGTTTGCGAGTTAAAAAAATTTGCGATCTGCACTCCAAATCCTGAAATAATGTTTTGCGAATCATTTGATTTAGATCGGAACTTCGGAGCGGGTTTGTGAATCTTTTGATTCAGATCGGAACTTTGAAACATGGATTGCGAATCATTTGTCTCAGATCAGGATTTCAGTTTGGGTTCGCGAATCATTTGATTTGAATCAGGACTTCAGAGCGCAGTTTGCGAATCATTTTATTCAGATCAGAATCATCAATCATTTTGCGAGTTTAAAAGATTTACAATCCGCACTCCGAGTCCTGATGTGAAATGATAGTTCGCAAATCATTATTCAGATCGGGACTTCAGAGCATGGACTGATAATCATTTGATTCAGATTGGAACTTCGATGAGGGTTTGCGAATCTTCTGATTCAGATCGGAACTTCGGAACGCAGATCACTAATCAGTTGCCTCAGATTGGGATTTTAGTTCAGGTTCACAAATCATTTGATTTCAATCAGGACTTCAGGAAACGGTTTGCGAATCATTTTATTCAGATCAGAACTTTAGAGCAGGTTCGCAAATCATTTCATGAGTTTAAATGATTCGCAATCTGTGCTCCGAGTCCTGATCTGGATCATGAATCATTATTCACACTGGGACTTCAGAGTGCGGAGCGCGAATCATTTGATTTAGATCTGAACTTTGGAGCATGGATCGCAAATCTAATGATTCAGATTGGAACCTTGGAGTGCAAATCATTTGACTCAGATCGGGATTTCAGTTCGGGTTTGCAAATCTTTTGATTTGAATCAGGACTTTGGAGCGTGGTTCACGAATCATTTGATTCAGATCAGGACTTCGGACTTGTGCTCACCAAGGCTGCATTTATTTAATCAAAAATACAGTAAAAATGTGAAATATTTTTAATTTTAATAATATAAACAACTGTTTTCCATTTGAATATATTGTAAAATGTATTTTATTCTTGTGATGCAAAGCTGAATTGTCTTCAGGGTCACATGATCCTTCAGAAATCATCTAATATTTTGATTTGCTGCTCAAGAAATGTTTCTGATTATTATTAATGTTGAAAACAGTTTTTGATGAATAGAAAGTTTAATAGAAATGCCCTAGAAAGCACCCACAACATTTTAACATCACAGCAACAGTTTGCACAAACAAACACCACTCACATTTCTTAGAAAAATGTAAAAGTGTTGTGCAGTAATTGATGTCAAGGTTTTGAGTAGTGGTGATATTTTTAGTCTGTAATCTAAGTGAATATACGGCCCACATCGGCAGGGATCCCACTCCAATTTTATTAATTTAATTGGTTAGTAGAGCAAATGCAAATAGCTTGAGTGTGATTCCTTCAGAGGTTGTAAAAGACGTAGTTTAAGATGGCTTTAAAACCTGATTTCCTTCTTCAGAGGTGTGGTGGGTGACAGCGCTCTTGTTATCATACTGCGTTCTAATGAGGCAGCGTCGTTGTTCGCTGTCTTGTTTTTGAGCTGACGTCTTGCTGATAAAAGTGATTTAGAAACAAACGCAGGTACAGCAGGGCAGATTGTTGTTTTTGTAAAGTATTTCATAATTGATGGGCTGCTTTGATTTGATTTGTAGCCTGATGGATTTATCTGAAGTAATTGTGGTCATTAGGGAGAGCACAGTTTAAAAGCAGCGGACGGTCAACTGGCAGAGTACTTTGATATTTTACATAAGAGAAATAAATGAATATAAACACACACGCACATTCCCACAGGGGGCTCAACGGTGAGTCATGGGGCTGTGAGAGCCATCCAGGGTTCAGTAATTAAGACGGAGTTCACTGCGAAACAGCAAAGTGACGGCTGCAGCGAGAAATGAAAATGAAGGGGATGGACTGGAAAGGTCTTCAGGCGAGCTTTTAGATCTAAACCCTTTTCTGATTGATTCGTAACACTCAAAAATATGTAATTAAAGACTCCCATGGGAATATTAAAAAACACAACAAAGTTCACAGTTGCTTCTACTAGACTTCTGCTAAAATTACCTGCTTCTTACCTGGCTATCAGGGAACGTTCTCACAATGTTTTTTTTAAATGTTAGGACAAAACCTTTAAACATTCTTAGAGTAAAGTTCATGGAATGTTCTTATAATTTTAATATTTTACACACATTCTTATATGAGATCGCTGAGAGACAACGATCTTTGATCAACATTTCTGAATGTCCTTATGTTATTTGTACTAGAATATTCTATTGAAGACCCCATGAAATCAAAATGTTTTTTTTGGCTTTTAGTATGAATATGTTAAGGTTATCTGTAAGCTATAGTGTGCTTCAAAACAATTACAAAATTTGCATTTAGAAAATATAAGCATTCAAAATCTAGTCTCTAACTTTCACCAATATGAATCAATGCTTTTGATGACATCACCCTGCACTTCAAACGTTCTGTCCAATTAAATGCTCTCTAGAATCTGAAGTGTCCCGCCCCCTACATTATAAACAGACGCTGAAGCTGTGGCTGAAATCGGTCACTTGTTCACAGAATTTGTATTTTCCGTACGGTAAACGGCATGTAGTGCACTATATAGGGGATAGGGAACAATTTAGACACTGTAAATATGCATTCCGATGGGGTGAATGAAGTCTGGTTTCACACTGTCACACGAACCGCTGCAGCGTGCACAGCCTGCTGCGGTCAAGAGACGTGATAACACGGAGTGGATCACATGCGTGAGATAGAGGCTCTTTATACTAAGTGCAAATTGCAATAGATTTTACTTAAACCAAGTGAAAATAGCATATTTTCTTACCGATAGATGCTATTTACACCAGTGGTGGACGAAGTACACATGTCAAGTACTTGAGTAAAAGTACAGATACGTATAATAAACAATATAAATAATAAATAAATAATATTACTCCAGTAAAAGTAAAAGTGCTCCTCTTTCAATTTTACTTGAGTGAAAGTACAAAAGTACCAGATTTTTTATGTACTTAAGTAAAAAAGTACTGACAGATTTATTTTATATAGGCTACATAATTGAATTTTATATTAGCACATATTTTTTTATAATCCTACTGCTCAAAATACCTGGGATTTTCTCAAAATAACCACTATATGGAGTAAAAATACATTTTTGTTGTTGATATGGACTATGTTGATGAGAGTGATGTAGCAATATTCAATGTGAAGCTTACACTGCAATGTCCCTGAGAGAAAAAAGATCTGATCATCTAATTTTCACCAATAAGAAAAAAGTGTTTTAAAGTTTGTTGTTTTGCATAATGTCACAGTTATATATCACATGAGAATAAGGCCTGAAGTTAACAAGAACATTTTGAGGAAAATATAATTATATTTTTATAATGATTTTTTCCTTTCAAACATTGTCTGTGTAAAAACACCCCTTGCCAAATGCCCCCAGAGAGCATCACTTCCCACTTCAATAACTGCTGTAGTCACCATGATCTGAACATCACATCCTTTCTTTTTCCCTCGGATGTAATCTATCTAGGTTGTTGAATAAAAATATTTGGACTTAAAAATTAAAAAAAATTACCTAAACCTAGCGCCAGCTAGATTGTTAGCTAGACAGTTAGCATCAGCTAACAATATTTACTTATTTTCAGTATGGTTATGAATAAACATCATATCTGTCTATTCTAGTTGATCCAAACAATATGAAAATGTATACTGTTGCTAAACAATATAAAAACAGACGTCACGTAGGGTTACATACGTAGCATTTTAATAAAACTGCTAAAGTTACAGCAGCGGGGAATATGAACGTGCATGAGTTATTTTATTTAATCTGTTATTTAAATGTTTCGTTTTTGACCTAAAACAGAGACATTGATGTTGATGTGTCTGAATTCAAGCATTTCAGAAACAGATCACCCTTTACAGCAGATGTAATTCACAAACAACGGACAGCTTTGACCTAAATATGATTTTTCAGTTACAATAATTAATCCTAAAATTCGACATTAGTAACTTACACTTCGCAGCATCAGTCACGCGCGCACAAGATCTCCGAATTCTTACTTGTGAATTCAGTTGACTGGAGACTCGCTCTAAACGGATCATTTGAATCAATGAGTTGTCGACTCCAGAACAGCTGCAGTCGGATCATTCCAATTCGTGAATGAATCGTTTGGCGACTGGCGAATCAATTTAATAGGTTCATTGAAAAGAATCAATTTGTTTATGAATCAGATACCGCTTCTGCATCTCAGAACACGTAACAATGGAGTAACGATATGTTTTATGAAATGTAGTGAAGCAAAAAGTACGATCTTACGCTTTGGAATGTGAAAGTTACTCAAAATAAAACTACTCCAGTAAAGTACAGATACTTGAAAAATGTACTTAAGTACAGTAACGAAGCACAGCTACTTCGTTACTGCCCACCACTGATTTACACTAAGTGCAAATTGCAACAGATGCTGTTTACACCAAGTGAAAATGCTTGATGTAACGCTTGGTTGTAGTACATTATAAAACAGTATGCAATAATAACGTATTGAGTGTAAATTATAGTTTTAATTCAAATTATTAAATGGATGCTGACTTACTGGGACAATAAGCCCTCCCTATATCTACCCTAACCCTAACCGATACTTTATTTTCAACTTTTCGATTACTTCCTTCATCTTTATTGAAAATAAATGCCTTTCCGATATGATACGAGATGTGAAAAGGGAGAAAAAATGGATTCAAACCCGGGTCGATCGCGTCGAAAAGAGTATGGCACATGCTTTACCATCTGTGCCACAGGCGCTGATGTTCAACAATCAAATTAATGTTTAGCAAAATAAAACCTTATAATTCCAAGCAGAAAATGACTTTTGAATTAGAAGGTTCTATCTGCATTTGACCATTTTTGATATTGTACTTTTAGAATACATTTAGGGTCTCTGTCATTTTCATGTATAAAAGAGACTTGTTCCCCATATGATTTTTGCCACATGGAATGCAAAAACTTTGTTGCTCAATATCTCAAAACTGTTCAGAATGCAGATAGAACCTTCTAATTCCAAGGCAATTAAATGTTTTTGTAACCTTTAAATAACGTTATAATCAAAACAAGAAAACTGGACATTACAGTGTTCTTAGAATATTAAAAATAATGTTCAAATAATGTTATATTCTGAGTGAAAATAAAGTTAGTAGAACACTGTAAGAAATATATTTGCGACTTTTAAATAATGTTATAATCATGACAAGAAAACTGGACAAGTTCTTCAGAAATTAAAAATAAACATTCAAATAATGTCAAATTTTGGGTGAAAAAGTTAGTAGAACATTGTTTTTGTCATCTTTAAATAAATCTATAATCACAACAGCAACAACAACAACAAACTGCAAATCTCAACATTAGAATATTAAAAATAACATTCAAATAATGTTATATTTTGGGTGAAAATAGAGCTAGCAGAGAGCTGTAAAAAATGTTTTTGTAACCTGTAAATAACATTATAATAAAATGTTTAAGAAATATTTCTAAGCACTGTTCCCACAATGTTTTTACTTGGGTTGATGAAACAGGTCTTGTTAATTTCACATCTTTTCTCTCAAATGATCTCAAATATATCTCAATACATTTGATCTATGACTATTTGACTATTTGATCTCAAATAGTCGTGGATCAGCAGCTATGTGACAGTAGTCATTTAGACAGCACACAGGTGATTTCTTTGGTACCGGTATGATTGTTGTGGATTTGAGACACATGGGGGATGACTGCCTGGCAGATGATTTGATGATTTGATCTGTTCCATCCACATTCAATGTATAGATTTGTTCTTATCTATATGCAAACTCAGTTTTTACCTTTGTCCTTATAGGAGTTTTAAGAGGAACATCTGAGAGAAAGTTAAATAAAACAACATTACATCACTGTATTATTAACTACTGCCTCTTATAGAAACTGAAGCGATTCATTTCCGCTAACTTTAGTTAGAAATCATGTTATTTCTATGAATAGGTACATTAATGACATCAAACCACCTGTCAGAGTGTTGCTATGCATGGGATTTAATGTGTGCATGTGTGTGTTTGCTTTGCTATAGTTAGATCTATATATATATAAAATGCAAAACATTTGATTTTAGGGTTAAAAAAACATTTCATTTTGATAGCTGCAGCAGTGAGTGTGTGGTATATAAGTTTACACAGCTGTGACTTTGAACTTCAATTCTCTTTCTCTCCCTTCAAACTGCTGCCCTGCAGGTCACATGTATTTTTCAGAGCTCATCACACTGGCTCATGTTCCTGCTGCTCTCATTTACTGGGTTCACTGTATCATTTTGAATCATGTTCAAATCTGCAGTGAGTATTTTTCGCATTAAAATACTTCCTTTTATCTAACTTTAACAAGTAGAGACAAATTCACTGGAACTTTGACCTTGTGAAGAGTGACTCTGTGAGGCTTTCAAATCATTGATCTGTTTGTTTGAGCAACCCAGCATGCTGACTTCTGGCACAAATAAAGGTAATGTTCGGGGTGGGACTGTGTATTTGCTTGTCCATTGGCGGACTGGGAGAGAGTGGAAGGAAAAACATAGAGATGATCATTACAAGATGTGCTAGACATCAGTTGGTATTATGCAACATCTCATGCATTGTGCACTAGAACTACTGTATAGCGAAAGCTTGTTTAATTGGTACTAAAACACAAAAAGAGCAGTTTCTCAGATAACTCAAAGTTCAAAGTTTCTGCTTTCATCTGTGAGAGTGCTTTATCGATCATTTGAAGAATACAGCTCTATTTTGAGGATGTACACAGTGACATCGGTCAAAGGTGTGTGTTTGTGTGTTGTTCTGTTGATGAGAGCTGTAATTGGCTCTCTGAGCTACAGACAACATTTCTGGACATTACACACGTTGTAATTCACTCAGCTAGGACTCTCTCAGACATCGTAATGTCTAATCTGATGTTTTGCCCTCCGAGGAGACATAATAAACTAACGACTGAGAAACACTTCATCGGTAACATATTTTTTGTAATATCTAAAGACAACAAATATAGATTAGTATGTATAAACAATATTACACAAACACACACACAAACAGTTGAAATTAAAAGTTTACATACACCTTGCAGAATCTGCAAAATGTTATTTTACCAAAATAAAAGGGATCATACAAAATGCATTTTATTTTTATTTAGTACTGACCTGAATAAGATTTCACTTAAAGATATTTACATATAGTCCACAAGAGAAAATAGTAGTTGAATTTATATAAATGACCCTGTACAAAAGTTTACATATGCTTGATTCTTAAAGGGGTCATCGGACGCACAGTGTGGCGTCACACCGGCAGAGGCCGCTCCCACGATAGTTGATTGACATAAGCGTCCTACCTCAACCCCGCCTTAAATCAGCTGTAACAGTCCGATCGCCAATGTTTCGATGCCGGAGCAGGGATGTAAGTTAGACAAGAATATCTCCGATTGAGCGATTGAGGTGTTGTGTTGCTGGATGTAATAATGAACACAATGATCTTCATTTACTCCCGACATCTGAGCCGCTGAAGATGCAGTTGATTACATTTGTTTGTGAAGGGAATGCACCTCCCGATCTACATAAATGCATCTATGTTCATGCAAATCATTCGTGATCCAGCTTCACCTACAGCAGAAGTGAGTATAAGGGGTTTTTTATGAATCTCTGCAATCACCTTTCCTAATAACGTGCTAGTTAGCAAGTTTAGCGGCTAAACACGGCTAAATGCAGCTAAAGTAAACAGGCTCGTCACTCCACAGAGAGCAGAGAGGGGCGGGTAATAATAACTGTATGATTTTGAGATCCATCTTTTCACACTGAGGACAACTGAGGGACTCATATGCAACTATTACAGAAGATTCAAACACTCACTGATGCTCCAGAAGGAAAAAAAACACATATTAAGAGCCGGGGGTGAAAACTTTTGAATTTGAAGATCAGGGTAAATTTAAGTTATTTTGTCTTGTGGGAAACATGTAAGCATCTTCTGTAGCCTCTGAAGGGCAGTACTAAATGAAAAAAAAAGAAGATATTTAGGCAAAATAAGAAAAATGTACACATCAGTATTCTTTTGCTGAAGTTTACACCCCCTGGCTCTTAATGCATCATTTTTTCCTTCCGGAGCATCAGCGAGCATTTGAACCTTCTTTAATAGTTGCATATGAGTCCCTCAGTTGTCCTCAGTGTGAAAAGATAGATCTCAAAATCATACAGACATTGCTGGAAAGGATACAAGCGTATTTTCTACCTAAACTTCAAAAATCATTTCAAAATCATCCTACATCAC
Source organism: Labeo catla (assembly GCA_012976165.1). Taxonomy (NCBI): domain Eukaryota; kingdom Metazoa; phylum Chordata; class Actinopteri; order Cypriniformes; family Cyprinidae; genus Labeo; species Labeo catla. The sequence goes on from VONZ01000757.1 coordinate 39,158, forward strand.
TGCAGAAGTACCGACCCAGTCTTTGCAAAGTGAACATGCAAAAAAGATCACCCCTTAACACCCTTAACAAAAAAGGTAAAACAGTAATATACGATTTTGAAGTTGAAGGAGAACATGAGATGGGAGTTTTTCGACATACTTTAACTGTCATGAACCGTAACAAAAACAGTCCAGGCAGAGTAAGACAAGACGAGTGTTTGGCATTAAAAAGTATATAAATTGTATTATTTTTATTAAAATAACCGATCGTTACGCTAGATAAGACCCTTCTTCCTCGGCTGGGATCGTTTACAACTGCATCTGGGATCGTTTGAAGTTCAAAATCTGGGCACCATATCAGTCCATTATATGGGGAAAAATGCTGAAATGTTTTCCTCAAAAACATAATTTCTTTACAACTGAAGAAAGAAAGACACGAACATTGTGGATGACAAGGGGGTGAGTAAATTATTTGTAAACTGTTGTTCTGGAAGTGGACTTCTCCTTTAACATTTTGTAGATTCTGCAATGTATGTATATTTTTGACTTCAACTGTATATATTGTTGAATAAAGTTATTTTTGTTTTCTTTCTGCACAAAAAGTATTCTCGTAGCTTCATAAAATACAGCTGAACCATGTCACAGGGACTCTTTTAAAAAATGTCCTTACTACCTTGCTACGTCTTTAACGTGGTAGTTGCGTTGCTGTTTATGCAGGGTCAGAATGCTCTCGGATGTCATCAAAAATATCTTGATTTGTGTTCTGAAGATGAACAAAGATCTTGCGGGTTTGGAGCAACATGAGGCTGAATAATTAAAGACAAAATTTTCATTTTTGGATGTATCCCATTAATGGATGATAAGCTATTATAGTCTAAAATTTACAAGGAAAAATTCACCCATAAATCTGAATATTGTCACATCATTTTTATTCATTTAATTTTTTGGGTGAACTAAAGACAGTAGGCTTCTGTAACAGCTTACCCCATGTGGTTTGGAAACACTATCAGATCAACAATTATTGAGTGAACTCTTTTTTTCCCTCTATGTGGAACAGTGGAAATATGTGATAGCTTTATTTTGTAGTGAAGAAAGTTTGTTTTTACTTGTAAAAACTGTGACTAGCCCTGGTCTCCACTATTATCTTGTATTCCGATTTGCATTTAATGTAAGATGGCAGTTCTGTTGCAAAACAAAATTAAATGTATGTTTATCCAGACAATAGACTGTTGAAAAGGGGCTAATTTGTGAGTGTAACACTGAGTCAGAATGTTTTGTCTGCATGTTAAGGGGCACTGTGGGAAATGTCTCCATGAGAGAGAAGAATTCATTAATTTGCTCAGCAGCATTTGCAAGACGCCATTGACTTTGCATGCTTTTCCATTCATTAACTTTTAACAGTCAAATGACCCTGAAATTGATTTTCATTTCTCTCTGAAACCTTTTGAAGTTTCTGCCTTCGCGGGTTCTTGAGAGAAGACACCTCAACCTCGGATAATTGCTCATCTGACAAGCATCTCAGGAGTGGATATTCCTGGAGACAAGGAGGGCATGTATTCATGCACATACACTCTCAATATCTCCTGCCTGTTGCCTTCCTGCCCGCATCTCCACCAACTAAATGAACTCTGAAATATCTAGGAGGTGCTAGCTGCTGGGGATCTGTCTTACCGATTTTTCTTACTTTACATTTTTGCTCAGGGCCGTAACCACCATAGACAATTCCCCCTAGTAATTAGAAATGGCCAAATTGTCCCCCTATATCTGAAATTCCTGCATTGTTCTCCTGCACTTCATCACACAGTGCTCTGTTGTTAGGATGACAAAATGTTTAAAACTAAATGTTTAGGCTGGTCTGTTTCAGCTGTCTAACAGCACTCGTCAATGTCAAAATGATTAGATGGCCAATCAAATTTAAAGTAGGTGGGGTTTACAGTTCACAGAAGCAGAGCAAATTAGCACACTAGAGAATGAGCTAAGATTGAAGTAGCAAAACATTTAATATTTGACTGTTTTATGACAGAATTGTTATATCTAACAGTAACATCCATTAAGGCAAACTAATAGACTTTTTTCCTCAAATTTTGCTGTTTTGAATCTGATGAGACAAAAAAAAAATGCATTTTCAACATATTACGCATGCAAATAGGAGTGAATGTGTGCATATTTTTAAATATTTTTTGCAAATAGTTCAAAATGATTATTTTCCAACTACAGTTAGTCCTGGAATTTCCTTCACTACTCTGTTTCTTTATACTTTATAAAACAATGTCAAAAGATGGCCAATCAAATTAAAGTAGGCAAGGTTTATAGTTAACAGAAGCAAAAACAAATGTCAGCACAGAGTGCCTGTTTAACATCAGAGAACGAGGTAAGATTAAAATAGACACATATTTAATACTTGACTGATTTATGACAGAAATGTTAAACAGCTGACAGTAATATCCAGGGATGCAAACTACTCAACTTTATTCCTCAAATTTCTCTGTTTTGAATAAAAAAATGTTTTTTTCTTTACATGATTCTTGTAATTCCTAATTAAATGTAATGAGACAAGAAATATTTAGTTTTTTGGATATATTATGCATGCAAATAAGGGTGAATGTGTGCATATTTTAAAATACTACTTGCAAACAATTCAAAATGATTATTTCCCAGCCAGAATACAATTTCTTTCACTGTTATATTTCTTTTTACTTTCTAAAATAATGACAAAAGGTGGCCAATCAAATTAAAGTAGGCGGGGTTTGCACTTCACATAATCAGAATGCAAATTTCAGTCCAAAGCAACAGTTTAACTTTAGAGAACAAGGTAAGATTGATGTAGTGGAACATTTAATATGTAACATTTTTATGACAGCTGGCAGTAATATATAGTGATGCAAACTAATCAACTTTTTTCCTCAAATTTCACTTTTTTGAATACAAAATATGGTATAATTTGCATGATTCTTGTAATTCCTAACTGAATGCGATAAGACGAGAAATATTTAGCAATTTTAATATATTATGCATGCAAATAAGAGTGAATGTCTGCATATTTTAAAATACTATTTGCAATAGTTCAAAATGATTATTTCCAAAAGTAGAATTAGACCTAGAATTTCTTTTACTGTTTTATTTCCTTATACTTTATAAGACAATGTCAAAAGGTGCCCAATCAAATTAAAGTAGGCGGGGTTTGCGCTTCACATAATCAGAATGCAAATTTTAGCAAAAAGCACCAGTTTAACGTTAGAAAACAAGGTAGGACTGATGTAATGAAACATTTCATATTTAACAATTTTATGACAGAAATATTAAACAGCTGAAAGTACTATATAGTGATATAAACTTCTACTCAAATGCTTTCCTCAAATTTCACTTTTTTGAATCAAAAATATGGTATAATTTACACGATTCTTGTAATTCCTAACTGAATGTGATGAGACAAGAAATGTTTTGTGTTTTGGATATATTATGCATGCAAATGTGTGCATATTTTAAAATGATATACTTGCAAATAGTTAGAATTAGACCTAGAATTTCCTTCAGTGTTCTATTTCTTTATACTTTATAAAACAATGCCAAAATGCTTAGATGACCAATCAAATTAAAGCAGGTGGGGTTTACAGTTCACAGAATCAGAGTGCAAATTTTAGCGTAACTTTTTCCTCAAATTTCATCTTTTTATGCGGTAGAGTTTACATGATTCTTGTAATTGACGAGACAATAAATCTTTTGCATTTTTGAATATATTATGCATGCAAATAAGACTGAATGTCTGCATATTTTACAATACTATTTGCAATAGTTCAAACTGATTACTTCCCAACTAGAATTAGACCTAGAATTTCCTTCACGGTTTTATTTCTTCATGCTTTCTAAAACAATGTCAAGAGGTGGCCAATCAAATTAAAGTAGGCAGGGTTTATGGTTCACAGAATCAGAATGCAAATTTCAGCACAACTTTTTTCCTCAAATTTCACTTTTTTGAACTACAAATATTGTATAATTTACATGATTCTTGTAATTTGTAATTAAATGTGATGAGACAAGAAATGTTTCATGTTTTGGATATATTATGCATGCAAATAAGAGTGAATGTGACCTAGAATTTCCTTCATTGTTTTATTTCTTTATACTTTATAAAACATTGTCAAAAGGTGACCAATCAAATGAAAGTAGGCGGGGTTTGCTGTTCACAGAAGCAGAGCCAAATTTAATCACAAAGCACCAGTTTAATTATTATTAGAGAACAAGGTAACATTGACGTAGCGAAACATTTAATATCTAACATTTTTATGACAGAAAATGTTAAACAGCTGACAGTAATATTCAGTTATGCAAAATACTCCCCCCAAATTTTGCTGTTTTGAATCAGTGTGAGGAGACAAGAAATGTTTTGTGTTTTGGATATATTATGTATGCAAATAGGAGTAAATGTGTGCATATTTTAAAATAATATACTTGCAAATACACTGTAAAAAACAATTTGTTGAGTCAACTTAAAATAATTTGTAACCTGGCTGCCTTAAAATGTTAAGTTCAGTCAACTCAAAAAAAGTTTATTCAACTTGAAATGTTAAATTATACTAAATGACAACTTAGATATTTGAGTTGAATCAACTTAAAATTTTAAGGCAGCTGGGTTACTTACCTAAGTTGTTACTTAGTACAACTTAACATTTCAAGTTGACTAAACTTATTTTAGTTGACTAAACTTAAAATTTTAAGGCAGCAGGGTAACAAATTATTTTAAGCTGACTCAACAAATTGTTTTTTATTTTTTTACAGTGTAGTTCAAAATGATTATTTCCCAACTAGAATTAGACCTAGAATTTCCTTTCCTTGTTTATACTTTATAAAACAATGCCAAAATGGTTAGATAGCCAATCAAATTAAAGTAGGCGGGGTTTACAGTTCACAGAATCAGAATGCAAATTTCAGCACAACTCTTTTCCTCAAATTTCACTTTTTTAAAATAAAAAATACGGTGCAGTTTACATGATTCTTGTAATTGACGAAACAATAAATCTTTTGCATTTTTGAATATATTATGCATGCAAATAAGACTGAATGTGTGCATATTTTTAAAATACTATTTGCAACAGTTCAAAATGATTACTTCCCAACTAGAATTAGACCTAGAATTTCCTTTACTGTTTTATTTCTTTATACTTTATAAAACAATGTCAAAAGGTTGCCAATCAAATTAAAGTAAGCGGGGTTTATGGTTCACAGAATCAGAATGCAAATTTCAAACTTTTTTCCTCAAATTTCACTTTTTTGAACTACAAAAATGGTATAATTTACATGATTCTTGTAATTTGTCATTAAATGTGATGAGACAAGAAGTGTTTCATGTTTTGGATATATTATGTATGCAAATAAGAGTGAATGTGTGCATATTTCAAAATAATATACTTGCAAATGCTTCAAAATGATTATTTCCCAAATTAGACCTAGAATTTCCTTCACTCTTCTATTTCCTTATACTTTTTAAAACAGTGTCAAAATGGTTAGATGACCAATCAAATTAAAGTAGGCGGGGTTTACAGTTCACAGAAGCAAAATGCTCATTTTAGCGCAAAGCATCCGTTTAACATTAGAGAACAAGGTCAAATTGACATAGTTAAATATTTAACAGTTTTATGACAGAAATGTTAAACGGCTGACAGTAATATACAGTGATACAAACCAATCAACTTTTTCCCTCAAATTTCTTTTTTTTTTTAATAAAAAATATGGAATAATTTATTCGATTCCTGTAATTCCTAACTAAATGTGACGACACAAGAAATGTTTTGCAGTCTGGATATATTATGCATGCAAATAAGAGTAAATGTGTGCATATTTTAAAATACTACTTGCAAACAGTTCAAAATGATTATTTCCCAGCTAGAATTAGAGCTAGAATTTCCTTCACTGTTCTATTTCTTTATACTTCATAAAACAATGTCAAAAGATGGCCAATCAAATAAAGTAGGCAGGGTTTATGGTTCACAGAATCAGAGTGCAAATTTTAGCGCAAAGCACCAGTTTAACATAGAGAACAAGGTAAGATTGACGTGGTGAAATATTTAATATTTAATATTTCATGACAGAAATGTTAAACGGCTGACAGTAATATCCAATTATGCAAACTACTCAATTTTTTATGAAGTTTCACTGTTTTGAATAACCAATATATGGTATATGTGATTCTTGTCCAAATTAAATGTGAAAAACGTTTTGTTTTCCACATATTATGCATGCAAATAAGAGTGTGTGCATATTTTAAAATACTATCTGCAAATATTTTAAAAAGGATCATTTCCCAGCTTAGACCTAGATTTTTTTTTTACTGTTCTGTTTCTTTATATTTATGTAAAACAAATGTCTCCCCCAACGTTCAAGACTTGGTTTTTCTGTTTTGTAAAATAACTTCATAATTGTTTTATGTAATCATTTAATGGCTGATAAGCCACTGAATAGCCTTTAATGCATTTTGAAGGAACAATCAAGACCCCTCAACCTCAAATAATTGCTCACCTGACACGCATCTCAGGAGTGGATATTCCTGGAGACGGTGGGGTTGTGTTTATGCACATGCACACTCAACATCTCCTGCCTGTTGCCCTTCTGCCTGCATTCTCCACCATCTAGATGAAAGCTGCTGGGGATGTGTCTTGCTGATTTTTTCTCACTTGGCAAGATGCAGTTATTCTGCAGGGCCTCGTAAACTAAACAATACTGAGCCGGAGACGCCCCCAAAAGAACAGCCCTCAATCTGTGGAGGTCACAGTCAGGACACAGTTTCATTACAACACCGTAGGAAAAGTAAAGGTCCCATTATGGCTCATCCCAGTGATCCATGCTATTTCACCACGTTTTGAGAAAATGCCACCAGTTTTTATAGTATGTCAATGCAGTGGAGGAGTAATCCTCCTCAGAAATTAAAATTCAGTCATGCCGTTCTAAACTAATATGACTTTCTTTCTGCCTTAAAACACAAAAGGATAAATTATGAATGCTAACACTGCTCTTTTCCATTTAACAAAAGCATGCTTATAGGTACAATAAAAGCAACCAATACACTGTATTTTAGGATTACTGGAGTTCCTTTCACAAGAAAATACTATTTTGGTTTTTCTACTTTAAAATGTCATGCTTCATTTAAGGTGTTACTTGCTGTTTCTGTGATTAATTGTGAAAGTTACTGGTAGTTTCTGAGTGAAAATGGTTTCTACACTAAATTAGCAGTTTGCATGGTGAAGAAATTTATTTGAGTGAAGTTTGGATATTTTTTCCCATTTATATTTATATTCCCACTTACATGTTTGATGTTTTATAAAATGTAAATGCATTTCATAATAGTTTGACATAATTGTTCAGTGGCTTATAAGCCATTAAATAATCTTTAATACATTTTAAAGGAACAATTTTCTCTAAATAAAACATTTTATCATCATTTACTGATTTTGTTCCAATTCTACATGACTTTCTATGACAGAATTTTCTCTTTGCTTGAAAAAGTCCTATAAATACGTCTATTTAAAAGAGAAGTCCACTTCCAAAACAAGGATTCACATATAATTTACTCACCCCCTTGTCATCGAAGATGTTCATGTCTTTCTTTTTTCAGTCGTAAATAAATTATGTTTTTTGAGGAAAACATTTCAGGATTTTTCTCCATATAATGGACTGATATGGTGCCCCGATGTTGAACTTCCAAAACGCAGTTTAAATGCGGCTTCAAACGATCCCAAATGCGGTTGTAAACTCTGTGTATTCTGGTTCAAGACAGTTAGGGTATGTCAAAAAACTCCAATCGTATTTTCTCCCTCAACTTCAAAAATCATTTCAAAATCATCCTACATCGCTGCAGAAGTACCGACACAGTTTTGCAAAGTGAACATGGAAAGAAGATCAAACACCCTTAACAAAAAAAGGTAAAACAGCGATACATGACAATTTTTAAGTTGAGGGAGAACATGAGATGGGAGTTTTTCGACATAACCTAACTGTCATGAACCGGAAAAAAACAGAGTTCAGGGAGAGTAAGACACAACGAGCATTTCACATTAAAAAGTATATAAATTGTATTTTTTTAATGCAAATAACCGATCGTTTCATTAGATAAGACCCTTCTTTCCCGGCCGGGATTTTTTACAACCGCATTTGGGATCGTTTGAAGCCGCATTTAAACTACATTTTGGAAGTTCAAACTCAGGGCACCATATCAGTCCATTATATGGAGAAAAATACTGAAATGTTTTCCTCAAAAAACAATTTCTTTACGACTGAAGAAAGAAAGACATGAACATCTTGGATGACAAGGGGCTGAGTACATTACATGTGAATTGTTTGTTTTGAAAGTGGACTTCTCCTTTAAGTACTTGCACAAAATTTTGAACTTCCAAAATACAGTTTAAATGCGGCTTCAAACGATCCCAAATGGGGTTGTAAACGATCCCAGCTGAGAAAGAAGGGTCTTATCTAGCGAAACGATTGGTTATTTTCATAAAAATAATACAATTTATATACTTTTTAATCTCAAACGCTCGTCTTGTCTTACTCTGCCTGAACTGTTTTTGTTCCGGGTCATGACAGTTAGTGTATGTCGAAAAGTTCCCGTCTCATTTTTTCCCTCAACTTCAAAATTGTCCTATATCGCTGTTTTACCTTTTTTGTTAAGGGTGTTTGATCTTCTTTGCATGTTCACTTTGCAAAGACTGGGTCGGTACTTCTGCAGTGATGTAGGATGATTTTGAAATGATTTTTGAAGTTGCGAGAGAAAATACGATTGGAGTTTTTTGACATATCCTAACTGTCTTGAGCCAGAATACAGGCAAAGAAAGGCAAGACAAGCGTTTGACATTAAAAAGTATTTAAATTGTATTTTTTAATGAAAATAACCGATTGTTTCGCTAGATAAGACTCTACGTCCTCAGCTGGGATTGTTTACAGCCGCATTTAAACTGCATTTTGGACTAAAAGTCGGGGCACCATATCAGTCCATTATATGGAGAAAAATCTTGAAATGTTTAACTTTAAATTTCTTTACGACTGAAGACAGAAAGACATGAACATCTTGGATGACAAGGGGGTGAGTACATTATCTGCCAATTTTTGTTTTGAAAGTGGACTTCTCCTTTAACCCCGAAGAACAGCAGCTCTTAGAGTTAGAGCTATTTCGATAAAAAACGATTACAAACTCGTCTTGCACAGGTATAATTGTGGCAACAGCCAAAAATACATTGTATGGGTCAAAATTATTTTATTATTTTATTTTTCTTTCATGCCAAAAATCATTAGGACATTAGATAAGGATCATGTTCCATGAAGATATTTTGTACATTTCCAACTGTAAATATATCAAAACTTCTGATTAGTAATATGCATTGCTAAGAACTTCATTTGGACAACTTCATAGGTGATTTTCTCAGTGTTTTGATTTTTTGCACCCTCAGATTCCAGATTTTAAAAAAGTTGTCCTATCCTAACAAGTTATACATTAAAGGAAAGCTTATTTATTCAGCTTTCAGTTGATGTATAAATCTCAATTTCTAAAAATTGACCCTTATGACTGGTTTTGTGGTTTTTTTTAGATTCTAATGCAGAAAGTAAAACATGAGATGCACCATTTGTGATGGCAGTCACAAATGACAGCCACATCTGCTGCTTTAAAGTAGTACAGGTTCTGGTAAATACATAATTTTTCAGTATTCAATTAAGGGTTCTCTCGATTTCTTATTTTTTTCCAGTTTCCATTTTAATCAGTGTTGTGAATTGTTACTTATTTTGTTTTTTTCACATTGTAAATGTTACATTTTTCTTGTTTATCCACTAAAACAGCTTGCATGCAATGACTTACAAGCTCCTGGAGTTTTGCAGCAGAAATATATTTACACAAGAATTGCAGGAAACATTGTATCATGTATTCAAACATTCCATTTTTTTCCAAAAAGTAACAATATTTCTTTTTGGAACACGCATGCAGCCAATAGAAAACAAGATGCAGTGTTTGTCATGGAAACAGCAACACCTACTGCTCTGAGAAACACAAGTTCTGTCACTTTGTAAAAAAGTTTAGTCTGGTTGAACGGCTGAATACACTAAAATTAAAATTCTACTTTTAAATGTAAAATATTTTTTATGTCTAAAATGCTTGTTAAACAATTTTCAGTGTATGTAATATTGTAAACTATGCTGTATTCACCAAAATCAATTTACTTTGTCTTGTATTTTGTCCATGTGTCCTTGCTTAATAATAAATGTTCTTTTTTTGATCATTGCTGTTGCTTCTAGTAATTCTTTTTAAAAATTCCAATCCATTTTAATCCAGCAATATAATAATTTTAAACAATAGTTGGCTTAAATAAAATAACCCAGCATGTTTGGTAAAAACATGTAACCCAACCAGTTGGGTTAAAATAACCAAGCAAGTGTTCTGTAGAATATTTACCCAGCGCTGGGTTGCCAAATAACCCAAGTTGCATGTGTTATTTTTAACCCAGCATCTTTTAGAGTGTATATTTCAAACAGAACTTAATACAACTTAATTTAATTATTCTAATTTAGCACAAAAAACAAAGCTTTATTTGTTTGTTTTTCACACAAGATTTGGAATATATTTTGCACAAGCTCTATTGACTATTTTTATTTGTTTGAAATGACCTGAGGGTGAGAAAATTTTTCAATTGTTACTTTTTGCCAAAGATATTCCTATAATATTCTCTCCAAAGCCCATTTGAAACCTTATTTCCATGCCAGCTGATGATACCGGTCTGTGTCTTTCAAAACCCAGACCCGTGACATTTATTTATTCAAATCACTCCACACCGAAGCGATACGTTTTCTTCTTGCCATCTTTTGCTCGACTGCGGAATGAATCAAGCACCACCCTTGATGGATATCCATGCGGTTTGGGACGTGTGGGTGGGGGCATCGATTGTACGATCGCGGCCCCCGACTGCAATCATTTTCTTAAGATGCATGCCGCCCTCCCTCTCCTCTCATATCATCTAAAGCTATTCCTGAACAGTGATTTAGGAGATAAATACAACCTAAGAGTTGTCATGGTGATTTAGACTCGGGAGGTGGGGATAAGACGGTGCTTTCCTGAGGAGGAGGAGGGTGAAACAAAGACAAAGAGGAGGGTGAGAGACACTGAGCTCGAGAAAGAGAGAAAGACAATATGGAATACCGTTGCCGGAGGGCATGAAAATGTGTAGAAACCCACTTGATTAGTTTGTGCTTCCCTCTAAAACGAAAGCGCTAGACAAATAGTGATTGCACATTAGAGCTGTAGACCATGGAGTGAGAATGGGTTTGTGCGTGCGGCTTGATAGGTAGTGAAAAGGACAGCGGAAACGACTTGACGTGAAGACGAGAGCCTTCGGCTTGGATAAATAGATGCTGTCTAATAAAGTGCTTTTGAATAAGTCCCATCACCTTTAGTGTCACATTTGTTGATCTGAATGCATTTTGAGTGCACTGTCCATGATAATAGGGCAATCTGACCTCATCAAATGACACCTGAGGTAAACAAACATCTTCAAAGATTCACTATCATCTAATGTAAATCATCTCAAGGGCAGTCGATAAAAAACAAGGAGAAAGACGGATAAATATAGCCCTGAACCAAACCCTGCAAAAGCCAAACCCAATAGACTGCTGAACACGAGCCTGTCAATCCAATCATAGCCTGACCTGAGCTTTAGGAAGACTGACTCGGCTCTCCTGGGACTGGCTGTGATAAAGGAGGAAGGAGAAATTATATGAAAGGAAAGAAAACACATAGAACGTCTGTTCCAAAACCTACAGAGCTGCTCTGAAGTCAGAGGGAATACTTATTTGCTTTGTTACTTATTGCTTTACTTTGGAAAGTAGTGTCCTAAGTTAACTTTGCATTACTTTTCTCACCTCTCTCAGATTTATTTTTAAACATTGTATATGTATTTAACCCCATTATGTGTCACTGCATCCAAATTAGGGTTATTACATCATTAACTAAAACTACAAATGTGACCCTGGACCACAAAAAACAGTCTTAAGCACGGCTATAGTTGTAGCAATAGGCAACAATACATTGTATGGGTTCAAATTATCGATTTTTCTTTTATGACAAAAGTCATTAGGATTTTAAGTAAAGATCATGTTCCATGAAGATATTTTGTAAATTTCCTACTGTAAATATATCAAAGCTTAATTTTTGATTAGTAATATGCATTGCTAAGAACTTCATTTGGACAACTTTAAAGGTGATTTTCTCAATATTTTGATTTTTTTGCACCCTCAGATTCAAATAGTTGTATCAGGGCCAAATTTGTCATATCCTATCAAACCATATATCAATGGAAATCTTATTTATTCAGCTTTCAGATGTTGTTGTAGTACACATCTCAATTTCCAAAAATTGACCCTTATGACCAGTGTTGGGGGTTACGCATTACAAGTAACGCAAGTTAATTAATATTACTTTTTTCAAGTAATAGTAAAGTAACGCATTACTTTTGAATTTCTAAGAAAATATCTGAGTTACTTTTTCCAAATAAGTAACGCCAGTTACTTTTTTCCCCATTTATTGATTGACAAGTCTCCTGTCGGGAAATTGGGAGTAAACATGATGTTACTGTATTCTAGACTAAATGTGAACATGCATTAATTCATCTCACTCACAAAAAACAGATTCAGTATAAAAACAGTGAAATGCAAAGTCAGAATATGACGCATCTACTGTAGCCTACATTTTCGCTGTGTTCACCCCTCATCACACCACAGCTGTTTCCTCCAGCGAAAATGAAGCACATTAATGCATACTTTATAAAACGATCCTGTTGCCATTTTCATTTGAAAATTTAACTTGCAATCGTTTCTAGTGCATGTGGCAAAGAGGTTTGCATACTTCAGCTAAGGAAAGAGGCTTGTACTAGAAATGCAAACAGTAAAATTTTGTATTTGTACAGTAAACAGGTGTGTGTGTGTGAGATCAGAAAGACTTGTATTTGGCTTATTCAGTAATCAAATGTTATACCTAACTATACAATACAGTGGAATATTGCAATAAGTATAGAATACCACCCATATTAGTCAAACATTTTTAATTTTATTTATTTATTTAATTTTTGTTATTATACCCTCATGAAAAAATGAAAATCCTAGAATCGCCCCTGTTGAACATTATAACAATTTGCTTTATTTACCGGTGTTATTTATAAATGTAATAACTTTTGTGCTTATTTGTGTTTAACCTAAACTACAAGTAGCGTTAATGTAGACTTACATACTGGTAGCCTATCTAAATATGATTTTATAATTTTATGCTATATTGACCTGCCTCATTACCCTCCACTATAATGAGCAGCAATAAACTACATTTTGGTATTTTATAATGCCTAGTCATACTTCTGTGGATATTTTGGTGAAAGTAACTCAAAAGTAACTTAAAAGTAGTGTGACGCATTAAAATTCAGAGAAAGTAATATTGTAATGTAACTAATTACTTTTAAAAGAGAGTAACTGGTAATATATAATGTATTACATTTTGGAAGTAACTTGCCCAACACTGCTTATGACTGGATTTGTGGTCCGGTGTCACAAATAAGAACTAAAACAACAGTATACAGAAATACAAAAAGGTCCCACTCTATATCAGGTGGCATTAACTACCAAGTAATTGTACAATGTACTTATTGTGTTCATTTTTTATTGCAAAACAAAAAATAAAATCACAAAAACATGCAACAAAATTAACAAAACTGTAATGAAAATTAAAACGAAAACAAACATTTACTTGGTGTGCTGCTGGACTAAATGTGACCTTGGAGGCTTGGACCACAAAACCAATCTTAAGTAGCACGGGTATATTTGTAGCAATAGCCAAAATACACTGTATGGGTCCAAATTATTGTTTTTTCTTTTATGCCAAAAATCATTAGGATATTAAGTAAGGAGCATGTTCCATGAAGATATTTTGTAAATTCCTACTGTAAATATATCAAAACTTATGACTGGTTTTGTAGTCCATGGTCACAAATGTGAATCACAACTGCACAAAATACTGTATCATAATTTCTTTTGGAATTCTCATGCAGAAAGTGAAACTCAAGATGCACTATTTGTGATGGCAATCACAAATGACGGCAATACTTGCTGCTTTAAAGTAACACAAATTCTGGCAAATACATATTAATCATTTTTCAGTATTCAATTAAGAATTGTCTTGATTTCTCATGTTGCCAGCTTCGATCTTAATCAGTGTTGTGAATTGTTACTTTTTTTTTTTTTTTTTACATTGCAAGTGTTACATTTTGCTATTTATCTGCTAAAACAGCTTGCATGCAATGACTTACAAGCTCCTGGAGTTTTGCATCAGAAATTGTTTTGCGGTAATTGCGGGAAAAATTGTATCATGTTTCAAACATTCCATTTTTTCAAAAGTGTCAATATTTCTTTTAGAACTCTCATGCAGCCAATAGAAAACAAGATACAGTGTTTGTCATGGCAACGACAACACCTGCTGCTCTGAGGAACACAAGTTCCATGATTTTGTAAAAATAGTTTAGTCTGATACATATACATTTTTCAGATCGATTTAATTCATCACAGTGCACTGGGATTCCCTTTTCAGTGATGGACATATGCAATGTTTTCATAGAATATGTCTAAAATGGGAAGAGTTTTTGTGTCAAGAGCACACCTGCAATGCATGTCTAGATAGACAGCTCACTTGTTTTTGGAGCAGAAGCTTTAGTGACTGATGGAGTGGGTGGACAACTAATCACTGACGCTATCAGCATCTGTATGGCTCAGATACACAACCACCCCTTCTCTCTGACAGCAATGAGACATTTCAGAATGACTACCTCATGCATACAGTGATTCTTATACCTGTACACAAATAGGTCTGGTGACGTATTCTATTATGAGGGGTGTTTACTAAGGAAAGCCTCACTAAGTATTGCTACATTGCACTTACAGACATTAAATGGACCAAACAAATACAATAGACCAGGGTTGATTAAACTAAAAGCACAATTAATAAAGTTTTATTGAATTATTTTCATTAATATTCATTTTTATTAGGTTTAAGTATTAACGTAACTAAAACAAAATAAACTAAAACTAGTACATAATAATATTATATAGACCTATTTAAAAAGCGAATACGAAAATTATAAAAACACAACTACAAACAACTACAAAATTATTAAAATGATAACCACAAGCTTTGTGCCAGGAATACTATTAGAGTTAACAGTTTACTTAGATGACATCTATTATTTAACAGACATCATTTTTGTAGACATCATTTATTTATGATTTCGGAATGGCTTCCTTGAAATATTGATCCAAAAGGTGACGCTCAATACAATAAAACTTTGTAGGCAGATTTAGAAAAGTTTACTTTAAACACAGCGTGACACCTCACAGCTGCTACAGGGAGAGAACAGTACACATACATCAGAAGATTGATATACAGATGTAAAACGCTTGTTTTCTATGTTTCTTTGAATATGCCAGTCACGCAGGCGCTTTGTGCTGGTTTCTTTCTAATCTTCGTCATTTCTAAACATCTGTGCATAAAAGCGTTTGGTTTTCTCGCCAGGCTTTTGTAAGGCGCTAGTCTTTGTCAAGCTGATGTGAAACAATTTGTGCTATGAAAAGCTCCACATAACTATGAATTGAATTCTCTCACAGGTGAGTTTTGTTGGACGTTTGTATGTTTCGTGTACTCTAATTAGTCATTTAATTGCATTTCACGATTACATCACCTTCAAAACAGGTTTGAAACACCGCATTCTTACAACAAGCATCATACTCTTAATAGTGAACTGAACCAACTAAAATGCAATTTGTATGGTTTTATTATCAGTTTACAATGTTTTAATCTATTCTGTTCTATTTATAATAAGTTTTCTGTAGTACCCTGATGTTACGGTGCACAACAGTGATGGTTTTGAAGGTATATATACTGTATACATATATATAGAGAGAGAGAGAGAAAGGAGGGGTCTATTATAGAGAGGAATCTATGTTTCAGCCATACAGACCAGTTTTGAAACTTGTATGGTATTTTTGGAGATTGGCAGCATGAATCAGCATCTGTTTTATGGATCGGAGCGGGACACTCTATAAAATGTGTCCTTTAATGCTCCACAGAAGAAACAAAGTCATACAGTTTGAAATGATGGGTGAATCTCACAAAAACATGTCTGGGTTATAATTCACTTTATATTTCACATAGAGAAAAGTCTATTTTAAGGAGCATTTAAAGGAACAGTTCACCCAAAAATTAAAAATTGCTGAAAATTACTTATTGTTTGAAAGAAACAAATCCGTCATTTGCTTCCGCCTAAAATACAAGTCCATAATCCATAACATTACTTTCTCCTAATGCTTAATAAATGTGTGGGCGCTTGTTTTGAGAGACAACAGGAGATGGAGTTTTTGCCAGTTGAGGTCAAAAGTTTACATACACCTTGCAGAATCTGCAAAATGTTTATTATTTTACCAAAATAAGAGGGATTTCAAAATGTGTATGCATTTTTGTGTATTTGAACTCTTTCCAACAATGATTCTATGATTTTGAGATCCATCTTTTCACACTGAGGACAACTGAAGGACTCGTATGCAGCTGTTACAGAAGGTTCAAACGCTCATTGATGCTCCAGAAGGAAAAAACGATGCATTACGAGCCGGGGGGGTGTAAACCTCAGCAACAGAATATTGATGTGTACATTTTTCTTATTTTGCCTAAATATCATATCTTTTTCATTTAGTACTGCCCTTCAAATGCTACAGAAGATACTTGCATGTTTCTCAGAAGACAAAATAAGTCACATTTACCCTGATCTTCACATTCTTAATGCATCGTGTTTCCTTCTGGAGCATCAGTGAGTGTTTAAATCTTCTGTAATAGTTGCATATGAGTCCCTCAGTTGTCATCAGTGTGAAAAGATGGATCTCAAAATCATACAGTCATTGTTGGCAAGGGTTCAAATATACAAAAATGCTGAAAAACCAAAGAATCTGGGGGACCTGAAGGATTTTTCAGTTTAACTGTTCAGGATAAACAAGGGAGTCATAAACAACTATCACCGAACAAACACACACACAGCTGTGGATCATTCAGGTAACAACATAGCATTAAAGGGCACCTATTATGCAAAATCCACCTTTAGAAGGTGTTCACAGTGTGCATAGCCATCCCAGAATGATAAAAATACATCCAGCCTTTTTTTTTTTTTTTTTTTTTAAATCAAACCATGCTCAAAAAACAACTTTGGAGCCTGTCCGCAAAATTATGCCACATTTCGGTAGCCCCGCCCACCACTATTGACTGACAGGCTGATATTACTATATCCTCAGCCATTTTGTCTGCGTGCGATCGGCTGTGTCAAGGCAGTGTCCTGTCAGGAACACCCTTGCTCTGTTTCATGATCATAAAACATTGAAGGATGTTAGTGTTTCTGCTGTAAATGTCTATTGAGGCTTTTTAAGAGTTTTACTAAATGTTCTATAAGTCTATGCACAATCTGCGATTTGGTTTTACAAATGTTTGTAAGAGTTTATTTATATATCTTTTTGTAAAGTTCATTGATTTTTTTTATATCTGTAAATAATGGAAAGTAATTACATTATACAAATTTACTTGACGAATATAACAAAATCAGTAAGGTATAGAGTTTATCTTGTTCCTGACTATTTATTCACTTAGTGAATTTAACTAGGAAAATGTGAAGCTAAAAGTTTTGTAAGATCATCTAACGGGCTACTGCAGTTATATTCTATTCACTGGCACTCACTAGGTGCGTTTACATAGAGCATTGTAATCGGTTTAAAATTCTAATCCGAATGAAAATGCTCCATATAAACACTTTAATCTGAATAAAAATGCTCAAACCAAATTAAATTGTAATCGGTTTGTGAGGGGTGGGATAAACCTTTCTATAAACGATCAAAATACAAATTCTGACATGTAAACGCATTAAACAGATTACTTTGCACCTACGTCAAGCAGGACAGGGGTCGCGCCAACATGGGGGGCATTCGCAGGCCGTGGCCCGCTGTGCATCCTCTCCCCTCCTTGCTAAACGTGATAGATTTCGAAAGCGAAAATAAAACCAGTAAAACAGCACTTATAAGAAAGAAACTGCACGCTTTATCACAGATTGCACGCTTTGATTCATTGTTCAGCAACTCTTGGTAAGAAATCGTGTATTTGTTCCATTTAAGTACAGTAAAAATGCAGTAGGCTCTATCAAGGCTCTGCCCCCTTCTGGAGCTGGGCGGCAAGTTGCAGCTCATTTTTTTTAATGTAAGGGAGCACTTTTTAGACCCGCCCCAAAAATGACACTTTTCAACACATTATAATAAACGATCTGTATTGTATTTGGATCTGAAACTTCACAGGCACATTCAGGAGAGCCATAAGATTAATATTACATCTTGTAAAAAGGGGCATAATAGGTGCCCTGTAAGAATCATTTTAATAAATTCAACTAATATTTTCTCCTGTGGACTATGTAAACATCCTTTATGTGGAATACCTTTTTCAGGTCAGTACTGAAAAACAACAACACAAATTTTGTATGATCCCTCTTATTTTGGTAAAATAATTAACATTTTGCACATTCTGGTCTCATATGGACTGGTATTTTAGCTGGAAGCAATGGTTTTAAGTATAAAACGTCTAAATGATGGATTTGTTTCTTACAAACACAGCTTTTCGCTTTACAAGACATTAATTGATGGACTGGAGTGGTGTGGATTACTTGTGGATTACAAAGATGTTTTTATCAGCTGTATGGACTCTCTGACGGCACCCGTTCACTGCAGAGGATCCACTGGTGAGAAAGTGATGCAATGCTACATTTCTCCAAATGCATCTACACCCTGGATGGTCTGAGGGTGAGACGTTTTC
This sequence comes from Labeo catla, assembly GCA_012976165.1. Lineage (NCBI taxonomy): Eukaryota > Metazoa > Chordata > Actinopteri > Cypriniformes > Cyprinidae > Labeo > Labeo catla. The sequence continues at coordinate 58,029 of VONZ01000757.1, forward strand.
TTTTTGTACTACTACTTTAAGCACATCTGCAACTCATATCTTCATTAACTGTGATGAAATACAATTTTGGAGTTCAACGTGACTCGCGCATTATCAAGTTCCTCGCTTAGGCTCACAGTTGAGTTCACCTCGCGGAGTTTGGGTAACCACCCTTCTCATGTCTATTTCCACTTACTAGACGTCGGAAGCTATTTTAACCAGAAATCGCGTCAGCAGCTGATTCACTCTTCTTTGAGGTGATGTACCATCGCTGGCCAATAGCCACGTCCACATCCGCGAGCCCAGAGCGCAGCGGCACCAAAGTTTGTGCGTAAAGAAGGCGGCGCGCGCGGGGCGCCATGACTCACTCACTGTCACCTCCTCTGAGAAATACTGATGTCCCGAGGACCCTTCCGCTCAAATGTGCGTGTGGAAACACAGAACTGCACTTGACTCGCTAAACTTGAGCTCTGCTGTTTCCACAGCGATGACAGGAGAGAATGAAGCGATGAACCGGAGACGCGCTGCGCGTCCATCTACCCAAACACCTCCGGATCGAGTTCTTGCGTTCACTGACACGCTGCTGAGGTGAGTGTTCAGTCAGTCGTACAACTGCTAGACTACACAGAGCATGCAATCATTAGGAAATATTCTTTTTCCGTTCACAAACTTGGTGTGATGTGCGCTGGAGTGAGTCTACAGGTTCTTATAACTTCACATACGTGCTTTTTTGCGTTCTTTCTACGGTCCTTAAAATGAGGGATTGAGTGTGTTCCCGTGTTTGGTCGTTGTGTGCATACTGATGTAATGCATCGATCAGTCGTGTGTTCCAGAGATTTCTGCGTCCTCTCCCAGCTGTCACAATGATTTATGCATGATGGGCAACATGAAAAGGTTACTCTTGTTGTCTTGTATTGACTGGAGCAAAAATAGTTTGATTATAATGGAGAAATTTCCTCGACTCTGTCTGCTCAAAAACAAACTGTTGAATCAGAAAATGGGAACTATGGTGGTGTACATATTCTGACAAGAAGGACACACGCGCATATAGCTATATGCATAAAGATAATGCTGTTGCTTTTCATTTATGATAGTAAGATGTTCAGAATCTTATATTTAATAAAGGAAATGATTAGGCTAATCATAATTGTATTTTGTTCTAATGAGTTTCTGATTGTAGTAGCAAACAAATATTGTTTTATAAGATATAATATGCTTAAGAATAATATTTAAGGTGCTTTTTTTAAAATTTCCCAGTTTTTTAAATCATCTTTTATCCTTTACTGGTTCATTTTAAATGGTCATTTGTATATTTGTAAAAGTATAAATATTCCATCTCTCTTTATTAATAAGCACAATGTACTTAAAAAATGTCCTAATGTTTAATATTAAAATGTTTAATATTTCATGTCAATTGCATATATTTAAAAATGTTTTTTAAATCTATTGTGGATTTCATATAAACTGCACATATTAAGAATATTTTTTGAATTAGAATGCATATTAAGATTCATATATCTATATCTATATCTATATCTATATCTATCTATATATATAGTGACTAAACATTTAATTAAACATTACATTTGGAAGTAGAAAGACTGAAATATTTTCTTGTAAAACATACTAAAATATGTTTTGTGTTTACAGCTTAAAAATGGACAAAAACTGCTAAAATGTAAAATGTTGTGTTTTGTAGATAAACAAAATGTATACTACACGTTTTACTTATTTGTATACTTATTTTTTTTATGAAAAAAAAAAAATATTTAGCATCAATGTATCTACTTAAATGCATTAATTTATACCAAAAACAGTAGGGTAACAACTGCAGGTTACCACTTTAAATTGAAGTAGTAAATTATAGTAGTAAATTACAGGGTTTTTAATTTTGAGTAAACTATTGCTATTAAAAAATATTATATATGGTTAAATATGTGTGTATATATTATAGTTTTGAATATATACACACACATACTCAATCTGAATGAGCGAGTGAGGCAGAAAAGGTGTTTAAGATGGTGAAAAACAATATATTTCATAATAAGATATTTTCAATAACTTTACTGTTGTAATTAGATCAAATTCTTTCTTTGTTCCATAGACTGTGACCACCTTCAGATTCAATTACTGCACTTTTTGTCGCTCTTGACAGAGGAAAGAATAATGCGAGTCTCTCAGCATGCATTTTTTCTCTTGTTCCTGAAGAGGAATGTTCTAGAAAGACCTGAGCTTTCAATCAGGAGACATACGGATGTCCGTGTGCCCTCTTTACCCTCTGCTGAGGTCTCAGCTTTGATGCTACATAAACACTGAGTCACAACGAGCAGCAGCCAGTGACGGAACGCACTTCAGTGTTTTTGAAGCCTGTACATTAGGAAGCTTTGACTCAAATTACCTTTCAGTGGTGAAGCCTAAATATTTACCTCTCTTTATGTAAAAGCAGGCAAGCGTATCCATTAATTTCACCGGAGGCTTCGGCGATTACAGAGGGAGCGCTGTGGCTATGGTTATTGCGTGCCCCTGCAGGGCTGTGATAAGTACTAGGCAAAGAAGACCAATAATTGTGATTTAATCTCAGTCCGAGTGAGTGCAGCCTACACCTACAGGTTCTGGAAGGACCACAGAGCTGAAACCCAGCGAATCTGTGATGAGCGAGACTGTTGGGCCGCCCGCAGGCCGCCCTGATTTCTTTACAATCTGTTAATGAATAATAGAGACTCCTCTAAAGTCCTGAAGGAATTGATCAGTCTAAAATAAACATCGATTAATCCTCGTACCGTTCCAAAAATGCGTTAGATTTCCGGTTCATAAGCCACCGTAGGGAAATAACAAGAAGACTAATTCAAAACAGTGCATTGTTAAGAGTTACGTGTTAAATTTTGAAGTAGAAAGACCAAAATAATTTTTTGTAAACATGCTACTATATTTTCTGTGTTTAAAGCTGAAAAAGGTCAGGACAAATACAGCTAAAACTTTAAAAATATAATAAACTAAATATTTTTTAAAATAAAATAAGAATAATAAAGTGATAAAATAATACATAAAATATTTAAAACAGTACAATTTTGAAATATTTTTACTATTTAAAATAACTGTTTTATATATATATGTTTTTTTTATGAAAATAAAAGAAAATACTTAGCATAAATGAATAAACTTAAATGCATTATTTTATACCAAAAAACAAAATGAGCTAGATCAGGTAAAAATAGCTCTTCAAGGTAACAACTACAGGTTACTACTTTACATTGCTGTAGTAAATTATAGTAGTAAATTACATAATTTGCATTAAATTTCGAAGTAGAAAGACTGTATTATTTTCTACACATATTTTTTGTGTTTAAAGCTGAAAAAGATCCAGTTGCATGGACATCTAATAAAATAAATATATATTTGTAATAAAATAAGATGAATACAATTATCAAATAATACATAAAATATTTTAAAAAGTAATAAAAATTAACTCGTTTTTTTTTTTTTTAGAAAAAGTACAGTAAAAAGTAAAATTTTAAAATATTTTTACTATTAAAAAAAATATATATAAATATATTTTTTTATATATATATATATATATATATATATATATATATATATATATATAGTAGTAGTAGTAAATTACATAATTTGAATTGAATTTTGAAGTAGAAAGCCTGAAATATTTTCTTGTAAACATACTACAACATTTTTTGTGTTTAAAGCTGAAAAAGGTCCCTTTGCATGGACAAAAACAGCTAACACTTTCAAAATCTAATAAAATAAATATTTTTTTAAATAAAATAGGAATAAAAATGATAAAATAATTTTCAAATAAGAAAAATTAACTTTTTTTTTTTTAGTAGAGCAAAAACAGTAACATTAAAACAACATTAGTTGTTGTTGTTGTTTTTAACGAAATAAAAAAATTATTTAGCATCAATGAATAAACTCATTATTTTATACCAAAAATATTACCTTAAAGGTCAAAAAAGCTCTTTAAGGTAACAACTACTTTACTTTGCAGTAGTAAATTATAGTAGTAAATTACATCTTTTTTTTTTTTTTTGGGTGACCTATTGCTTTAAGAATATTATATAGGGTTAAATATAAATATCTAATATTAAATATAAGATACATCTCTCACAAGACTAGACACTTATTTGCTTGCCTTTGTTTCCTGAGGTGATGAGCTGTTTTGTTCAATTGTTTCATGTGCATGGCCATATGGGTGCCAGTCTGGCAAAGCTCAGGGTCTCTTACTGATGTTAGTGAAAATCATCTGGCTGTCAGTTTAATTTAGTGTTTGCTTGAGGATTAAAATCATAAATGCTTCAGTTGTGTCCCTCACCACAGGCGAAATCTAAGAGTTTCGTTGATCAGATTGAGCACTGCTCGAATTAAAATTTCTTGATATGCAGCAATACATCACTTGCTCACCAATGGATCCTCTACAGTGAATGGGTGCTGTCAGAATGAAAGTCCAAACAGCTGATAAAAACATCACAGTAATCCACAAGTAACCTACACCACTCCAGTCCATCAATTAACAACACAAGCCAAAAGCCACATGTTTGTAAAAAGCAAATCCATCATAAAGGCGTTTTAATTAATGTTTAAACTGTCGGTTTTGGCTACTCAATAAACCATAACAACACTTCCTCCAGTGAAAAAGTCTGTCTTCAATTGCCCTCTCAAATCAAAACCCACCCACAAATTTGTTTAGAACTACTTTGGACTGTTTTTGTTTGTAAACAGCGCTTGATCTGTGCATATTTCTCTCCTGATTCAGACCAGATGACTTTTTCACTGGAGAAAGCTATATTATAAATTATAGACTTACCAGAAACAATGCTTTGATGTTAAAAACATGAATTAGTTTCTTACACACACTTTACAAGACGATAATTGATGGACTGGAGTGGTGTGGATAACTGTAATGTTTTTATCAGCAGTTTGGACTCTCATTCTGACGACACCCATTCGCTGCAGAGGGTCCATTGGTAAGCAAGTCATGTAATGCTACATTTCTCCAAATCTGATGAAGAAACAAACTCATCTACATCTCAGATGGTCTGAGGGCGAGGAAATTTTCAGCAAATTGTCATTTTTGGGTGAACTATTTCTGTGCATAACTCAACTGAAGAGGATGAGCGTTAATAGCAGCTCAGGAGAGAGTGGCACAGGGTCGGACGGTGTAGCGCAGGCAGGAGGGCTGGTGTGCAATGCGGCATGGCAGCTCAAAGCGAGCCAGCTGAGGCTCTGAACAGCTGGCGTATCAGCATGGAGTTCCACTCAACGCGCCGGTGAGGCCCAAAGGTCAGACACCGGTTGATGTCGTGATGGGGAGATCAGAGACAGAGAGACCGTTGAAAGCACGCCGAACTCTACTATCTACCATCCTTGCACTATTATTATCATGCTGAGCCCGCTGAACCCTGGACACGATTCAGTTTCTCTCGCCTGTGTGTATAAATACAATGGCAGTTGCGTTTAGACAGGAGAGCGAAGGAAATGAATACTGACACTCACAAAACAGCGGAAGGGAGATAATGCTACAAGGGATTTGTGCTAAAAAACTATTTTTTGAAGGCAAAATTTGTATCGTACGTGATTCATCAGTACATGTTACTTGTTTGTTTGGATAGTCTTTCATCAAAATGCAATAACTTTCTCCAACTGTGAAAAGACTTTTGTTTTTCCAGGTGGGTGGGGGGAAATAATATTAATCATTCATTTCCCAGCCTGACATCCACAGACAAGTGAAATCCAAATCTTAATGCATAACATATGACTTTTCTGAATGTCTAGATGTGCCAAAGCGGACCAAAAGTAATATGAATCAGCATTTTATACCTTATAATTGAAAAGTCTCTCATGTTTACCAAAAATGCATCAAAAAAGCAGTAAAAACAGTAATATTTTGAAATATTATTACAATTTCAAATAACTGTTTTCTACTGTAATATATTTTAAAATTAAACTTATTCCTGTGATGCAAAGCTGAATTTTCAACATCTTTACTCCAGTCTTTAGTGTCACATGATTCCAAGTGATAAGAAACATTTCTTATCATTTACAAATTTGAAAACAGTTGTGCTGCTTTGCATTTCATATCTTCAGGATTTTAAAATCAAAAATATATACCATTCAAAAGTTTAGGATAAGTAAGTTTATAATGTTTCTTTTGCTCACCAAGGCTGCATTTATTTGATCCAAAATACAATAAAAACAGTAATATTGTGAAATATTATTACAATTTAAAATAATGGTTTTCTATTCTAATATAATTTAAAATGGAATTTATTTCTGTGATGCAAAGCTGAATTTCCATTGGTCTTACGTGTCACATGATCCTTCAGGAATCATTCTAATATGCTGATTTATTGTCATTGATGGAAACAGCTGTGCTGATTAATATTTTTGTGGAAACAGTGATACATTTTTGTCAGGACGACAAATACAAAGTTCAAAAGAACAGAATTTATTTAAAATAGAAATCTATTTAGAACATAAACTGTCACTTTTGATTCTTGTTGAATTAAAAAATATATATTTTTAATTACTTTAATTAAATATTAATTTTATTTTAAAAAAAAAAATGCATTGACCCCAAACTTTTGAACGTAACTTTATGCTGGTTATTTTCTAATTGATTAACTAATGTCCAATCAAGGGAATTAATTAGTTCACCAAACATCACCTTTGTTGTGGCTTATACTTTTTATGTCTTAAGAGAAGAAAGAGAATGTTTAATGGGTTTGTTTGAAGTGAATTTCGGGAATACCAATACTTTGTGTTAATAAAGTCCATGTGTGTCTTTCTCAAAAATAAAGGTTTTTGACACTGATGAAGAACTTTTAACATCCATGAAACTTTTGGTTGCACAACAGGTTCTTTAAATTACTAAATGTGACCACAAAACCAATCATGATGGTCAGTTTTATTAAATTCAGATTTATGCATCACATAAAAGCTGAATAAAGTTTCCCATTGATGTATGGTTTGTTAGGACATGACAATATTTGGTCGAGATACTGTACAACTATTTGAAAATCTGTAATCTGAGGGTGCCAAAAAAAATCAAAATGTTGAGAAAATCACCTTTAATGTTGTCCAAGTGAACTTCTTAGCAATGCATATTACTAATCAAAAGTTAAGTTCTTATACATTTACGGTAAGAATATCTTCATGGAACATGATCTTTACGTAATTTCCTAATGATTTTTAGCATAAAAGAAAAATCAATAAGTTTGACCCATATAATGTATTGTTGGCTATTGCTACAAATATACCCGTGCTACTTAAGACTGGTTCTGTGGTCCACTGAACAGTACTTGAAGGAACCCGAAGTGGTTCTTCTATGGTTGTAAACCTTTATTTTTGCGAGCGTGTGTCAGCAGCAGCCTAACAGCTCGTGTTTTCTAAAGCACAATTGCTGGCTGAGTGAAGCAGGAGTAATTTTGTGTCCTAACACCTCCGTAGTGTCCAGCCAGCAGCGAGAGTCACCTCTGTGCTTCATTAAGCTGGAAATCAGATCAATATTCCTACTAATGTCGGAAACGTGAGAGCGTCTGAGTAGGAGTGTTAAGCTTGCGTGCATCTCTCCCCTCAAAGTTAATTGATAGAGTCACAAACGGATCTCATTAGAAGTAATTAGTGTCAATCTGGAAGAATAATAGCAGAGTAATGAAAAAGATCATCGTTTTTTTCAGTTGAAAATGAAGCGTGTGGATGCTTTATGATCGAGTGGTTTTCCGTACTGTCACAGCCTTGAACAGTTGAATCTATCCTGACATCATTATAAACAGAGAAGCAACAGACGGCAAAAAAGATTAATTTTCCTGTCTGTCTGATCTGTTTGGCAGAAAATTGGTTAAGGTAGAAAAATGTCAGAACTGAACAGAAGATTTTAATTTCGAAAGGTCAGGAAGCCAGAAATCTCACAAAAGAAACAAACCAATACGTCTTTGTCGACAGGCGCCGAAAAAAAGGGGGATTTTGTTGTGCAACAGTGGGGTTTGCCTGAAATCATGCGATAACTTACTCAGTTTTCCTAACTTACTCAGCTTTTTTTCTGTCTTATGGCAAGCGCAAGAATTGGCTTGATTAAAGTGGGAATTAGGGAGCATGAAAATGCCAAAAATAAAAACATTCTCTGATTTTTTTTCTTTGAGGCAGGCTTGTGTTTTTGCCCAGTGGGTGTGTTTTTCACAACTGTGAGGTACAAAAAAAAAATCTGTTGCTGTTTCGCTCTGTTCAGAACTGGCCAGAGTCTCACAGGACACGATCTCGTTAAAACCCCTGTGAAAGGTCGTTTTTTGCATCTGTGGTTTCCTTTGCTCAGAAACAATCTGAAACTCGGGTTTTATGTTCTGAAGAAAATGAGAGTGGCTGACAGAGCGTTACTACGCTGGATGCAGCTTCCCAGTTGCTAAGGTGCTTCTGTGTGGTTGCTAGGGTATATTTTGAGTTGTTTTTACTGTTTTTCATGCAATGTGCATCTGGAGGTTTTTATACCAGCAAATGAAAATAATGTGCACAAACTGTTAAAAGTATGTGGAATAGTATTTATATTATAGTATATATAGAATAAATATTGTACCTGTTTACATTTCACTGTGTCAAATGTTTTTAGAATAATCTGTTATATGGCATTTCATCTATCCAGTGCTTGAGTTGCTGTTAATGTTTGGCTTTCGATGAAGTCAGTGTGGTTTTTTTCCAATGTGTTTTTGGGTAAATGCCTGAAACAAGGTCTCTAATGAACACAAGCTCAAGATATTTTCACCATTTATTCTACAAAATAAATAGCCAACTCGTGATTTGCTTGTTAGTCTTGACAAAGTCTTGAAATTGAAGATGATTTTAATGAGTAAGACGTCTAAGAATCATAAACACATGATCACAGAGCTGATTTTCTGCAGTAATCAAAAATAAATGTTGCGGGAACCTTGATAAACTTCCGGGTTGCCCTACAAAAATGCATCTTTATAATATAGGAATTTTTAATGATTATTTTCACCTCCCAGGTTTTGGTTATTAAACATTTAGAACTTCCATTTGAAAATTACCTCTGTTATGATTGTTTTGATGTAGTTTCACTTCACACTTTTGTTGTTCTGGCAGGTCAAGTCATTGAATATTAAACAGGAGTTCATATGTAAACATGGGCGGTCATATGTTAATGAGCTCATTATTTACAAGCCATTTTGAATAGCCAACTCGTGATTTGCTTGTTAGTCTTGGAAAAAGTAAAACTGAAGATGATTTTAATAAGTAAGATGTGTAAAAATCATAAACACATGATCACAGAGCTTATTTTCTGCAATAATCAAAAATAAATGTTGCAGGAACCTTGATAAACTTCTGGGTTGCCCTACAAAAATGCACTTTATAATATAGGATTTTTTATGATTATTTTCACCTCCCAGGTTTTGGTTATTAAACCTTTAAGACTTCTGTTTGAAAATGACCTCTGTTATGATTGTTTTGAAGTACTTCGCACTTTTGTTGTTCTGGCAGGCCAAGTCATTGAATATTAAACAGGAGTTAATATGTAAATATGGACAGCCATATGTTAATGAGCTTATTGTTTACAAGTTATTTTGAACAAGCTGTCTTTGCAGCTTCAATAAAGGCTTGCATTGTGAATGTCAGAGTATGGCTACAAAATCATTATTTTTGTACCTTAATAATCAGAATTGAGTAGTAACTGATTACATGGACTACGTAATCAGATTCCAAAAATTAAGTACTTGTAATTAGATTAAATTACATATTAAAATACTCGTAATCAGACTACAGTTACTTTTTATGGATTACATGATTACATATTATTTACACAATAGCAATAAATTATTCATAATTTATTCATTCTCCCTAATTCCTCTTTTTCATCTTTTAAATATTCCTTTCTAAAATAGCCTAGTGCTTTTATAAACTTCCAGTTTTCCAGTTTTGTGGAAATTCACATAAAGACCAGTCATTAGTCCGGTTGCGAAACAGCATTTGATCAATGGATTTACAAAAATCATTTCAGGTTTAAGTGTTTCAATATTGCATCCACTACTGATCAACTACTAGGTTATTTAACCATGTATTACTATGTCTTTATAAAGTTTTTGTTTTTCAAACACAATGTACAATTTTATGAATTCACAAATTGACAAACTTTTTCTCATTTCTCTTCCTCTTTCACCTAATATATGTACTTGAAGTACCCCTGAGATTTAAAAATAAATATTTTAATAATTAAGTATCACATTTGCATGTTCATGGTTCTCTGATGTTGTTTATAGACACAACACGCAGGTAAACAAAAAAAAATACTTCATTTTTGTAAGTAAATGTTTTATTTTGATTGATTTTATAATGACTTATTTTAATTTAACATTTTTATGATTTAATTAATTATGAGCTTTCATTACACTCATAAACCCCCCCGCAGTTCCTTCACAAACCCTAGTGTGGGAAATCTTGACGTTACGTAATGTTTAATGCACTTCATGTTGTTAATAACAATGAATGGAATATATTAGACCAGTTTTTCAATATTATTTATAGAACAGATGGAATGTAGAATTCTAAAGGATTATTTCACTTCCCCGTGTCATCCAAGATGTTCATGTCTTTCTTTCTTCAGTCGAAAAGAAATTAAGATTTTTGAGGAAAACATTCTAGGATTTTTCTCCATATAATGGACTTCAATGGGGATCAATGGGTTGAAGGTCCAAATTGCAGTTTCATTGCAGCTTCAAAAGGCTCTACACGTTCCCAGTTGAGAAATAAGGGTCTTATCTAGCGAAATGATTGGACATTTTCTAAAAAAAATTATATACTTTTTAACCACAAATGCTCGTCTTGCACTAGCATGACCTCATGCATACATAATTACGTACCTTGAAGTAGGCAGAAGTCGCAACCCAGTGTTTATAAAGCGAACGTGCAAAGAAAGTCAAATGCCCTTTACAAAAAAAAGGGTAAAACAATGAGTTTTCACCCTGCCCTACCTTTTTGAACACAGATGAAGAACTAACCGCACGTAACCGCTAGTGCAAGATGTGCATTTGTGGTTAAAAAGTATGTACTTTATTTATTTTTATAAAATGACTGATTGTAAGACCCTCAGTTGGGATCATGTAGAGCTCTTTGAAGCTCCAATGAAACTGAAATTTGGACCTTCAATCTGTTGATCCCCATTGAAGTCCACTATATGGAGAAAAATCCCGGTATGTTTTCCTCAAAAACCTTAATTTCTTTCTGACTGAAAAAAGAAAGACCTGAACATCTTGGATGATATGGGGGTGAGCATTCTGTAGAAAAAAAGTATATTTCAGTTGTGTGTATTAGACAGCAACTGTTCATTTTTGTTTTGTCCCATTTGATTTTGTCTTTGACATGGTGAATAAATCACTTCAGGAGAAACGTATAAATAAAAGCTTTCTTGTTGTTGACGATCCCTCATGGAGAGAAATCCATTTGCAGGCCCTTTATCGGAGAAATATGAATTAATGAATCTATATATCATTATCCACCGGAACCGGCTCGTAATTTTATGCTGAACGATTGCACACTTCATTATAATGCAAGAGCGGTGGTTTAAAAGTTGCCCGTCTGATAAATGAATCCACTTCACTGATAAAGCTCCATTTTCTGTGTCTGCTTTTTTAGGGTTCATCAGTCTTCAAACCAAACCAGCATGGCGGCTTCCCGACCAAATCTCTCCTGATTGAAGCCGCTCGCCTAAAATTTGAGTGACGCACTGAGAACTGCTCTTCAGCCAAAAATATCTCCTCAGCGTATGCCAAAGTGCTTTTAGCTTTGTCCTTGTTATCCGCTTTGCAACCTCGGTGACATCAGCCAACGCCATGCAGACTTTCAATGCGAATCCGGTTCTGGAGTGACCCTCGGCACCACGTGAACCGCTTCCAAGTGCTGCAGATGTGCACAAAAAGACGAGAAACTCTTGTTTTAACATTAAGAATGTGCAAAGAGAGATGCAGGTTTGTAGAACGCTTCGACAACTTCGCACGTGGATTCATTGATGCATATCTAAGACGGATCGCTCATGCATCAAACCTAATGCCTGGAAACTACAGACAAACCTCTTTTGTACCTTAATAGATCACACAGATTGCAACAACAGTGATTGTGCCATTCTCATTGTTCTGTATGATACTGCAGCTGCACATGGTTATGAACGTCAAAACAACCCTTGAATTTATGACTTTATGACAAAAGAATCTGACATTCTCCGCAGCATAATATGTTTAGTTCCTCTTGTTTATTCCTTCACCCACAGCTATTTTCCACGAACATACTTCATTAAAAGCCTATCTAGGAGGAAGGAGAAATGAGACACAACAGGTTAAATTTCATCACGTTCCCTCATTGCAATGTTGGAAATGCCCAAATGTTCTTGTACTGCGGCCAATGCAGTAGTGACTTTTTCAATGTTTTCTTGGAGGGGATCCAATATTAAGGTGCAAAGCGAATTTACGCCGTCGCTGGATGCCCAAAATCAGACTTTATTAAATGCCTGGACGTCTTGAACAAATGATCCCCCTCAAAGACAACATGACCCCGGAGTCGTTCCCTGAAAACTGTAGCAACTGCAGCCAGGTTCTCAACCCGGAGCTGAACGTCATGAAGGCCGTCGTTCTAGGAATGGTGTTGGCCATCTTCATCATTTTTGGCGTTCTGGGCAACATCCTTGTTATCCTTTCAGTGGCTTGCCATCGTAATCTTCGCACAGTTACACATTACTTCATTGTGAACTTAGCAGTCGCGGATCTTCTGCTGAGCTCTACGGTTCTTCCGTTTTCTACCGTATTTGAGATGTTGGGTCGTTGGATCTTCGGACGGCCATTCTGTGATGTTTGGGCAGCAATGGACGTCTTGTGCTGTACTGCGTCCATTATGAGCTTGTGCGTGATTTCGGTGGACCGATATATTGGCGTTAGCTATCCTCTGCAGTACCCATCTATTGTAACAGAGCGGCGAGCGTTGCTCACACTCGTTGTTTTGTGGGCTCTGTCCATTACCATCTCAATCGGGCCTCTTTTTGGATGGAAGGAACCAGCGCCGAAGGACGAATCCATATGCAAGATAACCGAGGAACCCGGTTATGCCATTTTCTCCGCATTAGGCTCCTTCTACCTCCCTCTAGTGGTGATTCTGTCGATGTATTGCCGGGTGTACGTGGTCGCGAGGAGGGAGACCCGAGGACTGATTAGAGGACAGAAAACGGAAAAGTCCGATCACACCACCGAGGCGGTTACTTTGCGGATACATCGCGGGAACACGGCGGTGTCTGAGGACGAGGCCTTGCGCAACCGGACACACTTCGCACTGCGTCTGCTCAAGTTCTCCCGGGAGAAAAAGGCCGCTAAGACTCTGGGAATCGTGGTTGGATGCTTCGTCCTTTGTTGGCTTCCGTTTTTCCTGGTTCTTCCGATCGGTAAGCGTTTTACTTTTTTCATTTGATTACATGCAAATACCAGATTTTGAGGTGAAGATATATTAGTCTGATGGAAACTTAAGCCAAAAATTATCATTATATATTTTTTTCTTTTTTTTTTGAGAATGATGTTTGTACTTTATCTGCTTTTCAAACTATTTTTTTTTGTCATTAAAATTTAGTGTCACACCAATGACACATTTAAATAATTTATATTTGAAAAAGTATGTGTAAATGATTAACTTTTACACATAATAATAATTACCATGTGCACAATTTGAAAAGCCTCTTCTTCCTCCCACTTTAGTTGTCCAAAGATTTTTGAATTGTTTAAAGAGCATATGGCTTTTTAAAGTGTCCTAATATTGTGTTGGAGTCCCCTACAACAGGTTTAAATGCATCTAAGATCAGAAAACATTGTAATTTGTCAATGATTTCAAAACGGTTTGTTCGAATCAGTTCTGAGCATAATGTCTGTAAACCCCTCCCTTCCATAAGCCTACTCTGCTCTGATTGGTCATCTGGCCAAGCCTGTTTGCACAGAAAGGAGTACATGAGCAAGTTAGCGTGCATTACTATCTGTGTTGCCAAGTCCACGGTTGTTTTTTATTGTCACGGGTCAAAGTGACCTCAATATTGTCATATTTACCCCCTGGAATGCAAATTTACCAAGGGAACCCTAAAAAGCATGTATTTTACACCCCTGAATGTGTTTTTTAATGGGGGACCCCCCTCAAATGCCCTAGTTTTGAGTAGCAAATGGGTTGGTTTTGTTGTGAAAACCTGGCAACCCTGAGCTGCATGCATCTTTACATAAAACGATAATAAAGTGATCCAATCCGTTCTTAAAATAATGACATAAAAACATTTTGTGTAACACTTATGCATGCGAATCGTGCCCACAGCTAAAGTTTAGCTGCTAAACTGCAAACACTTCACAAAACAATAACGGTGGATATGTTATCTGAGTGCTAACATGATTAACTGATGAAACAACAGAGTTTGATATTTTGAGCATATCAATCGTACTTACAGGTTGTGGTTCGGAGACTCTAGTTGGTCCAAATAAAGAAAGTATTGACTTATCTTTCATGGTCAAGCGTTTAGCAAATCTGCCGTTGAACTCTCCAACAGTAGAGAATCAGTCCTCAGTAAAAGGTTCAAATTGTATTGCTGTGGTATCATGAAAAAAATGAATTTGAAGCACTGATTCTTCACAATCATCATTTTTTGTCAATGAAAAGAAAACAAACTTGCTTTCAAAGCACAGAAATCAGCTCCAGAAATCATTTCCTGATCATTTACTCACCCCTTGTCATCCAAGATGTCCATGTCTTTCTTTCTTCAGTCAAAAAGAAATTAAGTTTTCTGAGGAAAACATTCCAGGATTTTTTTTCCTCCATATAGTGGACTTCAGTGGGGATCAACGGGTTGAAGATCCAAACTGCAGTTTTAACGCAGCTTCAAAAGGCTCTACATGATCCCAGACGAGGAATAAGGGTCTTATCTAGCTAAACGACTGGACACTTTCTAAAGAAAAATAAACATTTATACACCTTTTAACCACAAATGCTTGTCTAGCACTAGCTCAACTTCACACATTAGTAATCACATTGGAAAGGTCCACATGAAGTAGAAGTACCGACCCAGTGTTTACAAAGCAAATGTGCAAAGAATTAAGCCAAATGCCCTTTACAAAAAAAAGGTAAAAATGAGATGGAGTTTTTTGTCCTACCCAACTTTTTTGAACCGAAGTACACGGATGAAGAACTAACCATGCATGACCTTTCCAATGAGATTATGTAATGCATGAAGCCGTAGCTAGTCCAACAGGAGCATTTGTGGTTAAAAAGTATATAAATTCATATTTTTTTTTAGAAAAGGGGGTGAGTTAATTATCAGTAAACTAATTCTTCAACACTGGTAACACCAATGACAATTTAATTATTCACATTTTAATATATAATATTTTAATGTGTTTTTGTATAATTTTAGAAAATTCATTTTTAATGCATTTATAATTTGATATTTATTTATGTTAATATATATATATATATATATATATATATAACAGTTAACAGTTAAATGCAATCTTTAGCTAAATAAAATACATTTCAATTAAAACTAAATAAAATCCAAATAAATTATTATTATTTTATTATTATTTTTATACTGCATATTATAATGTTTTGTTACTTACATTTTAAATTATTTTAACAAAATAGTGTAGAATTTTAATATCTACTGTAAAATGTACACTATATATATATATATATATATATATATATATATATATACACACACACTTTTTTTTTTAAAATCAGTTTACAGGTAGAATGAGTATTTTTTTATGGAGTTTTTCTTCACTATTTGTTAATGTCTGTCACCATATTTTGCAAATGACTCTCAGATGAGCCATTCACCTATTTGGCAAAAGCATGGACTGGTATGCTTTTTTTTGTTTTTTTAGTCTAGAACATGCATTGATTTAGTGTGACTGTGTTGGTCATTTTGCATGTGTTATTGAAGTGTAAACTTGGCAAAGTTAAGGAGATGTTGACCTTTCCCCATTCAGATCGATAGGAATTGTACCGAGTACTGCATTTTCAAGACAGCCACCAAGTGAACCAGTTTACCTCAAAAAGGACTTTTTTAAGTGGACATTGTGGTTTAGAAGACTGAAAATCATTAGAAGAGAAATAGTGATTCTTTTTGCAGTGTGTGAAAAATCTGTATGTGATTTCCTTGAAAGAAACAGGGACATGGGCATTTTTTAGGTTTCCTGTTTGATGCTCAGAAATTTTTCCAAGTGCTAGAAAATAGGAAAATAATTACCTCAAGTGGGTCAAATGCTGCCATGTGGAGAATCAAGAAGATTGGTAAAACATCCACGTAGTCCATGTAGGACTTTGCTGTTAGTATTTTAGAGATCATGTAAACAGGTCGAAAGAGTCAACTCAGCAAATCTTGTAGTGCAGCAGAAGTGTTTGTTGTGCCAATGGTTTAAAGGATGTTTGTTTAAACCTTCATTTAGAGCATTCTCTCAGACAACAGGGTCACGGGTGTTTACGCAATATGTTTGGCTTCAGAAATGAGTTTCACAGAGAGTCAGAACCATCTGTAATTCCCTTAATGCACAGCGGAGCTTCTGGGGTTCCCCAGATATGCATTTTAGCTGTTATTATATTTCCCACCCCTGCATCAGGGCTCTAGCGAGACCTTTCGGTTCAAGGTCAGTCAGAGTTAAACCACATAATAGACTCTATTCGGTCTCAAAGAGAAAGAATTCAGTAAACTGTATTATTGGAAAGCCAACGCAAACAAATAGCACTGTCTGATGAATCTGCGGTGAACGTGGGAGAACGCTTACTCAAAAGAACATGATTATGAATCTGCATGGAGATTTATAAGACACACGATTTGCACGATATTGAATCGCTTACTAATTAACTGGCATTAAATTGCATATAATAGAGTGTTTAATAAAGCTCAGGGGATTCAATGACCTTATCAGTATGACTCAGTCTGAGACAAAACAGCACATGCTCGCTCCTTGTTTAGTAACAGTGAAATCTAAAACACTGCATTCAATAGGAAAGTTGTTCGTTTAATGTTACGCCGGTCAATGCTAATCTATTTTTGCATGTATGACATCTTGTTGTAAAGCTGAGAGATGTTTTCGCTGTTGAATTTATGCTTAGTAAAAACAACAGGTTAATTGTTTTCCCAGTAAACTAATTACATGCTATTTTCATCACATAAACCATTGGATGCCTGGAGCCAAAATCCTTCATATGGATGCTGTGTGGTATAATATCGAGGGGATTTCGCTGACAAATGTGGGTATTAGGATGAAGAATTTGCCCTTTGGACAGACATTCTTCTCTGTAAATCTTCCCTCAATGCTTCCAATACAGTAGCAGCAGAGAAGAGAGAATCACTTTAATGCTTGGTTGATTCTTAGGAACATCCTCCGCATTAAAGTCACTATCATAATACTGCATAAACACACCGGCTTACCTAAAGACGCACAGAACATAGCCATTTGTAGCCAAAGAAAACAGTTCTTTAGAGGCAATCCGTACAAAAAATAACCATGGTAAACAGTTAAATTATTATTATTGTGCATGCTTAAGAGTTAGGGATCGTTCTGAAGACTTGAGGGTCTTTATGAAAGACAGTAAGCAAGCAACAGTGCACTCACATTTAATTCAGAAAATGTTAAATTCTTAAATTAAATGATTTACTGGTTAATTATATAATGCTATATATCTATAGATGTGACCATGGACCACAAAACCAGTCATAAAGGCCAGTTTTTTGAAACTGAGATTTATACATCATCTGAAAGCTGAATAGATGAGCTCTTAGGAGAGGACAATATTTGGGTGAGATACAACTATTTGAAAATCTGGAATCTGAGGGTGCAAAAAAAAATCACCTTTAAAGTTGTCCAAATAAAGTTCTTAGCAATGCATATTACTAATCGAAAATTAAGTTTTGACATATTTGCGGTAGGAAATTTACAAAATATCTTCATGGAACATGATCTTTACTTAATATCCTAATGATTTTTGGCATAAAAGAAAAATTGATAATTTTGACCCATATAATGCATTATTGGCTACTGCTACAAATATACCCATGCTATATAAGACTGGTTTTGTGGTCCAGGGTCACATATCTATATATATCTATACATCTCTCTCTGTCTCTCTCTCTCTCTCTCTCTCTCTATATATATATATCTATAAAATCATGATTAATATATTATTTAAAAATATATTTTTTAATTGCTACCTCTGTTTTTACACTTTCAGACTATGCATAGCCTTTAAAAACAAATATTTTTAGTACTGCACATTATGTTTTGATGCCTAAATTCACTTTTAGCATTTAAAGCATTTATTTGGACAAAATAGTGTAGAATTTTGTCATAATTGTAGTCGGAATTGTCATAACTGTAGAATCTATGCATCACTGAAAAAATATGGTGTTAAAACAATTTACACTCACAAATTGCTAGCAAATTTTTACAATAAATTACAAAGAAATGGCAAGTAACAGAATTTAACATGAAATTAAGAAAAAACTTAAACATAAAACAAAAACAGACATAACATTTTTTTTTATAAAATTGACAAACACTCAACAACATTACTATTATATTTTCTATTCTATGTACAATAAAATCAAAGTAAAAAATTCCAGTTCGTAAATCAGTAAAAAGCATTTTCATTACTTGAAATAAAATTTACATTCACTGAAATGAAATATAAAAAAAAATGCTAAAACAAAAGTCTAAAATTTAAAATAAACCAAAAAACGGACATGAAAACAAAAATGACTAAAAATGGCAAACACTCAAAGAAATGGCAGAATAGAATTAAACATTAAATTTTAAAGTAGAAATAGTATTTTCTTGTAAAATGCATATTTATGAGTATTTAATTTTAATATTTATTATTTAAAAAATTGTTATATTTAAATGCTTTTTCTATTTTTATACTATGCAAAGTCTTTAAAAACATTATTGTTTAATAACAATTAAATGCAGTCTTTAGCTAAATAAAATATATTTAAATTAAAACAATATAAATTATTGATATTATTTTATGCTGCATATTTGAATGTTTTGATGGCTAAATTCACTTGTAGCATTTAAAGCAATATTTAAATTTCATTTTTTTTTACTTTTAATTTCAATTATTTTGATAAAATTTTGTTAAATCTATGCATTACTGAAAACAATTTGGTGTTGAAACAGTTTAAACAGAAATTGCTAGTAAATCTTACAATAAATTACAAAGAAAAGGAAAGTAACACAAGGAACTTAACATGTTTTTGAAGTACAAATAGCATTTTATTGTAAAATGTATTCTAATAATCTTTTATTCTTGAAAATTAATTTTTACAGTGTAAAAAAAGTTCTGTAAATCCGTAAAAAGCATTTTCATAACATTAACAAATTAAATATTTAAGAAATGCTGGAAATGCCTAATTTTGGTTGAGTTTATGTTCTAAAATAAACTAAAACAAAAATCTAAAACTTAAAAAAAACATAAAAACAGACACAAAACCAAAAATGAATAAAAATGACAAAAACTCAACAAAGGCACTATTCTATTTTCTATTCTATTTAAAATAAACTACAAAAAAAATTATGTGTATTTTACAGTGAAAAGTTAAATTTAAATAAAGAAAGAAAGAAATATTCTGAAGCACTGAAAATAAATTTTCACCCAGAAACTACAATAAATTACAAAGAAATGGCAAGTAATTAAACGTCATTTTGGAATAGAAAGATTGAAATAGTATTTTTTTTTTTGTATAACATAATTCAGCACACTTCAAAAATAATTTTCTACAGTAATAAATAAATAAAAGTTTTTGAAGCATTTTGTTAAAGAGATGTGAATTTGTGATGATTTACGTTAGGAACATTAACTGCTGCAATGGTATTCTGGCAGAAACTGCTTTTACTGTAAATTTAATTAACTTAGTATCTTGCATGCGTTAGTTTGGTGGATCAGTAGCCGTTCAGGACGTTTGCTGTCACCTGTATCCGAGTCTGTTAGTATGTGAACACGTTCTCTTATATTTCATGAGTCGTGAGCTCCGTGTATAATCTATTTCCAGGCAAACCTGCATCAGACAGGCATGAATTGCATGACAAAACCCCTGCATGTGTTTGAGGGAGAACACGGTCACAGCGTGACATATGCATGAGCCCTCTGCGAATCTTTAACGTTGAATTCATGTCTGAAATTCTCACGTGGCATAAACGCTCTCTTTTCTCTGATCATTTACTCAGACAAGGAACCACGGGAAATGAGGTGGGAGGTACCAGACTGCTCGGGCTGAAAGAAATGAAATTGAAAAGGAGCTCAGTCATCCTGTATTTTTGGAAGCATTTGCAGACTCGATGCGTAAATAGAGTAAAATGCAGTAGGGATCCGCGAGGCTTTAATAAATAATGGGCATCAGTATCTGCGGTGGTTAATATTACATTAGAGCTAATATTAAAGAGCAGCGGGCTTGACATTAAGAAAAGTACACACAAACGTTTTTATGTCTACAAGGTTTTGAGAGCAGTCGAGTCATTTTCAGACAAAGACACTTTGTCCCCATGTGTCCCCATGACTTACACTGAGATAATGAACAGGCTGCTAAAATAAGTCACTTTATTTGACAGATTTAACTTCAGTAATGTGAAAGTTGTGAATTTGTAAAATAATACAATTATTTTTAAATGAGTGTTACAGGAATATCAGCCCTTTGCATCATCTTGTTTATTTATTTTTTGCTTTTATTAAAATGCATTTTTTCATCTTTTCTATTTTATGCTATGATAATCATTATTATCAACTAAAACTTTTTTCATTTTAATTTGTAAAGTAATTTTTAGTAATTTTGTTGAGTGTTCTTGTCATTTTTATTGCTTTTTTTGTTACTTAGCAAAAATGAGACTTTTCATCTTTTTTGTCATTTTATTTCAAGTAATGAAAATGCTTTTTATGGATTTAGTTTTAGTTGATGATGATTGTCATAGCATAAAAACGCATTTTAATAAAATTGCAATTTCTAATATTGGTTTTTCTGTTTTTTTCAGGATATTTGATAAATAAAAAGGTTTTACAGTGTTTATTCAAAATAGAAATTTTGTTTTACAATATACGCTACTATTCAAAAGTTTGGGGTATGTACATTTTTCATTCTTTTTTCTTTTTAAGAAATAATACTTTTATTCAACAAGGATATGTTCAATAGATAAAAAGTGACAGTAAAGACTTATTGTTAGAAATTATTTATATATTAAATAAATGCTGTTCTTTTAAATTTTCTGTTTCTCAAAGAATCCTGATAAAATATTAAGCAGCACAACTGTTTCTTATTATAAATCAGCATATTAGAATGATTTCTGAACAGAAAATTCGGCGCCGCATCACAGAAATAAATTCGGTTTTAAAGTATATGAAAATATGAAACCAATTTTAGAAATTGCAATAATATTTCACAATATTACAGTTTTTTCTGTATTTTTTTGCTTTTATTAAAATGTTTTTTTCACCTTTTTTTAATGCTATGACAGTCACTATCATCAACTAAAACTAAATCAATAAAAAGCATTTTCATTACTTGAAACAAAATGGCAAAAAATGAAAATGTCACATCAGTTGTTTCGTAAGTACTTAAACGTAGTTACTAAAAATTACTTCAATTAAAATAAAAAAAGATAATCTAATTTAAAATATTAACAAAAACTCTCACTTTCTGTTTGTCTGACATTTCAATTAAGATCTTTGAAACTTCATATTTATATTTTACATTTTTATTATATATTTATATGCTTATTTATATTATTTCCATATTTGTTATATATTTTATATTTATATTTCATATTTCTCATATTTGTGGGTGTAAGATCATATGTTTTCATAACTAAGACAAGTTATTCTTACACTCAATCTTACACTCGTCGTACTCTAATATGCTGATTTATTATCAGTGCTGGAAATAGTTGTGCTGCTTAAAGGAGAAGTCCACTTCCAAAACAAAGATTCACGTATAATTTACTCACCCCCTTGTCATCCAAGATGTTCATGTCTTTCTTTCTTCAGTCGTAAAGAAATTATGTTTTTTGAGGAAAACATTTCAGCATTTTTTTCCATATAATGGACTGATATGGTGCCCCGAGTTTGAACTTCCAAAAAAGAGCTAGCGCGGTGGGATTGTGTGTTGGTGAACATATCTTTCCCTCCGTGCCATCCTGGTTGCGGCTTACCTTCCCAAACGATCGACACGACCGTTGTGTTCAGTGTTGAGTTATGCTCACGCTGATGCAGTGTTTGTTGTTGATTCATGTTTTGCGAGGACATGATCATGGGCGCACTTTGCTCGCGAGCCGCATGCTTTTACGTAAAGCCGTGGCTCACCCCGACTGCTTCTCACTCCGGTCCTTCTACTTCCGGGTACGAGGCCGTTGCGAGGTGCGTCAGTGGCGAGCATTAGGAAGCAGGGAAGGTTCCGCCGGGTGGAAACCCCGCAAACCTCTCGCTCCTCGCGTCCCTCGATCGAGCTTTCGAATGAGTTTGTTAGTCTGTCTCAGTACAGCTGACTTCTTATTCGGAGCTCCTAAATGGGCGAAAAATGGTTAGCAGCAGCATCGCTAGGAGGGCGTAAAACTGTTTAAAGCTGAAGTTTCAGCTGAGCAAACCTCTGGGGGGTTGATTCTCAGTTTGAGGTGGATGCTAAAATGGCGGCCGTGCCTGAAACGGGCAGCCAAGGAAGGGCTGATTAATAGACATCTGGGTAACGACCTGTATGCTCGTTTCCAGTGCCTGTTTCCTGGAAGTGCACGAGAAGTCAATGGGATCGCAGAAAGCCCGTTTAAAAAAAAAAACAAAAAACGGGTGGATCGTGATAGACCAACTTCTCCTCCTTCACCACCCTCGATGGGGGTCCAGCGAGGGGGTTCAGGGGTTCCCCAGGCGGAGGGGGCATTTGCGGGGCACTCCCCGCAAAACGCCGCCGCTTGTTGGATTCCTCCCATGACCCCCGTCCAGAGCCTGTAAGTTCTTTCCGGGCAAGGCTTACACGGCTTCTGAACGAGCTGCGTCCGCCTTACATGCTACGGCCATCCTCTGGGCATTCAGGCCGTGGCGTTGTGAGTTCGATATGAGGGTGGTTCCAACCTAGAGCTACGCTGGGCACTTACCTGGTTCTCTGCATGTTGGCAAAGTCACACCGTGTTCTTGGGGCTTCATCTCCAAGCACGGCGCTCTTTGCTTTATTCAGCGACATCCCCATTCCAGGTACATCGATCTCCCATTAGCTTCTCGGGAAATACTTGACTTGGCTACGCGACTCAGGTTGCAAGGCATCTGCTGAAGTCTATGGCATTCTCTTGCAATCGACTCAGGGCGAGAATGCTGTGGTTCTTAAAGCGGAAATCGCAGCCCCCCTGGGAAGGGTGCGATAGAGCCTGCCTACCCCGGCAGCCAAAATGAGGGAAGGGGTTTTTCAGCCCCTACTTCATTGCACTAGGATGGGTGGTCGACTCATGCCAAGGGATATTTTGAATCGGGCCCTTTTCAAGCTCCCGTTCAAATGTTAGCCCTGGAACATACAGCCTTTGTGGGTCTGGGCTTAAGATTGGTCGGTGGCGTTAAACCTGAAGGACGCATACTGTCATGTCTTGATCCTTCCAAGACTTTGTCTTCAAGGTCGGACTCATCAGTACAAGCTTCCCCCTGCAGCCTATCCCTACCGCCCCATACCTTTATGGAGGTCACAGGGGCCGCCCTCGCCCCCTCGGGCATGTGCATTCTCAGTTATCTCTGTGACTGGCTGTCCTAGCACACTCACGAGGTTCAGTTTGCACTCTCAGGGATGTGGTTCACAACCACTTGGCTTGATTGGGACTTCAGGTCATGGGGGAAAAGAGTAAACTCTCCTCAGTACGGGGTTTCTCTTTTCTCCGTATGGACTCGGTCACTGTTCTACGCGTTTGCCTAGGACTGTGTACAGTCAGTGCTGTAGTGCGCAAGTGCACTCCTGTTCACCACAGCGGTCTCCTTCGTGTACCAGGGCTCCTGGAACATATGGCTTCTTCAGCCGCGGTCACACTGCTGGACCCGATCCATATGGAACCGCTGTAGCATTGACGTCACACCAAGTCCCGAGATGGGCGTGGCACCAGGCTCACATCGTGTGTACATCACACTTTGTGTTGCAACCTTCAGCCCTTGGGGACACGTTAGTTCTGCGGGCAGGTTGCCCCTGGGACAAGTGTCTAGACGCACTGTGTCTCTACAGTTGCTTCCAAGTCAAGCTGGGGTGCCATGTGCAACGGGTATGCAGCCTCGGGGTTCAGTTAGGCCTTCGGCTGCTTTGGCATTCAATTGCCTTGAGTTGTTGACAATGCTTGGGCCCTGAGGGGTTTCGGCCTCTGTCGCGACAAGCATGTGTTGGTCGGCGCTGACAACACAGCGACTGTGGCATACACCAACCACCAGGATGGTGTACGCTACTTTCACATATCACAACTCACCCGCCATCTCTTGCCCTGGAGCCAGCACAGACTCAGGCTTTTGTGCGCCACTCACTTTCTGGGTGACGGGTTCGCCCCGAGGTGAGTGGAGGCTCCACCCTCAGACGGTCCAGCTGTTTTGGAGTCAATTCGGCCAGACACAGGTAGATCTGTTGCCTTACCGGAATCCACTTATTGCAGTAGGTAATACAGTCTGACCAAGGACTCCCTCGGTTCAGATCTGTTGACACTCAGTGGACCGTACGGCTTATCCCCCAGTGAGCCTTATTGCACAGACAAGGTGCAATGTCAGGAAGGTTTCGAAACAGATTCTCTTGGTAGCTCTTTTGACCCAACGGAACTTGGTTCTCGGAGCTCGCGCTCCTACCATCGTTGCCTTCCTGACACTCCCCCCTGAGAAGGAACCTTCTTCCTCAGGGGAGGGGCACAATCTGGCACCTGCGCCCAGATTTCTGGAACTTCCTTCTATGGTCCCTGAACGCGACCAGGAAGCCTCCAGAAACCTTCCACCCACAATGGGAGGCACCCTTTGCACGACTGAGCCAGACGGTGGCATGTCCTGGGAATGGCGCAGACGTTCTTCCTAAGGGTAGAACCCACGGAATTGCAGCATTAAATCTGTGCTATCCCTTCTCCAAGGAGGCCTGGAAAGGCACCTTTCGGCTTCTACATCAAGGTCTGTGCACAGCCACCATGACTTGGTAGAAGGCAGATCGGTGGGGCACGATTTGTTAAGAGGTGCCCGGAAGGCGAACCCTCCCTGGTAGCACCACATCCCCTCTTGATCTGTTTATGGTCCTCGGGTTTACAGTAAGATCCGTTGAGCCCTCAGTCGGTTGATTCGGTGCCCTCTCCATGAGATGGCCTTCCTGGTGGCGCTCACCCCTGTTAAGAGCGGGAAACCTTTAAGCCCTTTCCGTCAACATTCGTGCCTGGAATTCGGGCCGGTGAACTCTCACGTTGTCCTGGGAACCCGGCCTGGATACGTGCCCATGGTAACCACCACTCCCTCAGAGCAGGTGGTGACCCTGCAAGCAATTCCTTACCAGGAAGATGACCCCAGCCTGACCCTATCATGCCTGGTCCGTGTCCCACACATTACCTGGAACGTTCTCAGCACTCAGACGTTCCGGTCAGCTCTTTGTCTGTTATGGAGGACAGCGGAAGGGGAAGGCTGTCTCCAAACTATGGATCTCCCACTGGCTTGTGGATGCGGTCCGTACGGCCTACCAGGCCAGAGGCTTGCCTTGCCCACGGGGAGTGAGAACCCACTCGACCAGGGGCATCGCTGCCTTGGCGGCTCTCGCAATGCAGCCTCCTTAACAGACATCTTCAGAGCTGCAGGTTGGGCTACACCTATACACTTGCCAATTTGCGCATGGAACCAGTGTCAGCTAGAGTTTTAATCGCAAGCTCTTGGCGCAGCACTCTGGTTGGGTGTAGAGCTTGCTTAAGCGCTTCCCCTAAATGGTGATTACGCTTCTAAGTTTCAGTAGGTTTCTTGACGCGAACCCTGAACACCTTCTCCATCACTTGGCACTTCTAGACGTGGCAGAGTTCGGCGGAGGAACTCGCTGCGAAATCTCAACACAAGGTATGGGTACTTTTCTAACTCTTGGTTGGATTTGTGCCCCATATGCAGTGGCTCCTTATGTGGCCCCATATGTGTATTTCCACCTATAACTCTCTGTGGTGCGGTGTTTCCCCTGAAGGCAGGTTTGTCTCTAAGGTCTGAGTTTGGCTGTCTCCCCTAGCGTGAGACCCACCTCAGGTCCCATATCTAATGTTTTCACGTTATACCCCCCCCCGGGCAGGTTGTGATCTCCGCAGTGCCTTTTTCCTACGGGAAACAGACACTCTCCCAACATTCGCAAGACACTCAGCCGCTCCACTGAGGAAAGGCCCGGCTGCAGGACTCTGCTATAACAGGTCAGTCCTTGGACGTTGGATGGTCGCAAGAGGTGAGCTGCACTTATGTTAACACATTGACTTGTTACTATCTGCGCTGACCACTCGTGACGCGGCCAGACTTGTGGCGTTTTTATATAGGGACCCCTAGTGTCGTACACTACTCGACACAACTCGGAGTGTACGACAGATAGGGAACGTCTCGGTTACGTATGGTAACCCTCGTTCCCTGATGGAGGGAACGGAGACGATGTGTCGTCCCTGCCACAACTCTGGACCGCCTCTGAGTGAGTTGAGACGCTCGGCTCCTCAGATCAGAACGAGTGAGCAGATGCACATGCTGCCCTATTTATACCCGGATGGCCGGGGCGTGGCCAGCTATGCAAATTCTGCACACCCAATTTCATTGGCCTTTTTCAAAACTGTCAGAGGTGTTTGGGCTCCCAAGAGCGACCCCTAGTGTCGTACACTACTCGACACAACGTCTCTGTTCCCTCCATCAGGGAACGAGGGTTACCATACGTAACCGAGGCATTCACATACGGCTACATGACACACTACATGAAAGATCATATTTGAAAACGCATAATAGGAGCACTTTAAGGGTGTTTGATCTTTTTTGCATGTTCACTTTGCAAAGACTGGGTCGGTACTTCTGCAGCGATGTAGGATGATTTCGAAATGATTTGTGAAGTTGAGGGAGAAAATACGATTTTTCGACATACCCTAACTGTCTTGAACCAGAATACACAGAGTTCAGAAAGAGCAAGACAAGACAAGCGTTTGAGATATAAGTATAGAAATTGTATTATTTTTATGAAAATAACTGATCGTTTCACTAGATAAGACCCTTCTTCCTTGGCTGGGATTGATTACAACTGCATTTTGGATCGTTTGAAGCTGTATTTAAACTGCATTTGGAAGTTCAAAATCGGGGCACCATATCAGTCCATTATATGGCAATGTTTTCCTCAAAAAACAGTTTCTTACGACTGAAGACAGAAAGACATGAACATCTTGGATGACAAGGGGGTGGGTACATTATATGTGAATCTTTGTTTTGGAAGTGAACTTCTCCTTTAATATTTTTTTGGAAGATGTGATTCTTTGATGAATAAAAAGTTACATTCATTTGAAAAAAAATTGACATTTTGTGTTACAATACATAGTACCATTCAAAAGCTAATATATATATATATATATATATATATATTATTATTATTTTTATTTTTTTTTATTTTTAAGAAATTAATACTTTTATTCAGCAAGGATGTGTTTAATGGATATAAAGTGATAGTAAAGACTTAGAATGTTAGAAAAGATTTCTAATTTGAATAAATGCTGTTCTTTTTAACCTTTTATTCATTGAATAATCCTAAAACTCAGGATCACAGGTTCCAAAAAATATTAAACAGCACAACTGTTTCCAACATTGATAATAAATCAGCATATTAGAATGATTTCTGCAGAATCATGTGACACTGAACACTGGTGTAATGGCTGGTGAATATTCAGCTTTGCATCACAGAAATAAATTATATTTTAAAGTATATTAAAGTAGAAAACTGTTATTTTAAATTGCAATAATATTTCACAAAATGACAGTTTTTTTTCTGTATAAATGTAACTTTGATGAGCGTAAGAAACTTATTTGAACAACTTACTGATCCCAACTGCAGTGTATCCACCTTATTTTTCAATGTGGAAGTAAGTCTAACACATTCTGGTAATGTGTCAGACATCCGGTTCATAATCCACCATAGGGAAATAACGAGAAGAATATCGAAGTGCAGTAAACGGTAAAACAGTAAAACTGTTTGCACTACAAACCAGTGTGTTCATAATTAAGATAATACATTAAAATAATATGGTAAGACACACCAGTTTGCAATATCAAGCAGCAAAACGAGCTTTTTGTGCAGCTAAAAATAGCTGGAAGTGGATGAGACCGGAAGCCAGACACAAAAAAAATAAAAAATAAAAATAAAAAATTTGTACAAATGGCTGCACCAACTCTCAAAAATAAGGTGGATAAAGCCTTTGTGGACATAATCTTGTAATCCATAAAAAAGCAACTGTAATTCGATTATATGATCGATCATTTTAAAATGTAATATACTCAAATTACGTACTTGATTTTTGTAAAATAATCCAGAGTACATGTGATCAGTTACTACCCAGCACATATTTCGATATTTAGTATTGAAGGGTAATGGTTTAAAAATTGGCCATTGAAAACCTATTTTTGTTGGCTGCTAATATGAATATTAGTTCCCTCCTTGTGGTTCCCAGTGTCTGTGTCGGTCCTTTGGGTCTGATGACTTAAGCCCAGCTTTTCAAATGAAAATTACTGGGGAAAAGCAGAAATTTCCAGACACAAAAGTCACAGTTTCCTGAGAACATCCTGGTCACTTTCTGTACTGTCCGTAACGCACGATTGTGTCAGAGGTCTTCGTGCGTTTACAGTAATTTACGATGACACTAGATGACACTCAGCGGCCCTTTCTAATGATGACTAACAGAAGATCCGGCAGTCAAGGACGCTGTATATGCAATGTGATGCTTCACATATGCAATGTGATGCTTCAGCAGGACCTGCTGGCTTGATTTAGCATCAGATGTATGGTTGTTTATTTCCGTCCTCTAAGCCTCGTAAATGGGCTTTAAACCACACCTCAGTGCGCCGAGGACATAACCTTTAATGGAATCTGACCTGATAAACACTCACTTTCATTGCTTAGCCTTTTTACAGGAGCAGTTTGCCACAGATGCACAGAAAGACTCGAGCAGACACGCTTTCCTAGCAGAAGACGCTTCTGAGGTTCAGTCATTATCATTATGGGCTCGGACGAAATTGCTTTTGTTTTTTCATTTTGATTTCTTTTTACGCGTCATTTAGTCGGATCCTATATTTATATTTCTGCACACATCGCCCGGGATAGAGTGAAACATCAGTCATTTGTTGTTTCCATTTTTATATTGTTCTCTCTCTTTATACATTAAAACGTTGTGAATTCTGATAAAAACAGTTTTGAGGATGAGTCGTGACCATCAGCAGCTGGATCAATCTCATAAGACTAGTCAAGAACATAACCAGGTTATAGTTCACTAATTTTTTCTATTAATATAAAAAATAGAACTTTATTTAGGACCATTAACTAAATATTGATTTAAATTTTAATTGTCATGAAAATAATGTTAAATTAAAGCATTTCTAGGGTATATTTTACTCCAAAATCAAAGCAAAGAAATTGATACAAATAAATTAAATGTGTGTACATTCAGATAAATGTTTGTTTATTTATTTATTTATTTATTTATTTATTTAAATGGATTGCCATGATTGCAATTTGTGGTTAATGTTTTTATTTGCCATGAAAAAATGTGAACAAACATGAAAAAAAATATGATGTCAGGTTTCCATATTTCCAGTTTATATTTCACTTCAAAACCAAAATAGGTAGTTTTTTTTTAAATATATAAATAAGTATATATTTATTTTTAAATAAATTACAAATAATAAAGAAAAGTACATTTTTAAATAACTTCTTTGTATTATAGTTATTATGCAATATTATGACAACAATTTGTGGCTAAAATATGTTTAATTAGCATTAAAACATTAATTTTGCAGGTTATATTTTACTACAATTTTTTTTTTAAAAAGAAATGTTTATATTTATTTTAGAATAAATTACTATGATTAAAATTCGTGGTTAAAAATGTGTTTAACTGTCATGAAAATAATTACATTTTTAAATAAATATTTTGTATTATATTTATTATCGCTTACTATGGCAACAATTTGTGACCAAAATGAGTAATTTATTCTAAAATTACTATATTACAATTTGTGCTTGAAATGTTTTTAGCTGTCACTGAAAATAAAAAAAGTTATATTTTACTCTAAAATCAAAACAAGGCATTTTTTAAAATAAATGTTTTATTTATTTAAAAATAGATTACAAATATATTTTATAATGTCATGAAAATAATGTCAAAATAAAGTAGTTCCAGGTTTTTCAGGTATTTTTCAGGTTATATTTCACTCCAAAATCAAAATAAGTACATTTTAATTAATATTTATATTTATTTTTAAATAAATTACAAATAAATTTTAGACAACAGACAATTTTTAATAAATATTTTGTATTACAGTTATTATGCATTACTATGGTGACAATTTGAGGCTAAAATATGTGTAATTGCCATGAAAATATTTTCAAAATAAAGTATTTCCAAGTTATATTTAAGGTTAAAATGTGTTTAACTGGGAGTTTTTTAATAAATAAATGACTGAAAGTATTATGGATGAATAAAATGCACATACAAATACATGTGAAAATAGATTTGTTTTGTATTACAGTCATGATGCATTACTATGAAGACAATTCGTGCTTAAAAATGTGAAATGAAAATAATGTCACAAAACCAAAAATGTTAATGGTCCTAAAAAAGGCAGGTCCTTTTCATTTCAGGCTGAAAAATGACCTGGTGACAGTAACTGTAGAAGACTAAAGCTCGGTCTACCCTCCTCCTCTGGATAGCCTGAAGAAACTAATGATTAAAGTGTGTCGTTTAGAGACTATTCCCACAGCCATGTCTGTCAGTCTCTGGCTGTCCTTTATCTTGTGTGTGTAAAAGCCCCTCTAGACTCGCTCTTAAAGTGTGCTACGAGACGACTCCAGCTTTCAGCTCTTAAGACAGATGCTGCGTCTCAAGGCCAGGTGGTTTTGCTAGACACTTTAATTCTTTTAATGGTACGACCAGCGTGATATTAGAAAAATCCAGTGGGTGTGTGAACGGTTAAATATATCGATGTGGTTGTCCTGTGCCTCTGTCCTTTATAACGCAGAACAATTCCCTTCCTCCGAAAGGTCCTCTGATCACATTGAGCCGGATTTATGACGGCAATTTGAATAAAACTATTAACCTTGATTAACGGAGGCACGTTCCAGCGTGAGATCAGATCAGATGCTATAAAAAGACTTGGCTGGCATTGTGATGCATGACGTAGTTATCCGTCCAGGCAGCGACGGCGGCGACGAGAACGATGCTTTCAAAAGCATTCACACATTTTTCTCTTTCACAGACATAACCTTTTTCATTTTCTGCACCTTATCTGTTCATTTCAGGTCCTATTAATCATTCCCATTGCATGACGCAGATGAGTCTTCAATCTTTTTCATACAGAGAATGAAATGGCTGAAAAACGTCTGTTTAACTGTCTTTGTAATTCCCAAAGCCTGGACTTCACTTGTTGATTGAGAACTCATTAATATCCAAATCCAGATTATTTTTACAGCACTTTCAGTGTATAGTTTATATGTGTCTTAATAAGCACACAATGTCTAGAGTCATATAAACACCTAAATCCTTTCTTTTCATCTTGGAAGAAAACTCATCTTTTTTTGAGAGTTCATTCTTTGTGTGCATGTCAGTTTACGTTTGATATCAGGACTGCAGGATAAAATAATCAATAATCATGTAAAAAGATTTTTGCTATTGTAGTTTATTGATCTGAGATTGATACCGATCCTATTTGCTTTTATACTCATTACAAATTTTATTGTGAATGATTTTTTTGTATATACATGTAGTATAAAAGAAAATATTTGGTGAAGTGGTCGACCAATATATTTAGTAAAAAATCCATGCTTTATATATTGTTTTATAAATATTTAAAAAATAAAATAAAAAAATAAAAAGTTTATATACATATTTTTAGATTTAGATTTTTATGTAATTTTTACACCGTTTTACTGAAAAATGTGCTCTAAATAATTTTATATATAAATATTTCATATATATAAAGTTAATATAAATATTTACAAAAATGTAAAAAATGAGGGTTTTTTTGTTAAATTTTGTAAATATTGTATACATAATATAACAAATGTTATATTATAGATGTTAGGAAGTGCCAAACAGGAAATAATTATATAAAATCTGAATATATAAATATAAATTGTGAATATATAGAAGCAAATATGAATGTATCGTTATAAGTCTGAATATATAGAAGTACATCAGAATATATATTTACAAATCTGAATATATAAATGTAATTCAGAATATGTAGTTGTAAGTCCGAATATATATATACAAATCGGAATATATATTTATAAATCTGATTATACAAATGCAGTTCAGAATATATAGTTGTAAGTCTGAATATACAGATACAAATCAGAATATATATTTATAAATCTGAATATATAAATGCAATTCAGAATATACAGTTGTAAATCTTAATTTATAGAGACAAATCAGAATATATATTTATAAATCTGTATATTTAAATGTATTTCAGAATATATGTAAGTCTGAATATATAGATACAAATCAGAATATATATTTATAAATCTGAATATATAAATGCAATTCAGAATATACAGTTGTAAATCTGAATTTATAGAGACAAATCAGAATATATATTTATAAATCTGACTACATAAATGTAATTCAGAATATATAGTTGTAAGTCTGAATATATAGATACAATTCTGAATATATATTTTTAAATATGAATATATAAATGTAATTCAGAATATATAGTTGTAAATCTGAATTTATAGAGACAAATTAGAATATATATTTATAAATCTGTATATTTAAATGTATTTCAGAATATATAGCTGTAAGTCCGAATATATAGATACAAATCTGAATATTTATTTATAAATCTGAATATACAAATGAAATTCAGAATATATAGTTGTAAGTCTGAATATATAGTTGTAAATCTGAATATATATATACAAATTGGAATATTTATTTATAAATCTGAATGTATAAATGCAATTCAGAATATATAGTTGTAATTCAGAATATATGTATATATATATATATATATATATATAGATACAAATCTGAATATATATTTATGAATCTGAATTTATAAATGTAATTCAGAATATATAGTTGTAAATCTGAATTTATAGATACAAATCTGAATATAAATGTCAATATATAATTGTAATTCAGAATAGACATAAGTAAATCAGAATATATATATATATAGATCTGAATATATAAATGTAAATTATGAATATATAGATGTATATCAGTATATATAGTTATGAGTCTGAATATATAAATGTAAATCGTGAATATGAGGTTCTGAATATACACTACCGTTCAAAAGTTTTGGGTCAGTAAGACTTGTAATAGTCTTTAAAGAAGTCTCTTATGCTCATCAAGGCTGCATTTATTTGATTAAAAATATAGAAAACAGTAATATTGCAAAATGTTTTTACAATATAAAATAATGTTTTTTATTTTAACATACTTTAAAATAGAATTTATTCCTGTGATGAAAAGCTGAATTTTTATCAGCTGTTACTCCAGTCTTAAGTGTCACATGATCCTTCAGAAATCATTCTAATATGCGGATTTATTATTAGAATGATCAATGTTGGATAATATCAACAGTTGTGCTGCCAAATATTTTTTGGAACCTGTGATTTTTTTTTTTTTCAGGATTCTTTCATTAATAACAAGTTTAAAAAGTACAGTGTTTATTCAAAATATAAATATTTTATAACAATGTAAATTATTTATTATTAACTTTTAATAAACTTTTAATTATTAACTTAATACATCCTTGGTGAATAAAAGTATTAATTTCTTAAAAAAAAAAAAAAAAGAAACAATAAAAATGTACTGACCCCAAACTTTTGAACGGTAGTGTATATATGAACAAAATTATACTTACTATATTATATAACTTAAAATGTGCTCTAAATTATTATTTAAAATGTGTCCAATTACAAATATATGCATATATATATATATATATATATATATATATGCATTATGAAGAATTTATGAATAATTCATAATTATTATTTTTTGATCCAGGAAATTATGAAGTAACTCTATGATGCCGATCTAGTTAAATTCCTCAAAGTGAACCCCTTAACGAATTTTTTAAATCCTTGTAAATAACGTGCTCATTTCCTGTGTCTTTTCCTATGTCTAGGTTCCATCTTCCCGACGTACAGACCCTCGGACACGGTCTTCAAGATCACGTTTTGGCTGGGCTATTTCAACAGCTGCATCAACCCCATCATCTACCCCTGCTCCAGTCAGGAGTTTAAGAAAGCCTTCCTGAGTGTGTTGGGCGCCCACTGCCTCCGCAAGAGATCCACGCCTTCCCATGCGCTCTACCAGAGCCACAGTCCGCGGCACGGCCAGTCTCAAATCCTCGGCCTATCGAGCCGTGACAACCCTTCCCGCCTGAGCCCGTCCTCTTCCATCGCTCTGTCCCGCAGCCCGTCCTCCCGGGACGGCCGGGAATGGCAGGCCCCTTCCCGGACGTCGTCGGCAGGGACTACCGGGGTCAGCGCGGGGGTGAGCGTGGGAGCCAAAGTGGCGGGAATGTGTGGTAAGAACCTGCTGAGGACGTGCTGCTGCGTGAGAATGGATTCGCCGCAGCCCGAGCCGCCCGCACACAACTCGCTTCCCATCATCAAAATCCATCAGCTCTCGCTGTGTGAGGACGGTGATGCGGTGTGAATGAGCACGCTGGGGAAATCACTCGACTCACGCTGGCTGTGATGCCACTTTGCCACTTGACAGAGCCTCAGAACACAAACTGATGAAGAAAAGTGAGTTTTTGATTGAAACCATCAGCGATGGGAACATTGAGAGCTGCTTCGACACGGTTGATGCTTAATGCAGGCACAGTTCAGCTTTACATGAAAACTCTGTCTTTATTTACTCACTCTCATGTCTTTCCAAACCTGTGGAACGACAGTCAGTGAACTGAAATGCAAATAGGATTTCGCAGCTTCAACGGAGGGAAGTGCATTAACTTTAACCCTGCAAAGCCTGAGACAGGAAATAATAGTCCGAAAATTTTCTTCTTTTTTTGTTTTAATGGAGCAGGTTGAACCTTTAAACAAAGTAACGACGCAAGAGTTATCATTTTCACATTCAACGCCATGTTGTTTAAATAGCAAATGCATTTGCATCCATCTGTTCGCCCATGGGTGTGCTGGTCTGAAAACAAGGTATGTTCAGGTGCATTGTTGGTGCGTTGCAACTGACCAACTAAAACCTTGTCTAACGTCAATGGTGCAATATTTTTTACATTTAAAGGGTGTGTCAGTAATATGTGACCCTGGACCACAAAACCAATCATAAGTGTCGGTTTTTAAAACTGATTTATACATTGTCTGAAAACTAAATAATAAGCTTTCCATTGATCTATGGTTTGTTAGGATAGGAGAGTATTTGTCTGAGATACAACTATTTGAAAATTTAGAATCTGAAGGCACAAAAAAAATCAAAATGTTGAGAAAATTGCCTTTAAAGTTGTCCAAATGAAGTTCTTAGCAATGCATAAAATTAAGTTTTGATATATTTACAGTAGGAAATTTGCAAAACATCTTCATGGAACATCTTTATTTATTGTCCTAATGATTTTTGGCATAAAAGAAAATTTGATCGTTTTGACTCATACAATGTATTTTGGCTATTGCTACAAATATACACATGCGACTGGTTTTGCGGTCCAGGGTCACATATGTGCCTATGAGTGGGTGCACAACGCACATAAATGCCAAATATTAAAAATCAAAGGATTGCAATGTAAAAGATTATTATTGTGTACGATTTAACCTTGTACACAAGCAGATGCATTTCCTCTCTGGAGAAGTGTTCTGTGCTCTTGCAAATTCTGCCATATAAATAGCAAATCTGCCTATTACAAATTATGAATTGTGCAAGGGCAACTGGCTTTCAAAGGGAATGAGAGGCGAGACACTAATTGGTTTATTGCATGTTACACCCAAAACACACCCATGACTCATTAAGAGAGGTACAACCTTTTGGACCATGCACCTGGCATGCCTGGCATTCGATCGTGAGCAAAATTTTCAGATATTTTGCATTTTTTGAAAAACACACTTTTACGAACTACTCCTAGGTTTTCCGCCTGACCGGACCAAACCAGTGCAGAAAAATTCTCTGAAGAGTGAATATCAGTAATTATCAAAAAAAGACAAACTTTCAACTCACCGTCGCAAAGGGGCGCCAAAATGTTCGAAAGGGGCAGGGCCACTTTTAGTAAAATGTCTGTAACTCCTGAATGGAATGCAATATCTCCACCAAACTCAGAACACTTGGTCTTGGTCCAAATTCCCGCAAGTGTCTACAAGGACATTTGCATATCTCAAAAAACATGGCCACCATTGGCAGACGAAATTTGAGCACCTGTCAGACAAGGTTAACGGAGGCCAATCGGAACAAAACTCGGTGGGCCTGTTTGACTTACGGCCCCAAAATGTCTGAGAGAAATCACAGAAAAAAAATCACAGAGCCTGGCCACTTGTGGTGCTGTGGTTATAACTGTGCAACCATTTGTCCTATCAACATGAAAATCATTGTGCACGGCCTTGGTCCGAAGTGCCACAAGTGTCTACAAAGACATTTGCATATCTCAACAAACATGCCCGCCATTGAAGGACAAATTTGAGCACCTGTTAGACAAGGTTAACGGAGGCCGATTGGAACAAAACTCGATGGGCCTATTCGACTCTCAGTCCCAAAGGTCTGAGAGAAATTTGAAAGAAATCGGCCACTGGGGGGGCGATATCGCATTTTTCAAAGGCATAAACGATTGTACGTTGCGCTGTTTTTCATACATATGCACAATATTCGTATCATACGACAGAACTTCTCATTCCGAAAAACTTTGCCTCTAGAAGCACTGCTGTCAATCAAATTGTTAAATAATTAAAAAGATGTAAAAAAAAAAAAACATACTTTTGCGAACTAGTCCTAGGCTTATTGCCTGATTGGAAGCAAACCAGTGCAGAAAGATTCTTTGAAGAGTCAATAATCAATAATTCAATATCAATAATTATCAAAAAAAAAGTTTAACTTTCAACTCACTATAACGGGCTATAATGAAGCTGTAACGGGGTCGTTTAGAATAGGGGCTTGTCCAAATTTACCCTATAAAGCCTAAAGGAAAACCCAAATCTTCACGAAACCTGCTGAGCACATGTGACAGGTGATTCTAAACAAGCATGCAAAGTTTTAAGGGGATCGGATGACAGCTGGTGCTATACAGTCATAAACATTAAAAAACATAATATTTCTATGGTAAATTATCTGGATTTGCCAAAAATGTTTTTTTTTTCCCCAATCATTGATTTAGGTGGTTACAGGCTTCTTTCAGATGAATACAGAGCTATATTAAAAAATGTCCTGGTTCTTTCAAGCTTTATAATGGCAGTGAATGGCTGCTGAGATTTTGAAGTCCAAAAAAGGCCACGTACACACTGCAAGTTTCAGGGACAAAACTTTTTAAATGCGGGAACGAGTCCTGTAAATTATTGTTCCATGTCTGTACTGAACAGCAGTCACTCACACATTTATAACCATAGCAACATTTTTGCCGTCTTGTGGGAGTGAATAAGAATTTAGCTGCTATTTTTTGGCTAAAGACTCTTTTTATCCATTGATTTATGCTCGAGAGGCTGCTTTAGAGAGTGCTGTCTTGCAGTGTTGCCATGTCCTCATTTCACAAGCGCTTTTCGGCATTTTGTTTGGTCTTAGTTCATAAAGATAGGCACTTTATGGAGTTAATAAAGTGGTCTGTTGCGGATATGAGATATATGATTTTTATGGTGTTATAAAACAAAGCATTTGAGTTTTTCAGTGTTTTTGTCCTTGTTTGTTGTTTTTCTAAGAAGATCTGGCAACACTGACATGGTACCGCAGGGCTTGTGATATAAGCCAAAAGCAGACTTGTTTCTCGCGAGACTAGGATATTCTCACACATCCTACATCGTCCGCTGGATTGCCACTCTCTCATGAACACATGTTCAACAGTTAGCCGATGTAGAGATTATGGTTTATAAAGTTTTAAATCTAAATATTTTTCTTACACAAATGCATTGATTCACTTCAGATTCACTTTATTAACCCTACAGAGCCGTGTGGAGTACTTTTTATGATGGATGGATGCACTTTATTGGACTGCTCCATTCACTGCCATTATAAAGCTTAGAAGAGCCAGGACATTTTTAAATATAAATCTGATTGTATTCGTCTGAAAGAAGAAAGTCATATACATCCAGGATGGCCTGAGGGTGAGCGAATCATGGGGTAGTTTTCATTTTTGGGTAAACTATCCCTTTAAATGTTTAGTTTTATGATCAAAGCTCTGTAGTTTCTAAACATGTAATGCAATGCAATACAATGATTGAGAGATGAACAAATAAATGTTCCTCAAAAGCCTGATGATCTTTTTTTTTTTTCATGATTTTTCGAAAAAATGATGTATGGATAATTAAGTAAAGCACCAAGTGAAGATGGATGTTTGTATAATTTTACTAAAAGACTTTTACTTGCTAAAAAAAAATCTAAACTATTAAAGGTATGCAACAGGTTTTCAGCAAAGTTTTGATCATGTTTATCATTTAAAGACCAAATGTGATACTGTAGGCTTTGTAGGGTTAAACTCTGTCTATTCCTCACACAAATCTATCATGCTCTTCAGAAGATGTTGAATATATAACGCACAATTCATACAGACTATTCTGTGCTGCTTTTATTGTATTTGTTTGAGCCTGGCAAACACAATTGCTATGAACTCTCATTGTTCTGTTTTTAGGTTTGGAATGACACAAGTGTGAACAAATAATGACAGAAACATAATTTTTAAATGAACTACTCCTTTAAAAGAAGGACGTTGTGATGGACATCATTCTGCATGGTTCTGTGATAATAAATACCAGCAATTATTGTTTTTTTTTTTTTTTAATTAATTTTAACATGTCTAATGAGTGTTTCTATGTATATAAAAAAGAAAAGAATATTATATTTTTGACTGTTTGATCTCCAGTTCATATCTTGTTTGTTTAATCCCCAGAAATTGCACTACAGTTAATGGGCATGGGTTGTTTGCATCGATATGATTCAGAAACCCATTCCACCTGATGATTAATCGTGATGCACAGAAACCGTATTGAACTGGGAATTGATAGTGTCTTTCTGATATTCCTTGCATGGTCTTTTTATTTTCTGTGTAAAGAAAAAAAGATTCCACATGAACATTAGATACAGCTTTCCATGCGTTTCATTCACCGTGGGACCAACTATCACTCTTCCCGTAATTTGTGTTCCCATTACTATGCTCTGGGAAATGCACAAATTTCCATGTGATATTGATACTTGACCATAACAATGAATATGTGATGATGACCTCAAAATGATCAACTTTTCTTGCTTAAATGCCTTATAACAAGTGGCACTTCTGTTATTGTGTTTGTTTTTAAAATGAAAGAAAATCATGTGATTCCAAAATAGAAATATCCAATAAAACATACTGCATCACAAGTGTTTTGGGAATTGTTCTGACTCACCATGAGAACGTTATCATGGTTTCTATGACATTCCAGCAGTGGACACATCCCCTAGTGACTTATGAGCTATTCACAGTTTAATGGAAATGTGTCATGCTGTATCGATCAAGTATGAGAAATGTAATGAGAAATGGAATAAGAAATGTGTTTACTTTTAACGTTTTAAGGGTTCTGTGTGCCAGTGAAAGCAGACAAGAAATGAGAACATAGGGATGTTCGGGAATCAGCGCAGTCTGGGGTCAAACTTTCATCCTGTGAGACACTACTAGGAGTTACAGTTATGACTGCACTTTTGGATTTTTATTGATTTATTTTTGCAAGATGACATGTTTTCTCTGAAGTCCACTTATTATGTTAACAGGACTACTTTTGACACTTTGAAAGCACAACCATATTCCCAAATTTATAAATAGTTTATAAATTTGTTTTTAGCAAGCTTCTCGGTTTTATGGTAAAATAAACACTCTATGGTTTAATGTTTAAAAGCAAAAAAAAAAAATTAAGATGCCCATAAATATTAATATTATAATTTTACTATTGTTATGTAAAATAGTATTGTTATTACTAATAGTAATGCATTTGTTTGTTTAATATTACTTTTAATATTATCTATACAATAAAACATAATAATAATTAATTATTATTAGTAGTATTATCAGACAACAATTTTTGAACATTAAGATTTTTTTTGTTTGTTAAAGAAGTCTCTTCTGCTCACCAAGTCTGCATTTAATTGATCCAAAGAACAGAAAAAAACAGTACAATTTTGAAATATTTCTACTATTTAAAATAACTTTATTTTAATTGTATTTTAAAATGTAATTTATTCATGTGATGTCAAAGCTGATTTTTTTAGAATCATTACTCCAGTCACATGATCCTTCAGAAATCATTCTAATATTCTGAATTGCTGCTCAAAAACATTTATTATTATTATCATTATTATTATGTTGAAAACAGCTGAGTAGATTTTTTTCAGGTTTCTTTGATGAATAGAAAGTTTAGAAGAACAAGATTTATCTGAAAAAGAATTATTTTGTAATATTATAAATGTCTTTATCATCACTTTTGATCAGTTTTAATCCTTGCTAAATATTAATTGACTCCAAGCCATTGAATAGTATATTGTGTAATATTACAAAAGCTTTTTATTTCAGATAAATGTTGATCTTTGGCTGATTCATCAAAGAATCCTGAAAAACAATGTAGTCAGCTGTTTTAAATATTGCTAATAATAAAAATGTTTTTTGAACAGCAAATCATCATATTAGAATGATTTCTGAAGGATTATGTGACACTGAAGACTGGAGTAATGATGCTGAAAATGTAGCTTAGATTGCAGAAATAAATTACATTTTAAAATATATTCAAACAGAAAGCCTTATTTTAAATAGTAAAAATATTTCACAAAATTACTGCTTTTGTTGTATTTTGAATCAAATAAATGCAAGTTTGGTAAGCAGAAGAGAATTCTTTAAAAACTTTACAAAAATTTTGACTGGTAGTATATATATATATATATAATTTAAATAAACACACGTACATATACATACATATATATGTATATACCGTATAGTGATGTTACTTTGAAGAACAAGAAGAAGAAGAATTTTTCCTAAAGATTTTTGCACCAAAAACAGCTGTCATTTAGTGTTTTATGACCATTTTTAGAAAGACAATCTTAGGATGCATTGCCCCAAAGGGGTAATATGAGTTTGCTAATGAGTTTTGTGGTTGCTAGGGTCTTCTGGGTGGTTGCTAGGTGATTATTTAGTCAAAAGAATCCTTAAGTCTCTTTGATACTGCAGTCAATAGATATGTCCCTGCTGTTTTATTTTATTGTTAGCCTGCTTTATTGTCTGAAATTCACAAGTAAGCATAGAGATATAATACACTTCTCAACAATCTGCACCATTTGAGGTGTCATCCACAAACGATGCAGGGCGACTTACTCACTGGAGTTAATACTGTAGCTCAAGGGACTGTTCAAACCCACAGCCCTGATGTTGAGCAATAGAAATCATGATTCTTACACTAATATTAATATTATAAACACACTGTGGTCAGTTGTGGCATCTCAGAATGGCTGTTTTTGGATTTATGGCCATGGTCAGAAAAAGCCTGTTTACAGAAGCATAAACCGAATCATCTGGGGGAAGGTTATTTTCACAGGAGTACTAGTTGAAACTAGTCCAAAACCCTTCCCTTATATCTTCAGCATCTTATCAACACTGTTCACAGCATTTCCAAGAGCATCTCAGATCACTTAAGAGTTATGGAAGGTGGACGGGGCCAAAAGTCTTTAAACGGAATGTGTGAAATTTGACCATGGCAACGTGCACTGTTTGTCCACATTTGTCAGCAGGCAATAAAATTACTGGATTTAAGACTATATTCACGTATGTGGACAAAGGTACATTATTAGGCAATTTCACAGAATTGGTCCACAGTCAGCTGGAAACGTCTTGGGGAAAAAAAAAAAAAAAAGTATTTTTCCAAAACATTTGTATGTATGCAAATTAATATAATAATAAAAGGTACACATTTTTAGTAATTGTGCAATTAATTCTCATAGTGTATTTTCAGAAAGTTTTGAAATATTTATCCTGTAGCCAAATTTGTCAATACTGAAACACAGTAATATATAATTTAATTAGAAGGGTTATACTGACCT
Organism: Labeo catla; assembly: GCA_012976165.1. Lineage (NCBI taxonomy): Eukaryota > Metazoa > Chordata > Actinopteri > Cypriniformes > Cyprinidae > Labeo > Labeo catla. The sequence goes on from VONZ01000757.1 coordinate 100,463, forward strand.
ATTATAAAACGGATAGTTCCGGTCCTTGATTCTGATTGGTTGAGCCACATTCAAAGCTGTTGTAAATTACTCTACAAACATACACCTTTGTTTATGTCTGTGTGTTGCTCGGCAACCACTCAGTTGCAACCACAACCGTTTCTGAGGAACTACATTGTTTGACGGAAGAATAAAGTTTTTATTAATATCATTATACTTTATTTGCTCTGTTTTATTTTGTGAAACCTTACTACACATATGGATTAACCGTTTTATAAAAGCAATAAGCCCTGTAAAGCTAACATAAAAGCTAACAACGCCCCTTAGCTGTCATAAATCCACTTTAAACTACGGCTTCTTGGGGCTTATTGCTTTATTAAGATTTTGTATACATCTACATTGTAAATATATTTTTTTGCTATTTTATTACATTTTTTTCAGAGATAAGTTAATAACAATTACATTTTTAACAATATTTCAAGTGTAATTCATGAGATTTGTAGTATTTTGAATCCAATTTTTCTCTGTAAAAGGCAAAAAGTTGATCATACTGATTTCAAACTTAAGGATTCAGTAGTTTGTATATACATTGAAACAAAAACTATCATAACATCTTAGTTGGTAATTCAGTATACTTTATTTTTGACAAAACATCCCATGTTTTGGCTGTGACAGCACATTTTTCGGTAGTGACAGTAATGCTTTCGTAACGACCACATTACAGAACTTTACCTTGCATACTAAAACATACTAAAACACAACAACAATTTGCATTAATGCAATTTTGTTTGTTTCCCCCAAATACAAGGATTATGTGTTCCCCTTTTTTTTTTTACTACTGAAACAATGATGACATGTTTTGGTTGTGACTGTTTGTAGTGACAAATTAATTAGTAGTAGTAGTAGTAGTATATATTTTATTCAAAGGAGAAGTCCACTTCCAGAACAACAATTTACAAATAATTTACTCACCCCCTTGTCATCCAAGATGTTCATGTCTTAAAGACTGTTCAGTCATAAAGAAATTATGGTTTTTGAGGAAAACATTTCAGGATTTTTCTCCGTATAATGGACTTCATTGGTGCCCCGATTTTGAACTTCCAAAATGGTTTAAATGCAGCTTCAAAGGCTCTAAACGATCCCAGCCGAGGAAGAAGGGTCTTATCTAGTGAAACGATCTGTCATTTTTTTTTTTTAAATAAAAATTTGTATACTTTTTAAGCACAAAAGCTCACGTAGCACAGGCTCTGGGCTGCACATCCACGATGCTACGAATTAGTGATGAGTCGTTCTTGAACAATTCATTCATTTTGAACGAATCTTTAATGTGACTCGGGAAGAACGAGTCGTCTCGAGGAGTGATTTGTTCAGTCGTGCATACGCAACATCCTATTAGGTTCTGTACTGGAATTAGTTCACCTGTTTCGAGTCTTTGGGTCTTTCGAGTCGTTCGTTCATCTTATGGGGCTGTCACGTGATGCTGATTTTGCTAAAATGAACAAAATGACTCAAAAAAAGATTTGTTCATTTTGCTGAACAAGACTCAAAGGTCCTAGTCGGTAAAATGATCTGAACTTCCCATCACTACTACGAATCTTGTCTAAGTTCATCGTCTGTGTACTTTGGCTAAAAATTATACTAAATATCTTGTGTTTTCACTTTATAAAATAGTTTTCTACATGCAGGACAGTCCAACAAAATATGTTTAATAGAAAGGGGAATCTTGCTAAACATACATTGAGTAGGGTCTTCACCTTTAAGCAAAAATGCATGAGTCAGTCTTGTATGACCTATGCAACATCTGGTAAATACCACTTAATCAAATCTAGTTTCAAAAGAGATTAAGAGATTAAATCTGTTTGAAATTTCCAGATAGATTTCATGTAATTTATTATTTGTATATGTATCCCACTCTTCTTGCCACATATATAATATATAACGTTTAAAGGAGAAGTCCACTTCGAGAAAAACAATTTGTAGATAATGTACTCACCTCCTTGTCATCCAAGATGTTCAGGTCTTTCTTTCTTCAGTTGTAAAGAAATTATGTTTTTTGAGGAAAACATTTCAGGATATGGTACCCTGAGTTTTAAAAAATGCAGTTAAAATGCAGCTTCAAACGATCCCAAATGCGGTTGCAAACAATCCCAGGCGAGGAAGAAGGGTCTTATCTAGCAAAATGATTGGTTATTTTTATTAAAAAAACAAAAAAAAAAACAAAACATTTTTTTACGACTGAAGAAAGAAAGACATTAACATCTTGGATGACAAAGGCGGTGAGTACATTATATGTGAATTGTTGTTCTAGAAGTCGACTTCTCCTTTAATAAAGGTCTGATCTCTGAGGGAGGAATTTGACAATTGTTTAAGTCCTGATTAAAAGCCTCCTTTGCAGCTGCATCAGCTTGCTCATTTCCTGAAAGTCCAACATGGCCTGGAACCCAGCAAAAAAATAATACTATAGAATTGATTCTCTAGATGGTCCACTTTGATTAAAATATAATCTATCAAAGGATGACCAGTTTTTAAAGAGTCCACACTTGAAAACAGGATTTGGAGTCCTTAAAGATTATAGAATCCTTTTGTTGTGACAAATTTATGAAATAACACCCAAAAAACAAAGATGTCACTACTGAAACTCCACCAAATGTTGAGACCATTTTAGATACTTTTTAATCTAGCTCAAAGATGCTATGTAATCAGCACATGGTGAGCTAGCACAGTTCTGAACAGCTGTACACTTAATAACTCCCAAAAAAGTGTGCTTAACTGCAGAATAATGTGTTTGGTCGTGACGTTCCTTAAAGTTACACACTGTTTTTTTTAGATTTTTGAACACATTTATTTTAAAATGATGAGGCCTGTCTACTCACACCTTGTAGCTATGAGAGAGCAGGACACATGAATATTTCCTGATCATAAATGTAGGGGTGTAGTTAAAATCAGCCTCAGCCAATGGACTAAAACATACACTGTTTCGGTAGTGACATGAAAATGTGGGAAACATTTATTTATTTTTATTTTTTTTTTTACATAATTTTCATAATTTACAAAGAAAATATAAAATAAATCTTTTTTGGAACTTCGCTTTTTTAAAGAATCAAAAAGATACTTTTAAAAACAACAATGGAAAAAAATAGAACAATTATTTCAATATAATTTTCATGTTGAAATTTATGGGTTAGGGATCGGGACAGCCACCTCGCAATTGAAAGTACCCAATAAATGATGATTTCATTTATATTAATCTTAGTAATGTTTTTAATATTGTTGTGGGCTTCAATAGATAATAAAAGGATCTTAGTAAAGATGTAGGATTTGAATACTTATATGCTTTTTAAATGCATTTTTTTTTGGTGTTGAATGGCCCATATATAGAGCCCTATGATTTCCGCAATGTGGAAAACGTGGACAGAATTTCGGAATCCAGCCATAAAAACGGAATTTACTGAATAATGTCACAGAATGTCATGGAATTTGTCAAAGTTTGAATGAATGAATCAAAAGTAGGTCATTATACTTAAATCAAACCGCAATATGGACTAGTACCTGTAAATATTACACTGCAAAAAATAGGTGTGTGTCTGTTTTAATGAATGGAGCAGACAGGCACTTTCGTTTGCTACACACACTGAAGCGCACGTGACGCTCGTGGTGATTTCAGCATTTGACCTTTCCATTTTAGTTAAACTAGCGTCATATCATATAGACACAGAAATGTAAAGGTAGACACAGCAACCCGTCACAATAAAAGTCCGGTTTAACTTGAAGACATTGTGCCAGAAATATATTACTACTATTACTACTACTACTACTAAAATGAAACAAACATTATTTTTTAGGGTTTAATCACACATTTTTTCCATGTTTTAATTTTAATATCAAATTTTTACAAAAAAAAAAGTTTGTTTAATTTTCAATAATTAAAATGAAATTAAAGTTTTATGCCTTCGATAACCAGAACATTTTAAAAACAGAGAACACAGAATTTCTGAGGGTAAAAAAAAATCTTTCATAAGGCTATTTTAAGAATACATTTAAATAAATTAAGTATGCATTCAAATAATTAGACATGCTAAAACACAGAATTTGATAACAATAAAACATATGGTGAGATAAAATAAAACATTTCATAGGGCCCTAAACCTGTCATTTTTGTTAAACCTTTATTAAACTGATGTGAAATTGTATACGTTTTTATGATTTTAATTAATTAGACATGCTCTTTGATTAATAAAATTTATAAAATGAATAAAAATTAAAACAGAAAAAAATGGAATTCAGAAAAACGAAAACGGAAAAAACAGAATTTGGAAAAAAATAAAACGGAATTAATCGGGCCCCACATATATAAGCATCACATGCCATACTTATTCATGAGTGATGCTGTAATGTTACAATAATATTCGCAATAATATATGCAAACAGATGTTATTTTTGTTCATGAGGGATAATGCATTGGTACAATATGTGAACATTATGTATTTCTGTCCTTTCTAGTTGTTTAGTTCAATGTTCTCTCTCAGGTAGAAAAGTCTTAATTTACATTCTAACATTAATTTATTCTATAACAGTGCATATCAGTAAAGCAATGTTGCGATAAAATAAAGAAAGGATTAATATGTGGGCAGAATATGCATGCCTACACATACAAAAGAAACGTAGATAAATAATTTGTTGACACAGTCAAATTTCACGCATTCCCTTTTGGCCCTGTCCACGTTCCATATCGAGTTGTGTCTAGTATCGTTGCCCGTGTTTCTACGTCATTTATTCTCAAGCAGACATTTATTGTACAAGTGTCATATTCACTGTCTGCCTCTGTATCCCTGTGTTGCTATGTGGCTCCAGGCCAACATTTTACTTCCAAATGTAAATTTGGTTTAGTGGAATCTAATATATTACAAAGGCACAGAAGGTCAAATGCAGTGGGACGCTACTAATAACACAATCACAATACATCACTGTAGTACTCGGCATTAAATCTGAGGGCAGGTTTATCAGACAAAATGTTCAGCTAATGTTGACGTAATACCTCTCGCCGTCTTAAAGGAATAATTTGAACGCAATTATTAATTCGGAACGAAATGAATCATTGAGGACTTTATGGTTTTCAGGGCCAAATGACTTCCTTTCCTCTGTGAAGGAGATGTTTTGTAGGATTTCCAATCATTTCTTTGCAGTTGATGAAAGTTGAAAGAGACAATAAATGCCATTTGAGACTTTCATTTCATAACATTTTTTTATAACAAGTATTTCTGACATACAGTGAAAAGAAAAAGCTAGCTTTTCTATGGGAAATAATGTGCATGGATGAATCGTGCACAGTAAGACAGGAACAGGTTATAGATATGCAAAATATCAACCTTATGTTGAACAAAAATGAAAAAAAAATTTTTTTTTTGTTCAGTTTTTAACAATCTTCCTTTCAAGACACCTCATGCATAAGTTCATTAAAGAGCAATGTTGTATATGTCAATGTGCAAATGAAATTTAGTTATAATCTAAGTGTTTTTCATTGAATAAATAAAAGATTAAGGGTTTATTTTAGTCTGAAGTTCTCAAACTTTTCACCCAAGTATGGGCCCAAGAAAACACAGTCTGATATAAATTTGTCTGCATATCTGAAAACACATCAGGTTTTTTTTTCATACAAGTCCGTCTTGAATTTGTCATTGGCCTGACACACCAAGGTTGCACATTTCCTGGGTCTGAGTAACACAGTGTTCTCACGGGACTGAGATAGGCTTCATTCAGGCCTGCGTGAGAGCTGCTCCAAACATAGTGCACATGAGAAAGCCATCGCCCACAGAAACATGGCAACATGACAACGTCTGCTTAAAATTCCAGCCTTCGCTCAAGGGATCGTGTGTTTAGATCCCAGAGCAGCATTTACATCCATGCTGATGATCATGGGCTCAGAAAATGGTGCGTTTTATGTATACAAAATGTGTGTTTGTAATAATCAATCTCAATCTAGACTTCATACCTCCATGCACATTAACATGGAAATGTTTGAAATCACACATGATGTGGTTATTGTACAGCAGAGGTAGAAATCGACCAAAGATTTCTTACTGAACCATGTGGAAATTAAATCTAGATCTGCATCACTCTCTCTGCAGATTTTTGGTCTAATGAGATAAATAATAAATGTATAAATGCTGAACAATTATGATGCATCCGCCTCACAAATAAAAATTATATATATATATATATATATATATATAAAATAATCCAGCAATATTAAAAAAGAAAACACAGAACTTGGTTAGAAAAAAAAAAGGAAAAATTGAGAATTTGAGAAAAAAATATAAACATTTCATAGGCATTTCATTTTTTTTTAACTTTTAATAAATTGTTGTTAAATTGTTTACTGCCATGATTTCAATTAATTAGACAATTTGATTACTACCTTTTATTACTAAAATTTGAGTGCAGAAAATAAAAAAAATGAAAAATTTAAATAGATTTCTTAGAGTCCTACATAGACAAAAAAATTAATAATTAAATAAATAAATAAATACATACAATTTAGAAAAGCAAACAACAACAACAACAATCAAAAAAAAAGTTAAAACAAATTCAAAATAATAAAAACTATAATAGTATCTCAATGTTATTAAAATAACACTGCCACACAATGAATGTTATTAATTATTTAGAGCTACTTTTGTATTTCATGTTGATTTCATTTCATAATTAACAGCCAGTCTGGCTCAGATTCAGAATTTACTTCAATTAACTGCAATTCAATATATACTCGAGAACATGCTGTGTTTTTTGAATGATTCAGGAGCAAAGCTGTGCTCATTAAAGGTAAAAAAGGCTCTTTAAAATCAGTTCTGGGGGCAAATACGGCCCCGTATTTGAAGTTGGTTTCTAACCCTGCCATACACCCACCTCCACTGCTAAAAAAATGAATTATGTATGTAGAAGATCAGACAATAGCCAGTCATGTAATGATCTATAACGGGCTCTTGCCGCAAGACAGCGGAGGAGAATTTAAAAATCTGTCAGGGTCATTAGTGTTGTAGTCCTGGTGCTGCGGGGGAAGACAGCGCCTGCTCAACATCATTCGACAGTAACTTTAAATGGGGGCTCATGTACATGTGCATCACTTTTGTAGATGCCCTCTCATGTAGGAGGCTGAAATCACCCCGTGCCCCTTCACTTTCCCTTTATAAAGTACCTTCAAATAAGCACACATGAACAAAAAGCACCAAAAGTACCCATTACCACGGTTTTTAGGACAAGGTAACTTGGTGATAGCATGTATTTTGGGCATGTACTATGAAAAATCATGGCTTTTTGGACATATAACACGGTTTTTACAAATGTACATTGATAGAACCATGGTATTTTTGAAGTAGGCATGATTCTGGATATGGTTATCATTGAGTACTACGATACTGCACAATCCTGATTGTCGATCCACTCATAATTGGATGTTTTTTCATGTATATTCCTTCCAATACATTATAATGATCCACAGGTCCAGATGTGAAAGGCTTTTTTTGACCTACAACGCCTCCTACTGTTCTAATGTGAGTATAACAGTGTTTGAACACTTTGGCTGTTCAAAATAGCATACTACTCTATTTTTGCAGTATATATGCTCTTCATAGTATGAATTTTCTGTATAAACGAAATATCCTAAATGCGCTACAGAGCAAAACATTTATTTTAAGTGATTTCTGAAGACAAAAATGTACTTTACACAGACAGATTAGCTAATATAAAACTCCTGTCATCACCCTGTAAACCTAGTTACTTTCACACCATACACACAATGGTATCAGAAAGTGACTGTTTACATTATTAAAACTATATTCACATGATAATATATAAAAATCAGTATACATATCAAAACAACGATTTAGAATTAATACAAGCACTTTAAAAGGATAGCTCACCCCCAAAATAAAATAAAATGCCGTTTATTTACTCACCCTTTGGCCATACATCACTGGAATAGTACAGAAGACTCAGCTGAATCCAAAACCATGGTCTTTGGTGAATTATAAAAGGCAATTCAAGGATTACTGTTACTTTGAGAGAGAGAGAGAGAAAAAAAAGCAGAAGTAAACACTCACTTCAAGGGTATGAAATGACTGAATGCTTTCAACTGATTTCCTATTAAACTGTCACCAACTAAACTGCAGTGGTCAAACTATTTTAAACATAGTGAATTAAACTACAAATTCGATCATAATGCACAATGTTTCCATCTAACATGTATTTTGAGGTGCAGCTCGTCATATTAACGGGGTGTTTTCAATAGTTAGCAGTAAACCGGTTAAGTTACCTCACCTGAATATCTTCGTAGATTTGTGTTGGATGTTGTCTTTGGAATGGGAATATTGTTACTTTATTTGTTAACGTCATAGTTATTTCGCTTATTTCAGTTAATGTCATAAAACTAGCAAGCTAAGCTAGTAGTAGTGCTGGCAGTGTCGTGTAAACATGGCTGAAGACGCGAAAACCGGAGAAACAGACAAACCGGATCAATTGAATGAGGCATTTACACAGGAACCGCTCCAAATCAATTGATTCAAAGTCGTGACTCATTCACTTCAAGCGACTCACTGTTTTTAAAAAAAGGAAAAAGGAGCCATACATATTCGAATTTCGACATCACTTGTAATGGTTTTAAAAAACATAATGAGGGGTGAAACGAAGCTGTTCGAAACTCCGAATCAGTTAAACCACTGCGTCGCAAAATGATTCACTGTTTCGAAGCTCTCGGATCGCGTATCGCGAATCATTTTAAGTTCCGATCTGAATCAAAAGATTCACGAACCGGCTCCAAAGTTCCGATCAAATGATTCGCGCTTCGAATATTCGCGATCTGAATCAAATGATTCGCGATACTGCGAAGTTCTGATATAAATTAAATGATTCGCGAACCATCTCCGAATTTCCGATCTGATCGGAGCAGATTCGCGAATCATTTCGCTAATTTAATGATCCGCCCTCCGAAGTCCCGATCTGAAATGACTGTTTGCGAATCATTATTCAAAACGGGACTACTGAGCACGGACCGCGAATCATTCGATTTAGAATTTCGGAGTGGTTTCGCGAATCATTTCGCGAAATGGATGATTCACGATTTGCGCTCCGAAGTCACGATCTAAAATGATGATTCGCGAATCATTATTCAGAATGGAACTACGGAGGGTGAATCGCGAATCATTTAGATCGGAACTTCGGAACACGTTCTTGAATTTTTTGATTCAGGTCGGAACTTCGGAACTTCGGACCAGATTCGCGAATTATTTCGCGAATTTGCGCTTCGCACTCCGGAGTCCCGATCTGAAATGATGGTTCGCGAATCAAAAGGGACGGAGTGGGTTCGCGAATCATTTCTCTGTTTTCTTTCTTTTTTTTAATTAAACAGTAAACATCAAACGATTAAGGCAATAGGCCTACAGTTAAAAAAAAAATAATGAAAGAGAGAATACACAAATACAAATCCATGTTAATCCGTTTCTGGTTACTAACTAACCTCGATTTTATTATAGTATGTATAAACTATGAACCTTTTTTTAACTACCATGGCCTACCATGGTTAAACTATGGTTACCTTGTACCATGTATATATGTGAAATTTAGTTAGCAGAAAACACAGATTAAGTTAACGTACTTTTTCATATGCTCTTTTGAGTACTCAAACAATCCAAAGAAAACATCTTTAAAATATAAAGAAAATACAGCTACAAAATAAGATTATAAACATAAAAAAACGGCCTTACCAATCCAGCAACTACTAAATTGTCCCTAGCAATAATTTTATCAAACAATTAAATGTCTGTTGTCTGCCGCTCTGTACCCAACAATGCCAAAAAAACACTACCTCACCACAAAAAATAAAATTCTGACCTTTATTTACTCTCAAGTTGTAACCTGTGTGTTTCTTTCATCTGTTGAACACAAAAGAAGATACTTTGAAGAATGTTGGCAACTGAACAGATGCTAGTCCCCACTGACTTCCACAGTATTTGTTTTTTTCATACTATGGAAGTTTGGGGGGATCCAAAATTTATCCCTTTAAGTGTCTAAATACAAATGGGATCACTATATATCACAATATCATTGTATTACCACTTTCAGTTAAGAACAAAGAGGAAAAATGTGTTTGTGAATAATGTGTTTTGACACTGGACAAGCTCAGGCTTTTGTTCACAACTGCATTTTATTGTAACAATCAAAGACATGAAGAATGATGAATTGTGTACATATCTTCCATGAGAAATGTTCAGCTTGTCATAACAACACTCACAGACATTAATCAAGAACTGTATCACTTGGTGAATAGGCAGGCAAGTCGATTTATAAAAACAAAGCAGAACTGCAACGTAAGAAAAGCATTGTGACCTAACGTTTCATTTAGAATAACACTGATCAACCTTACACATGCCGGACGATCCGTTTGACAGACAGAGTCACTGCAACCTTCAAAATGTCCTCACGGTAAAGGTCGGTTCTGTAGCGGGACGGAAACGGGAGGGGGTGTGTAGCTGCCCCGTGGAGCGACTGTGACGTCACAGGGAAACGGTTGAACTCGTGCCGAGATCCACCGCACAAATAAATCCCCCGGTGTGAAGAGGTTACCGGGGCAACGCTCCAGCACGGCACGGCTGTCGTAACTAATCAGCATCCGCACCGAGTGATCGGGACAGTTGCTATAGTAACCGACATCCTCCTAAACCGAAATGAAAGGGTGAAAAGAGCAGCTCCCTGTCGATCTGCTATTCGCTCAGAGAGCTTTCCTTTATTTTCCCAAATGTGCCCCCTTCGTGCAACTGTTGGACAAAGTAGGAATGGACAGTTTGACATTTACAGCGAAAAATGAGTGAATTCAAATCACACCAAAACCCCACAGGACTGCGCACCACGGCCAAAAACACCACTGTTAGTCTTTTTTTTTTTGCTCTAAACATCTCCAAAACTGCTGTTAAATAATACTGAGGGAAAGTAACCAAGTGCAAAAACGTGAGGAAGACAAACGTGAAGAGATTTCAGGGAGCGGTGAAACACTGACCTGAAACCGAAATCATTACATACATAGAAATAAAAAAGAATCAAACTATTAAGTTCATTATAAAACAACATTCTAAAAACTCGTAATAAATCAGGCGTCTGTGGAAGAGTTGACACTTTTGCAAAATGTAAAATACAAATGTGGTTTGAATCCTAAACAATAAATAACTCATCGACTCTTCCTACAAGGAAAATAACAAATCAAAATGGCGACAGCACGTTTTAATACTTAACGATACAGGCGGACGTTTTGTGCTGTTCTTTTCCAGAATGCAAACAAATGAAAACATTAAAATATGGCGGCAAATGACGGATTGTACTACCTAGCTAACAAAATGTTATTAGAACGTTCTGGCAAGATTCTCTCAAAAGTTAAACATTATTTACACATCATCCATGGAACGTTTTTCTAACATTTTTAACTGTTACTACTACTTTTAGAATGTTTAGAACATTAAAAAGTAACATTTGCAAAACGATAAAATGGAATGTTCCCTTTATGTTTTCTCTAACCTTCACATAACCAAGATAAAACTGGATGCGTTGAATGTTTAACGCAATGGAAATGTTAGCAAAACGTTCTAAGAACATATTTTTGTTAGCTGGGTAGTTCCTGTCCTTTGAATGTCAATTACTAGCTTAGCCGGATAAATTTCAGGAACACTTGGCCAAAAGCAACATTTTGTTTTTCAAAGCATGCGTTGCATGTTTACGTCACATTTATCAAGGCGGAAATAAATAATTTACCATTTTAATCTCATTGCATGTAAAAAATCTAATTTAGACAGACCAAATAACAAAAAGAAAACAGATGATATTATTTCCAGTTCATTCGTCTCATGAAAAAAGGAAGGTTGCATTGCATTATGGGATACGGTACGCAGTGCAATGCGTACTGCACAGTACAGTAGGTCGTTCCATGCATAGAGAAAACACACGCTATGCACATACTGAAGAATTAGTAAAATGCTAGTATGCCGTTTAATCAAACTTTCCAGTACCTATCCCAGTTCTATGCCAAGTAATCCTGAAACTTATTCATCTAAGAAAGGCGCACTCAAAAAACAGGTCACTAGAGTTAAAAGGATGGGTGTTAGGGGTGGACGAATGGACGGAAGTGTGGGAGGAAGTAGAGGTGTGCTTGTTGGGATGCAGTCCAGATGGCTGGACCGATCCCAGAGGAAAAGCCCAAGTTTTTTAACCCCCATCCCACCCCATCCTTTTCTCTCTGTAGTGAGTAAATAGTTTTATCCCAGGCTGGTAATGTTGGCCCTGCCACCTGGGGGTGCCACAATGCGCTGAGTGGTACGACGAGGGACGTTGTCGTCAATTTGAGCCCCTGTGAAATGATGGAAGAAGAAAATGAGTTAGATGGCAAGAACAGAGCAAACATTTGGGCTATATATTATAAAATTGTACTTTTTTAAATGTAAATAAAGTATGCAACAACAAAAAAGTGACATAAACAATCAAGCAGTTGAGATTTGCTATATACTATATATCGCCACATGTGAGTATACTGTAGTCATGCAAAAAAAGCTGGACATATTTATTATCTAACTTTATATTTAGAGTGGGTCGATAATAGTTAAATTTTGCGACAATATAAACAATCACGTAGCAAAGATTTGCAATATAGTAAAATCACAATTTTAATCAAATTTTTTGTAAAAATGTCAAGATCTCTGGCAGTGTGATCAAACAATGAGCCAAAACACTGGAAATGCAAAGTTGAGCACAATGCATTTTGGGATACAGTGTGCCCTGGTTGTACTTTATATTGCATATAATTTTGCAATATTGACAGTGTTATTGAACTGAATTAAACTGACACTAAACAGACTTTAACTGACTACTGGCACTATTGTCTTTTAAAAGCTGCATTGCAGAAAGATCTTAATTTGTCTCGTATTTGATGAAATTTGCATAACTGATTCTGTTAATTGCCACAGCGTTATATAAAGTGATATAGAAATATATAAAATGACTATTGCACATTACTGAATATTTGAATACTGTGCATAGCATATATTATAGTTGAGGTCAAAAGCTAACACACATCTTGCAGATTCAAATGTTAACTATTTTACCAAAATAAGAGGTCTCATACAAAATGCATGTCATTTTTTATTTAGTACTGGCCTGAATAAGAAATTTCACATAAAAGGCATTTACATATACTCTTCAAGAGAAAATAGTAGTTAAATTTCTAAAAACGTTACGTTATACCAGAGGTTGCGTTAACCGAAAATTGTCCGTCATTGACAGAATTTTTTTTTTTATCAGTGAAAAAAAAAAAAGTTACCATCGCTTTGATAGATTACACTGAGGGTGATCTATTGTAAATTGTAGCTGTAATTCCCACCCCTGTCCAGTTGGTGGCAAGTGTGCTCCAGTGTGGCAACAAAGCACGGGATCCAGAACAAAAACGAAACTATCAGGAGTCTTTTGCTATGTGTTTGATTACGCACAGAAGAGTAGCCCACCCACTTTAGCTACAACAATCTATCACGCCACATTAAAGAGCACCAAAATGGTATTTATTGCTTGAATTTCCTAATGAAATGGGCAGAGTTTGAAATCTGAGACTTTGTTTCATATCAAAAGTAACTAGGCAGAGTTCAGCTTATTGTGATTTACTGGATGGGAGGCGCACTATGTACTGTTCTTTCATCAACTGAAAACAGCATAGACCAAAAGACAGATTGAGATTTAATGTAATTTAATATGAACATTAAAATGATGGGTAATAATAGATTATGACGGAATTTTTATGACCCTGTCCATCAAAATGACGGACAATGTTAGTCTAGCGCAACCTCTGTGTTATACATATGCTTCATTCCTAATACTGTGTTGTTACCTGAATGATCCACAACAGTTTTTTTATTTAGTGATAGTTGTTCATGAGTACCTTGTTTGTCCTGGACATTTTTTGTTTGTGAGGACAACTGAGGGACTCATATGCAACTATTACAGAAGGTTCTAACGCTCACTGATGCTCCAGAAGGAAAAACGATGCATTAAGAGCCAGGGGTAAAAACTTTTGAACAGACTGAAGATCTGTGCATTTTTCTTATTTTTCAGAAGAACAGCGGGCAGTTGAAGTGTTCAGGACAAACTTATGAACAACTATCGCTAAACAAACAAACAAAACAACAACAACATAGCTGTGGATCATTCAGGTAACAACACAGTATTTTGAATCAAGTGTATGCAAACTTTTGAACAGGGTCATTTTTATAAATTCAACTATTATTTTCTCTTGTGGACCATATGTAAACATCTTTTATGTGAAATATATTATTCAGGTCAGTACTAAATAAAAAATAACATGCATTTTGTATGATCCCTCTTGTTTTGATAAAATAATGAACATTTTGCAGATTCTGCAGGGTGTATGTAAATTTTTGACCTCAACTGTATATAGTAGTATGGTAGTATGCCATTCTAAAAAGTCCTATGGTAGCAAATTATATACATTTCTTTCAAAAATTTGTATAGAAGATTTATCTGTATTCTCACCAGACAGGCTGAATCCAGACTGATGCAGGTTGCGAACTGGTTGAGGAGCCTGTTTGACTGGAGAAGTCTTACCAGAGGTAACAGGGGTCATGACCTTAGGTGTCACAGTGACCTCACATACCGGGCCGTCATATAGACCTCGTGGGACTCCACGCAGCTCAGCAAGCTGTGATAACAGATACCATAAATTTGAGAAATTTCTAATCATTCATGACTCTAATTAAACCACAGTTACGTCACTTGCAGCTGCACACGCATAGTGGTTGCAGAAGAACAAGTGGAGGTAAATGGGTAAAATCCATGGAATAAGAGAAAAAAAATGTGTGCCTTTTGATGGCAGAATTGGAATGCAAATAATTTTTTTAGAATACTGTCATCAAAGACGGCATTTGAAGCTAAGCGCATACGTTTAAATGTACATACTATGGATGAAAACTGCTATGAATACTCTACTTTTAAAACATAAATTTGATTTATATAGGTCTACATAATACTCACATATGCTGTTCATAGGGGATGTATTGTATTAGCCCTACAGTTACAGCATGACATATTATTTAAACCTATTACTATTAACATTTTTACGTAACATTTATTTTATCTCACAATTCTGACTTTTTTTCTTGCAAATTCAAGTTTATATCCCCTAATTCGGACTTTATAACTTGATTTAACTCAAAAATAGTGTCAATTCTGAGGGAAAAAAAGCAACAAGTGAGGGATATAATCTTCTATTCTGAGCTGAGGGGAAAAGAGAGAATGAAGAGTTGTTTTTCCTTATTAGAATTGTGAGATATAATTTATATTTTGAAATATAAAATCAAATTTACCTTTTTTTTTAAAAATTCTTTTATTCCAAGTCTCCATAGGCTACGTCTACATTAATCCGGATACATTTGAAAACGGAGTTGTTGTTTTAAGACGCTCTCCATCCACACTAGCGTTTTCAAGTGTTTTCCAAATGTTTCTCATCCACACTGAAACGTAGGAAAAAGTTAAATTCGCCATACTGCGCATGTGTAAAAACTCACTTAGATGATACAGACAGAACAGACATAATAAGTTTTAATGTAGTTCTCGGCAGGATCATTTTATTTACGGAAATATCTCATCATTCACTGACGTGTCCATGACGCATGCTCTTATGTTTGATCTAAAAAGCAGCTGCCCTCACGTTTAGCTGCAGGAGTCAGGACAGCAACTGAGTACATATTCTGTCATCTCCGCATATTACAAGCTCTTGTAATATGTGGAGAACATTTTGAGAATGACATCTAATCAATATAATCTATAATCTTGTTAAATGTAACTATTTTGTACCATATCCGTGTAATTCTCTAGCCACAAAGGTTATCTCTCCGGAGTTTTCTGCAACCATGATGCGCGCGCATTACAAACTTATAATTGGTCTATATGCATGTATGTACAATGTGTATATACCCTGCTGCGAGCCTTTATCCTCTTGTAGACGTAGTCAGGAAAGGGTTTACGGGTGATGTAGCGTCCAGAACCCTCAGTGGTGTGGAGGTTCCCATCCTCCAGGACGATCTTGCCCTGGCTGATCACCACCAGAGGAGCTCCACGCACTTCAATCCCCTCAAAGATGTTGTACTCCACTGCCTGAGCAAGACAGAATAAGGGAAAAGCTCTCATCTTTAACTACTAATTTGCTTAAAAGTGTCTGTCTTCAGCACAGTAGCATGGTTTTGTATATCGAACATTTATCAAACTCATATTATCGTATTATCAAGGAAAATTATCTTGATAATTATCGCCCAACCCTCAGATAATTCACTCTTTCTATATTTGACATCCTCAACGTCTCATTCCTGTCAAATTAAATCAGCACAGATCGCAGCATCAGCCTCACTGACAAACAGGAGCCGACAGAGCGAGTGAGTCAGCAGAATACTAAAACAGCTCAGGGCAGAGGATCATGGAAGTCAGAGCTGGTCCTGACCTAATGGTGTCACTCACATTACGGTTCATTTAAAGTGCATTCAGTTACACAAGCAGCCTGTGACACACTAGAGAGCTTCCTTCTCAGTCGACAAACAGTCTAACAAGTGATTTAGTTGTAAACAAACTCTTCTCACCAGGTGGTGGCTCTTGGCAGAGATGATTTTGGTGGCGTCGGGGTCCCAGAGCACCAGGTCGGCATCGGAGCCCACGGCGATACGGCCCTTCCTTGGGTACAGGTTGAAGATCTTGGCGGCGTTGGTGCTCGTCATGGCCACAAACTGGTTTTCATCCATCTTACCCGTCACCTGTGAAGCAAGACATTCATCTTAACAACAAGGTCAGAAACGTTTTGCTTGAATGATGAAGTGATGAGGGTTATATTGATTTTTACCACAGTATAGGTACAGTCAGTGTGTTATGCATGTCATGAAACTACTTCAGTGAAATAATAATAACAAAAAAATGTATTTATTATTTATTATTAAAATGTGTTATTTTATTTAATAAAAGTAAATAATAGTAATAAGCATAAGAGTATTAAATTATTTATATAAATAATTATAATGATCAAAATAATGCAACATTGCATGCATACTTATTTTCTCATTTTCTATTACAGTTACACATTTAAAGATACATTAAATCAAGATGCACTTGATTTTTTTTCTCATTTACTTGAGGAAAAAAGACAATGTCTTATTTTCAGAAAATGTATCAAAATAAATTCAAACAAGAAAAATAAACGTAATTCAAAGTGAAAAATTAAGACGATTTTTCTGTCCCTACTAACAGATATTTATTCTTCTTTCAAGCATAAACTCACTTAATTTTGATAGTCATTTTGCTTCCCAAGTAAATATATTTTAAAGTTTTGAAATTTTTCTTCAATATGTGAATGTTTTTTCTTGGGTTGAAATGTAAAAGATTTATTTTTAAATGCTTTTAAAATGTTTTTAATAATACATTTATATTTTTTAAATATATTTTCAAAAATACACAGACATATGGACAAAAATATATTGGTAGAAAAATATACATTTACACAAGAAACATATTTTTTGGTCTTTTTTTGTATATTTTGAATATATTTAAAAATGAGGCTACAATTGTGTGATATATGTGAATGTATTTTCTTGGATTCAAATAGAAAATATTCATTTTTAAATGCTTTTAAAAATATATTAATATTTTTATAATGTATATTAAAAAATACACATATGGACAAAAATATATTGGTAGAAAATATATACATTTACAGGAGAAACATATTTTAGCAAATATATTTTTTGGTCACTTTTTTGTATATTTTGAATATATTTAAAAATGAGGCTACAATTGTGTGATATATGTGAATGTATTTTCTTGGATTCAAAAAGAAAATATTTATTTTTAAATGCTTTTAAAAATATATTCATATTTTTATAATATTTATTCAAAAATACACACACATATGGACACAATTATATTGGTAGAAAATATATACATTTACGGGAGAAACATATTTTAGCAAATATATTTTTTAGTCAGTTTTTGTATATTTTGAATATAAGGCTACAATTGTATTACCATAACACAATGGTACTTCACTAGTAGTCGGTTCACTAGTTTTTATAATATAGACTGCAAAAATGTTTTTTTTTTTCTTTACCCCACTGACAGATATTTATTTCTTGTTTTGGAAATGTATTTATTATTCATTTTAAAAATGTATTATTTATTTATTATTTAATAAAGGTAAATTAACAATAATCATAATAATAATAATCAATTATTTATATAAACAATTATAATTATTAAAATAATGCAACATGGCTCATCCAGCCAGATTTTCGAGATGATTTGAATTGATAAATAACAGAATATTGATGAAACAGAATTAAACAGAATATTACTTCAATAAATAAATGAATTATGATAATAAACTCATGATGCCTCATATGAAACTATTAATTTGATAAATAACATGTCTTTAAACAAACTGCTTTAATAATTTTTTAAAATGTCCCTTATAATAATAACAATAGAAATGATAATTAATAATTATCAATATAGTGCATAGCAGATCATCTAATCAGATTTTACATTAAACTACTGAATAACGAAATAATGATTTAGTGTATGCCTTCTATGCATATTTTCAGCTTCTCCTTCCTATTATATTACTATCTGGAATAACCTGTGTAACAATTTAAAATAAAATAACCTGTGCCTTTTTTTTCATTACTGTTTTTTTCATATGAAAAGATGTAACTACAGTATTGCTGTATTACATTGTTATATTTTGAAACATTTTATATCTAAACAGATGTAAATATAGATATAAGATATAATAAACAGACTGTTACTAAAAAAATGTATTGGCTACAATAAACCAATAAAGATAAAAATTTAAATAAAATAAAAGCAACAAATGCATAAACTCCTCATGCCTCATATAACCTGGATCTGTAATAATATTCATGAACAGATAAAGCAGATAAATGATCTCTCACCACACACTTGTCCCAGACGATGGACATTCTCTCCTCTGTACCGTTAGTTCCCTCCGGGATGAGGGTGAAATTATCCTTGCCGACGGCCCTCTGGGAAGTGTTGAAGGTGCAGTGAGCGCTGCCAGTCACCTGGAGATCTCCACTGCACAGAAAACACAAGAATAAGTAAAAAGAATAGCTCTTTTTGGAGTAATGGCACCCTCTAGTGATCACCCATAAATGTTCTTCCCTTTGCAATCAGTTGACATACAGTAAGTGCCTAATGGCTGAACACACTCACGGTGCTCCAAATAACCCCCCCCGTAGTCTATATCCCATAATGCACTAGAGCAGCTGTGGACACACACCAGGCCAGCAGGGAGTTGAGATAGTCCGGGGTAGTGGGGTCGGGGCTGAGGGGTGGAGATGTGATGTAGGCCGCAGCTTTGGCCCAGTTCTTGCTCCAGTAGTGAGTGCCGTCTGTCCCCAGGCTGGCTGAGATGGGTTCCCCGTACACCACGGTACCTGCCGAAGGAAAGCACTGGGTCAGCATCACTATAATGGAGATTTAAGAGCTACTTTGTACTTCACACTTAAATGCCTCGTGCTTATACAACAACGCTCATTGATGTGTATAATGTGTAAAACCAGCTTAAAGGAGAACTCAACTTCCAGAACAATAATTTACTCACCCCCTTGTCATCCAAGATGTTCATGTCTTTCTGTCTCCAGTCGTGAAGAAATTATGTTTTTTGAGGAAAACATTTCAGGATTTTTCTCCATGTAATGGACTTCATTGGTGCCCCGATTTTTAACTTCCAAAATGTAGCACAGGCTCTGGGATGCGCGTCCACGACGCTACGTACTATTGAATCACGTCAAAAGGTCACGCGGAACTACAGACCCAGTGTTTACAAAGCGAACGCGCAAAGACTATGAAAGTGCAAGTAAGTCAAACGCTGTTTACAAACAAAAAGGTACAACGATGTTGGACGATTCTGAAGTTGTAGGAGAAAATAAGATGGAGTTTTTCGCCTTTTTTAGCCAGAGTAGACAGACAATGAACTTACATGTGATTCGTAGTAGTGATGGGAAGTTCGGATCATTTTAACGACTCGGACTTTTGAGTCTCGTTCAGCAAAATGAACGAATCTTTTTCCGAGTCATTTCGTTCATTTTAGCAAAATATAATTAAAATGTTACGTGTTAATTCCCTAACACATCTACTGCTTACACAAACGTTGATCAAACTACAAACAAGACAAAACTATAATGCTATAAGAAACAGAAAAGATTCATTCATTGTTTACCTGGGTCTTTAGTCTATGATTAGCTCACCTCACCTCTTATCTGACAAGGTTTTGGGTTTGAGTTGTTTGTTCATCACGTGACAGCTCCATAAGGTGAACGAACCACTCGAAAAACCTGAAGACTCAAAACAGGTGAACTAATTCCAGTACAGAACCTAATAGGATGTTGCGCATGCGCGACTGAACGAATCACTCCCCGAGACGACTCGTTCTTCCTGATTCACATTAAAGATTCGTTCAAAATGAAAGAATCGTTTAAGAACGACCCATTACTAATTCGTAGCATGGTGGACGCGCATCCCAGAGCCTGTGCTACACAAGCTTTTGTGCTTAAAATGTATAAAAAATTTTATTTTACGAAAAAAGTGACCGATAGTTTCGCTAGATAAGACCCTTCTTCCTCGGCTGGGATCATTTAGAGCCCTTTGTTCTGGAAGTGGAGTTCTCCTTTAATTAGCTAATGATGTGGTCAAGATCCCTTTAAAACCAGCCCACTGAATCAGGTATGACCAGACTGAAAGACTAGCTTAGCTTGAGTTGGTTTTAGCTGTTTTTTTTTTTACAGTAGTGTAAAACCAAACAAGGGTCCAAGCCCCCCAAAATAACTCCTTCTTATTGAGCGTTTTTGTCTTATTTTGTCTTATAAAGACCTTTAATACAAGTGTGTTTTGTCTTATTGTTTTCACTTGGTTTAAAAATGATGCTAGAACAAGTGAAAAATCTGCCAGCTAGTGCAAAAAAGACAAAATACATTTACACACACACACACACACACACACATATATATATATTAGTTTTGAACATACTCATTTAATTTTTTAGTTATTTTTTTCTTAGAAAACAAAACTTTATATCTTAATCCATTTTGCTTCTCAAGTAAATATATTTTGAAAAGTTTTTCTTTTAAATGTGAATGTATTTTCGTGGACTGAAATATAAAATACTTATTTTTAAATGCCATTTAAATGCTATTTATATTTTTAAAATACATTTTTAAAAATACATAACAAATGGCCAAAAATATATTGGTAGAAATATACATTTACGGAGGAAACATATTTTAGCAAATATGTTTTAATGGTAAATTTTATTTTTTAATGGTACTTCCTTAGTTCACTTGTATTTTGTTGCATACACTGCAAAAAATTATTATTATTATTTTTAACCCCACTGACAGATTTCTTTTTCTTGTTTTGAACATAAATTCCAATTATTTTTTTTTTTCTTTGAAAAACAAGACTTAATATAATAAGCCATTGCTTCTCAAGTAAATACATTTGATATTTAGTACTGGAAATCAAGGCAAAAATATAATTTTTTGAAGTGCAGTCAGTGTCACGTCCTTTAGTTAGGAGTGTGTTGATAATTTGAATATAAAACCCATGTGATTTTCCATGTGATTTATTGGGATGTTGACTGGTTGGACTTTTTTATTTCAAACATCTGCTGTACCTTTTTTCCTGGCCTGTGCGATGACATCAGCGGCGCTCTTGCTCATCACTTTGGTGATGTAGAGCGGGCAGTTGGTCTGATTGGCGACGGTCACAGCCCGGTTCACAGCCTCGGCCTCCACCTATAAAACAACAGCCCGACACTCACTGACCTTCAGCTGAAATTACAGACACGGATGCTGTAAAGCGCTGCTCAGCATCTCCTGAACGCTGACCGCACTTTATGTGCGCCAACGGACCGGGGCTAAAAGTTTCTGGAAGGCTGATGTGCCTGTGATACCAATGATCAATGAGTCTGGCAGCAAAAAACAGTGGGAAAGTGGAAAGGCTGAAATCCCCTGATCCCCGAAGGGAAATAAACCGTAAATGTGTTTTAGTGCAGCACGTTTGAAAGTTATTTTGGAAGCGTTCTCGGGTCTCGATGTACGATGACGTGCTAAAAACCATTCCATGTGCTCCACAGCTGTAATTCTGCAGTGTGATGTGTTTTGAAGGTGTATTTGGTGTAGTCTGGTGTGCATTTAAAGTGTTTTACCTCTTCTGGGCGGCTCAGAACGTGTCCTTCTGGACCAGTGATGCCCAATCCCAGAATCCTCTTCTGCTCCTATAAACAAAAGAGAGTAAAAGAGATTTATATGGATTTCACTGCAAAATAAGTATTTATTTTTTTGCATTGTAAAATGTATTGTATTCAAAATTAAGCCCATCTGACCCCAAATTATCATAACTGCAACGCAGATTTTTCACTTACTTTATATTTCCCATTTATTCTCAAAGGTAATTTTCATTAGATTATTATCAGTGTAATTTTTTATGATTTTTTTTTTTTATTTAAATCAACATAAAAGCAGCACAACAAATACTACATTTAATATTATTTAATTTATTGTCACCTGCAATAATGAGAGTTACATTTCTTTTTGCATTACAAAACATAGAAGAGACAATTTAATTGTTATGCAATTCGACAATGCAAAAAATCTTATTTTTCATAATGCATATTTTTTCCACACACTGTCTGTCAAATGTTATTATACGTATAATAAAGTACTGTATAATTACGATTTTTTAAAAGGTTTTTAAAAGAAGTCTCTGCGCACCACGATTGCATTATTTGTTTTTTAAATAAAGAAAAAGCAAATTAGACTGATTTATTAAAGAAAGAAAATAAATAATAGAAATAAATAATATATTAAAATAGAAAACAGTTGTTTCAAATTTCACAATATTGCTGTTTTTACTGTATTTTTGATCAAATAAATGCAATGTTGGTGCAAAAAGAGATTTTTAAAAACATTAAGCAAACATTTATTTTTAATCAATTATTTATATTCAATTATTTAATCCATTATAAACATATGAATAGTTAATAATATTAACTTTTATTAATATTATATGTATAATATTACATTTATTTAAATTATAATATAATATTTATAGCAAAAAGAGATATCTTTTAACAGAATTTATTATATATAAATGATATATTATTACTTAATAATATTAATCAATTATAAATATATTATTAATTAATAATATTTACTTTTATTAATATTATATGTATAAGTTTACATTATTTTAATTGTAATATAATATATTATTTATTTATTTAATTTTAAATTAGAATGAATTTTGAAAGAAATTAATAAAATAAATAATAGAAATAAATAATTTCAAAATAGAAAACAGTTGTTTTAAATTGTAATAATATTTCACAATATTGCTGTTTTTAATGGCTTTTTGATCAAATAAATGCAACGCTGGTGAGCAAAAAGGAGATATCTTTTTAAAACATTAAAAACAGTAGTATTTTTTTTCTATAATCAAACATTTATATTCATTTATTGAATCAATTATAAATATACGATTAATTAATAATATTAACTTTTATTAATTTATTGTTTAATAATATTATATGTGTAATATTACATTTATTCTAATTACTATATATATATATATTAGAATGATTTATGAAAGAAATAGAAATAAATGATTTCAGAATATATCAAAATAGAAAACAGTTGTTTGTTTTGATTTGGAATAATATTTCAGAATATTGCTGTTTTTATTGTATTTTTGATCAAATAAATGCAACGTTGGTGAGCAAAAAGAGATATCTTTTAAAACTATAAAAAAAATAATGTCTATAATCAATTATTTTCATTAATTTATTTAATCAATTATAAATATATGATTAATTATTAATATTAACTTTTATTATTATATGTATTATTTTATTATTTAATAATATTATATGTATAATATTACATTTATTATAAATAATATAATATAATATAATATAATATTTATTTATTTAGAAATGCACGTGAAAGTCATCTGGGAAAAAAAGCTTATTTCAGTTGTAGTTTGTTATTTTAGTACATCAAGTTCAATAAAATGGAAATGAAAAACTAGCTAAAATAAAATTATTTTTTTTAAAATATTTTTTTAATTATTTCAAGTAACATTTTTTTTAAAAAATAACAATCTAGTTTTACTGAACTATAATATCCCTGGAATTTTTCCCACAGTTTGTTTTTGTACCATTTCAGCTGATTAAGTTTGTCTTAAGAATGAACGTGAAAGAAAAAAGGGTGAGCTCACCTCAGCAATGATGTCTCCGTTCTCTGCGTGCACCTGGGCGATGGCTCCCAAGTCCCTGATCGCACTGAACACCTCATACATCTACAACAGACCGAAAAAAACCCACAACATTGGGTGTGTCTTCTGTGTTTATGCATTGCAGTTTGTTTTATCATCTGCTCTGGATCTACAGCAACAGGAAATGTGGCGAACATCAGAATGAACAAGACTGTTCCCCTGTGACCATCAGCCCTGCACACTCAAAACATGGAGAACTCATCATCACTGTATTCTCACTGCACAAAAACACTAGCAGTCCTGATTTAGTGCCTAATCCATCTTTATCAGGATAATTAAATGAATATGCATGAGAAATCATGCATACCTGGGAGTCATTTAGCTGGAAAATGTCCTTGTAGGCCAAGTAGACCAGGAAAGAGTTGACGCCTGGGAGAAAAAAAAAGACCAGGATGTAAGACATCAGACATGGATGTGCATACAGACAGCAGGAGCTGCGGGAACAAGCAAGGTTGAAGTAATGAGCTCATGGACTGTATTCTTGTTAAAGCACTTGCAATGATTCTTCCCTAGAAAATGAATGTAATTTGAACCATTAAGTACCTACAACATCATTTTGATATGAAAATACTGTTCTAGGTGTTTGTATATTGATGTAACTGCTGCGTTGTCACATTATTTTTGTGAATATTAAGCATTTACCGTGATCTTTGACCAGCGCCTCGAGCTCCTCCTGCATGCCCTTGTGCCACTCCGTGATGTCCACATGCAGAGAGTAATCGCAGCAGGACTTGTGGTCGGCCCACTCCCTCCATTGGTTAAAGGCAGCGATCAGACTAACGCCCGGTTCTGGGACCACATGATCGACTGAAACACACATACAAATCAATATATAGTGAGACTATATACTTCTGTTGAGGAAATGTAAACATATTAAACATGTAACTTGTCCCACAGTTTTTAAGGTGAACTATCACAGAGAGTGTCTTGAGGTCAGTGTTATTTTAGTATAAGATTTATATACTCTTACAGAATTTATTAATATTTTTATTTTTTAGATTTGCAGTTCTTAGTTTTATTTTACGTTTAAATTAATTCATTTGAGAGGCGCTTTTATCCAAACTTATACTTATAGTTGAGAAAAACACTAAGCAATTCATCAGTTTTATTTAAGGTTTCAGTAAGTATGTTATGTGCTTTTCAATTTGACTGTCATTAAAAACATATTTGATATGTAATATTTTTCTCTTTCCTTAAGAAAGGAACCGGATGCATTAAACATCATGTACAGCATTTTGAAACTAAAAATATTTTTTTTGAAACAAATTAGATATAACGAATGAATGATAGATTTTTTCCACATACACTGTCTGTCAAAAGTTATAATGTATTATAAAGTATTATATAATTATGATTTTTTAAAATGGTTTTAAAAAAAGTCTCTTGTGCTCACCAAGACTGCATTCTTTTTTTTTTTTTCAAAAAATACAGAAAAAGCTAATTAGAATGATTTGTGAAAGAAAGAAAATAAATAATAGATGGATGAATTAATAAATAATCTCAAAATATATTAAAATAGAAAACAGTTGTTTTAAACTGTAATAATATTTCACTATTTTGCTGTTTTTACTGTATTTTACTGAACGATAGATAGAACGAACAAACGATAGATGGATAGATAGAATGAACGAATAAACAGATGAATGAATGAATGAATGAATAACAGATAGATAGATAGATAGATAGATAGATAGAATGAATGAATAATGGGTGAATGAATGAATGAATGAATAATACACAGATGATAGATAGGTAGATAGATAGATAGACAGAATAAACAAATAAGCAGATGAATGAATGAATGAATAATAGATGATAAATAGATAGACAGATAGAATTAACGAATAAATGGATGAATGAATGAATGAATAATAGATAGATAGAATGAACGAATAAACAGAATGAATGAATGAATGAATAAATGATAGATAGATAGATAGATAGATAGATAGATAGATAGATAGAACAAATAAACGGATGAATGAATGAATGAATGAAAGAATAATAGATAGATATATAGAATGAACGAATAAACAGATGAATGAATGAATGAATAAATGATAGATAGATAGAACAAATAAACGGATGAATGAACGAATGAATGATAGATAGAATAAACAGATGAATGAATGAATGAATGAATGAATGAATGATAATAGAATGAACGAATAAACGAATGAAGGAATGAATGAATGAACAGATAGATACAATAAAAGATAGAACAACAAACGATAAATAGAATGAATGAACTATAGATAGACAGAATAACCAAAAAAACAAATGAATGATAGAACAACAGACCAACAGAGATAGAATGAACAAACAGAATGGAATAACAACATAATGAACGCTAATCTGAATGACAGACAGATCGAACGAATGAACGATAGAATGACAGAACAAATGATATATAGAATGAACAAACGAACAAACGAACGATAGATAGATAGATAGATAGATAGAATGAACGAATAAACGGATGAATGAATGAATGAATGAATAACAGATAGATAGATAGATAGATAGATAGATAGAATGAATGAATAATGGGTGAATGAATGAATGAATGAATAATACACAGATGATAGATAGGTAGATAGATAGATAGACAGAATAAACAAATAAGCAGATGAATGAATGAATGAATAATAGATGATAAATAGATAGACAGATAGAATTAACGAATAAATGGATGAATGAATGAATGAATAATAGATAGATAGAATGAACGAATAAACAGATGAATGAATGAATGAATAAATGATAGATAGATAGATAGAACAAATAAACGGATGAATGAATGAATGAATGAAAGAATAATAGATAGATATATAGAATGAACGAATAAACAGATGAATGAATGAATGAATAAATGATAGATAGATAGAACAAATAAACGGATGAATGAACGAATGAATGATAGATAGAATAAACAGATGAATGAATGAATGAATGAATGAATGATAATAGAATGAACGAATAAACGAATGAAGGAATGAATGAATGAACAGATAGATACAATAAAAGATAGAACAACAAACGATAAATAGAATGAATGAACTATAGATAGACAGAATAACCAAAAAAACAAATGAATGATAGAACAACAGACCAACAGAGATAGAATGAACAAACAGAATGGAATAACAACATAATGAACGCTAATCTGAATGACAGACAGATCGAACGAATGAACGATAGATAGAATGACAAAACAAATGATATATAGAATGAACAAACGAACAAACGAACCATAGATAGATAGATAGATAGACAGACAGACAGACAGATAGATGTTTTGGTTTTAGGACAACTTTGGTGAAAGGTTTTGATCCACTTCAAATGTTGACTACAATACTGATAGATAGATAGATAGATAGATAGATAGATAGATAGACAGATAGATAGATAATATGCAGTAATTTGTCTCTAAATAACTAAATAAACAGATTTCAGACGTACTGATCATAGTGGTGCCGCCAGCGAGAGCAGCTCGTGTGCCCTGGTAGAAATCATCAGCTGCTGTCATTCCCCGGTCAGGCATCTGGAAGCGGGTGTGAACGTCGATGCCACCGGGTATCAGCATCCTGCCGTGAGCGTCGATGGTCTTCACACCACCAGGAACTATGAGGTTTTCACCGATTTGCCTGGAGACAGAGAAAGAAAATCACAATATACACATATACATATACAATATAAGACGGACTAGAAAAATTATGACATATAAAACAAACAAACAAAAAGACACTTGCTTGATGACTCCATCCTCCATATAGATGTCAGCATGGAAAGACTGATCATCGTTCACTATCTTCGCACCTTTGATTAGAAGTCGGTCACTCTGTGAGAGAAAGAGACAAGAGAGTCATACAAAAATGAATCTATTTACTGCACTTGCATGCATCTATTTATACCGTAATTTGACTTTAATTCAGTAGATATCACATGGTATCAGTTTAAGCACAGAAACACTTTGTCTTGCACAGTATGAACAATAAAACTAAAATACATGTGCATGTTCACAGTAACATTTCTTTCACTGGTGTTTTTTAAAGGCCATATATATATATATATATATCAAAAACCTTACAACGTGTGTGTTGACATAAAAAGTCTCCACTGTTGTTGACATCAAAGTGATCTGATTTGATAAACGTCTTTGCATGACAAGGTCAATGTAGTAAACAACCAAATGAGATGCTATGGTAGATTCGGGACATACTGCACAGTCACAATCCTGTTATAAACTACACAGCACGCTAAAACATGACCGGCGAACACTGGACATCAAGTTCAATCAGAGCTGAAGCGTAAAGATCGCTGAGGCACATCAGAGAAACATAGTGATTCTCATCATGCTAAATCGATTCTGACACGCCATCATGAGCCCAAACGTCATTTCAGGATGCCGCCATCGACTGCAGCCCACATGCTTCACTCCTGTTCAGACACGCAGCGCACAGAAGTGCACAAAAATATGGTGCATGTTCAATTTCACATCACTGCAATAAAAGAATCTGATTTAATGTCGTAGTATTGACACTTTAACCCTAAGATGATAGTGACGTGGAGGACATGCACACTCATACAAGGGCATGATGGGAATAGAGGGGGGTTTAATAAGATCTCAGTTGCCTTGTGCTGTGTAATTAGGACCTGATGGGATAATTGTCATGGAAGTCCTATTCTGTAGCCGTTTGTCTGCTAATGAGTAGCCATGAAAAGAGAACAAGAGAAAGTGCTGTGGAGAACAAGACCGCTGTTGCGAACTTGCGAACTACAGATGAAATACCATGAATTAAAGGGGTCATCGGATGCTAAGTTCACTTTTTCATGTTGTTTGAACATTAATGTGTGTTGGCAGTGTATGTACAAATCTACCCTATAATGTTAAATATCCATGCAGTGGTTTTTAATTAATCTGTAAAAATAATATCCCCTTTTTCAAATCGAGCCGTTCTCAGATGCCTGTCGGTGTGTCGTCACACCAACAGAGGCCGCTCCCACAATAGTTGATTGACATGAGCTCTCACCTCAGACCAGTTGTCAAAGTCCAGTAACTTTCCATGTTTTGATGCCAGAGCAGGGATGTAAGTTAGACAAGAATATCTCAGATTGAGCCATTGAGGTGTTGTGTTGCTGGATGTAATAATGAACATAGTGGTCGTCATTTACTCCCGACATCTGAGCCGCTGAAGATGCAGTGGATTACGTTTGTTTGAGAATGGAATGCGCCTCACGATCTACATATATCCGTCTATGTTTGCGCGAATCATTCATGATCCAACTTCACTTACAGCAGAAGTGAGTATAAGGGTTTTTTTTATGGCGTTTCCTTATAACGTTATAGTTAGGAAGTTTAGCGGCTAAATGCGGCTAATGTAAACAAGACCGTCTTTGCACAGAGAGAAGAGAGGGACGGGGTGAGCAGAGCTCATTTGCATTTAAAGGAACAACCCCTTAAAATGAGATGATTTTTGCAGAGCTGATTTTGGCAAGGTAAAAAGGGTGTTGTTTTACAAAACCATTGAGAAAGTATATTAGAGACTTTTCATTAAGACCCTAAAGAATCATATCAGCTTGTGGAAAATAGGCATCCGATGACCCCTTTAAGACTTAAGTTTAAGATGCTTTATGATCAAATCTGAATTAATCGTATTTTACAAAACAAGCACACATGAATGGAACCACAATGCCACATTTTAACTGGTCGATATGACCAAATCCTTATATCACAATATGTGTTTCATTTCATGATAACAGTGTGTTTAGTAAAGGTTTTACAATCATTTTTTACACACTGAAAAATAAAACGGTGCATAATTACCTAGAAACAATTTTCACTAAGAAACTGCTAGCTAATTTCACAAATAATTACAAAGAAATGACATAATTTTACATTTTAAAATATTTTCTTATAAAACATACACTAATAATCTGTTTTGTTGAACACTTTGAATAATTTTTTTAAATATTTTTTTTGAATAATAAAATTTGCAATACGTTTTTACAAAATTTTCATACCACTAAAATGTAACAACTCTAGACACCAATTTCAGTTATTACATGAGAAAATTAAAACTAGCCTAATTAATCAAAATAAAAGTCTTCTGACTTACTGAAGACCAGTATAGGGCCCTATGGACAGAATCGCAGAATCCAGTCATAAAAACGGAATTTACTGAATAACGCGGAATGTCACGGAATTTGTCAAAGTTTGAATGAATTAATCAAAGGTAGGTCATTACACTTAAATCAAACCACAATATGGACTAGTATCTGTAAATATTACGCCGCAAAAATACCATTTAAATGTGAATCGTGTTCTGCGTGTCTCTGTTTTAATGAATGGAGCAAACGAGTGCTTTTGTTTACTACACACACTGAAGCGCACGTGACGCTCGCAGTGATTTCAGCATTTGACCGTTCCATTTTAGGAAAACTAGCGTCATATCATACACACACAGAAATGTAAAGGTAACCGGCAACCCGTCAAAATAAAAGTCCGGTTTAACTTGAAGACATTGTGCCAGAAATATATTACTACTACTACTACTACTACTACTACTAAAATGAAACAAACATTATTTTTTAGGGTATAATCACACAACATTTCTTCCATGTTTTAATTTTAATAGTAAATTTCCCTTTTTTGCCAAAAAAAAAAAAAATGGCTTAATTTTCAATAACTAAAAGATAAATGAAATTAATGTTTTATGCCTTCATTTGATAACCAGAACATTCTAAACACACAACACAGAATTACTGAGGGTAAAAAAAAAACTTCCATAAGGCTATTTTAAGAATAAATTTGAATTAATTAAGTATGGATTCAAATAATTAGATATAATATTAATAATATTTTCATTTACATTTAGTTTAACTTGATGTACTAGAATAAACTAAAATTAATAAATAAATAAAATATAAATTTTATTAACACAATTACAAAAATGTAACTAAAACTTCAATGAAAAAAAAAATAATTCAAACTATTAATAAGAAATATAATAGGATCATAATGAAATAACATCAATTACAAGCAACAGGACAAATAAATATGGTAATACTTTATAATAAGGTTAACATTAGTTAACATTCCCTAGTAAAAAAGTAATACATTTAAAATGCATATATTTTATACTCAAATCGAGCCATTCTCAGATGCCTGTCGGTGTCGTCACACCAACAGAGGCCGCTCCCACAATAGTTGATTGACATGAGCTCTCACCTCAGACCAGTTGTCAAAGTCCAGTAACTTTCCATGTTTTGATGCCAGAGCAGGGATGTAAGTTAGACAAGAATATCTCAGATTGAGCCATTGAGGTGTTGTGTTGCTGGATGTAATAATGAACATAGTGGTCGTCATTTACTCCCGACATCTGAGCCGCTGAAGATGCAGTGGATTACGTTTGTTGTTAGAATGGAATGCGCCTCACGATCTACATATATCCATCTATGTTTGCGCGAATCATTCATATATCATATATTTTATACTATGTATAGTTCACGTCTATTAACATATTTACTGACATATCGCTCGATATGTCATGATATATATATATATATATATATATATATATAAATTGTATAAAACACATAGTTCCGGTCCTTGATTCTGATTGGTTAAGCCACATTCTAAGCTGCTTTAAATTACTCTACAAACATACACCTTTGTTTACGTTTGTGTGTTGCTTGGCAACCACTTTGTTGTAACCACAACAGTTACTGACGAAATACATTGTTTGGCGGAAGAATAATGTTTTATCAATATCATTACACTTTATTTGTTCCATTTTATTTCATGAAACCGTACTACATATATGGAATATCATTTTTATAAAAGCAATAAGCCCCAGGAAGCTGTGGTTTACAGTAAATTTATACCGCCTCTTATATAACGCTGTTATAAATTCACTGTTTATTAAGCTTTATTTTGGAAAACTACTTGTGCACAATGCACATTTCTTAATATTAAGCCTAAATATGTTTTAATGTCACTATTGATGAGGACTGTATGACCTCTAAATAAAATCTGTCTTTAAATACAAAATATGTAAAGTGGACCTAAAGTATACTTGCAATAGTTCCACTTTAGCACAAACAAATACACTTAGTTATATGTTTAGTTTGACTTCAGCACTACTTCTGCATAATTAAAGTACAAAATCTGTTGTTCCAATTTAGCAGACTTTAAATATACCGGTTTAGTAGACTAAAAGTACAATAGCATGGTATTTTTTATTAAGTACATAATATGTAAATGCATTTGTAGTATGCTTAGCATGAAATAAATGTATTTTAAATACATTTTAGTTATTTATTTTTCACTAGGGTTAGTTAAATACATTACTTACTACTTTTACAGCTTTTATTAATCTTAGTTAATGTTAATTTTCACATTCACTATTGTATTATTAAAAGCATAAGTTGTGTTTGACATTAGTTAATGCACTGCGAACTAACATGAACAAACAATGAACAACTGTATTTTTATTTAACATTAACAAAGATTAATAAATAGTGTAAGAAATGTATTGTTCATTGTTTGTTCATGTTAGTCAATACTGTACATTAACTAATGTTAACAAATGACACTTTATTGTAAAGTGTTACCATAAATGTAACACATCAGATATAGATGAAATACTTTTTTCAGGTCTAATCCAAAATATCAACCGGCTAAAAAATTTCTGCTGGTTTATTGAGACTATGGGTATATCGTCGAAAAAGAGAGAAAAATGTTTTTGTTCAAGCCGCAATCCCCTAAACACACTTAAAAAATATCCACATCAGCTACGAAACATAATCTAAAGGACTAAATACGGCATGGAAAACAAACAGTAAACATCTAAACGGAAATCAGGCCTCATTCATTGCTTAGACAAAGTCTTTCTGTTCTCTGCCTTACTATGAAACAGTAGATCCACACCACATTTATCATCATCACAGCCGGCGCTCACTTATGCTGTTAGCTGAAAAACATTCTCGAAAACATCCAAACCATCTTAACTGCGTTAGTCATGGTGGAAAGACTGCACAAGCGATCACGTGGATTATTTGTGATGTTTAGACGGAGCTTGAGATTGATGTCAGAGATCAAGATGAACTCTTTTTATTCAGCCGTGACGGACATGTGCTCTGTATTGTTTTCGGTTGTTCACTCCTCTACACAAATCCATGACTAACGCTGAGTCCAGACAAACGCTGGCTCATTCTACGGCCGGCATTACGGCCCAAAGGCTCATTAAAACAGACCTTTACATCTGCTTTACTGCTGAGCTTTTGGCTTATGCAGCAGTTCTTTAATGTCTTAATGCATATTCGGGAATACGGACCAATTAGAGGATTAAAGAAGGTAGGCGACTTCTTAAATCTTATAAAATGGATAATTACGGTATTGGATGCTAATTATGACCCCAATTCTGATCTGGATAAGCACTGTGTCCAAAATATAACATATCACACATGGCTGCCTCTCAATTCTGACTCCAGCTTTCCTACAAAGAATCAAAGCTTTGTCCAGGTGAAGTTATTTGATTTTAATTAGTAAAGAAGATCAGGCATTTAGTTAAGTATATAAATTGGTTGATTCCCCTGCTGAAAAAACCCCAGCTAAAACCAGTCTAAGCTGGTTGGCTGGTTTTAGCTGGTCATCCAGCTTGGTTTTAGCTGGTCAGGCTGGAAGACCAGCTAAAACCAGCTATTCCCAGCTTAAACCAGCTAAGACCAGCCAACCAACCTATGCTGGTTTCAGCTGTTTTTTTTCAGCAGGGTCTTTACTGTCAAATTTCAACCACACAAATGGTAGATATTTAAGCTCTACTGACCATATTTGTGGAACAATAGTATGATGGAAACATATGCATAATTATATATGCAAATATGCAAAGCAATACCTGTAAACATATTTTTCACCAATATTACAGCCTTTTTTCAAGGTATACTAATCAAATCAGATATAAATACTGTATTAATAAATAGATTATTTACAGCTGAAGTCAGAAGTTTACATACACCTTGCAGAATCTGCAATATGTTAATTATTTTACCAAAATAAGAGGGATCATACAAAATGCATGTTATTTTTTATTACATAAAAGGTGTTTACATATAGTCCACAAGAGAAAATAATAGTTGAATTTATAAAAATGACCCTGTTTAAAAGTTTACATACACTTGATTCTTAATACTGTTGTTACCTGAATGATCCACAGCTGCTATAATATTATTTTTTTTTGTTTAGTGATAGTTGTTCATGAGTCCCTTGTTTGCCCTGAACAGTTAAACTGCTGCTGTTCTTCTGAAAATCCTTCAGGTCTTACAAATTCTTTGGTTTTTGAGCATTTGTGTGTATTTGAACCCTTTCCAACAATGACTATATGATTTTGAGATCCATCTTTTCATACTGAGGACAAATGAGAGACTCATATGCAACTATTACAGAAGGTTAAAACGCTCACTGATGCTTCAGAAGGAAACACAATGCATTAAGAGCTGGGGGGTGAAAACTTTTTGAATTTGAAGATCAGGGTAAATTTCACTTATTTTGTTTTCTGGGAAACATGTAAGAATCTTCTGTAGCTTCTGAAGGGCAATATGATATTTAAGCAAAATAAGAAAAATGCACACATTTTCATTCTGTTCAAAAGTTTTCACCCCCCACCTTAATGCATCGTGTTTCCGTCTGGAGCATCAGTGAGCATTTGAACCTTCTGTAATAGTTGCATATGAGTCCCTCAGTTGTCCTCAGTGTGAAAAGATGGATCTCAAAATCATACAGTCATTGTTGGAAAGAGCTCAAATACGCAAAAATGCTGAAAAACCAAAGAATTTGTGGGACCTGTAGGATTTTTATGAAGAACAGCGGGCAGTTTAACTGTTCAAGACAAACAAGGGGCTCATGAAATTAAAACACACACACACACATCTGTGGATCATTCAGGTAAGAGTATTAAGAATCAAGTGTATGTAAACTTTTGAACAGGGTCATTTTTATGAATTCAACTATTATTTTCTCTTGTGTGACTTCATGTAAACATCTTTTATGTGAAATATCTTATTCAGGTCAGTACTAAATAAATCATAACATGCATTTTGTATGATCCCTCTTGTTTTGGCAAAATAATTAACATTTTGCAGATTCTGTTCATTTTGTGTGAGGTCTGCTTAAGCATACCAAAAAGGAAAGTGACACAACTCTGTTGTTTATGTGGAGCCGAGCTGGTAGTTTGCCAGACTGTCCTGAATCGACAAAGCAACGCAAACTTCCTGGCATCTGCATATTCATGACGTTTAATGACAAAAAACAACCAGAAAACAAATATTCTGACACCCACGTAAAAAAGCAGTCTTAGCAAAAATAATGATTTAGACAACTTTTAAAAAAGCTTAAATTACACACGTTTGTACGAAAGAATAAATGTAAGTGCTTTAACAAACAATATTTGACAAATGCTGTTGTTAGAGCTGAACCCATATTGAATCCGGAATATTCCTTTAATCCACTGTAAAGCCTGTGAATGGGCTTAATGGGTCATTACGTAATGGCAGAAAGTCCCTCCTCTAGATCAAGCGTTACAGTATTTGTAGTAACTAAACGTTTGTTATGGTTAAACGTATTTCCGACAGCTAAGAGCGCCTAGTGCGGCCCTGTTTGGATTAAAGAGACAAATGCAGTACGTAATAATTGACTTTTCCTCAGCTGCACATGTAGTGTGTACTTCAGCCAGCGTGAGGGTCTGCTAATGATGTTCTCCAGAGAGTCCATCCATACCAGAACAAATCCCTGTGACCCACTTACAGCGAATCTGGTGCATACTTTTATCCTAAAGACATACACACTAACTCAAGCTACTCCAATTGACAGTCATAATGGCCCTTAGACGGAGTGCACTCCCATCCCATCCGGAGTGCACGAGAAAAACCGCCTTTCTGAAAGTAATGCACAATGAGAACTAAGAGGTCTGTGGTCGAGTAAGTGGGTCAAACATGCTCAGATTCTTGAAGGTACAGTCACTTCTAGCAGTTAGTGGAAGTGTTTCTGTGGCTGACCAGGCTTGTGTTTTACTTCTTCACGTGAAATGCGTGCATGCATGTAAATGCATGTCAGAATGTAATCCAAATACAAAAATGTATGTGCATTCACATGATTGCATAGAGTATTTTGCTACGGCTTTCAAAAAAATTAAAACGGAGACTGTAGACATTGTACAGATCTCTTACTCATGCTAAACATAAATGTCCACAGGCAAATGATTTAAACAGGTCAAAGCTGGTTCACCAATTTCATTTTCTCTGTCCACATTTGTGTTTATTTTGGGCTTGAACTGCAAATCCAGCTAGGTCTAGAATTTATAGTGTTTTGTTAAGTTTATTTCATACTCCCTGTGGCTGAACTGATACACAGCATTTTGAATGGTAAGAATTATACTTCTAGGAACATAGTCACTATGTTTTAAAATACTTGAGTGTGCAATTCATAACAATATAGGTAAGAAATAATTCACATTAGGTAAGGAATAATAAGAAATAATTCTCCCAAAAATGACATTTTACTGAAAATGTTCAGGCCATCTGAGATGTAGATGAGTTTGTTTCTTCATCAAA
The DNA here is from genome assembly GCA_012976165.1 of Labeo catla. Taxonomy (NCBI): domain Eukaryota; kingdom Metazoa; phylum Chordata; class Actinopteri; order Cypriniformes; family Cyprinidae; genus Labeo; species Labeo catla. Next base: position 137,474 of record VONZ01000757.1, read on the forward strand.
TTTGGAGAAATGTAGCATTACATCACTTGCTCACCAATGGATCCTCTGCAGTGAATGGGTGCCGTCAGAATGAGAGTCCAAACAGCTGATTAAAACATCACAAGTAATCCACACGTAAAAAGTCATCTCATCTGAATCAGGAGAGAAATCTGCATAAATAAAGTACCATTTACAGACAGTCCAAAACAGTTCATAACAAATATGTTTGTGGATTTTGATTTGAGAGGATGGACTTGCATTATGGAGGAAGCATTATTATGGTTTAGTGACTTCACTATGGATTTCAGTCAGAAGAGATGGTTTAAAGGTAAAAAAAAAAAAAAACACCTCAGTAATGGATTTGTTTCTTACAAGCACACAGCTTTTCACTTCACAAGATGTTAAATGATGGATTGGAGTGGTGAGGATTACATTCTGAAGGCACCCATTCACTGCAGCGGATCCAAATGGCTTTACAAAATTGTAAATTATATAATGATTATTAGTCCTAGTATACTTCAAAATTTCACTTTTAATTCAATATGTTACTTGCTGTTTCTTTGTAATTATTTATGAAATTGTGTGTAACAGTAGCACATAATAGGAGACCCAGAATGTGTCTGTTAAGTTTCAACTCAAAATACCCCACATATCATTTTGAAAATGCCTATTTTGAGTGGAAGCAAAAACACGCTGTTTCCGTGCATGTCTCTTTAAATGCAAATAAGCTGCTGCTCCCCGCCCCCTTTTCGTCAGAGTGCATTTACGCCACGCCCACACCAGGGGGGTTAGGAAACAATCCAATGCTCACCGTTGACTTTGTATTGCGAAAAGCTGCCTTCTTGTCATTTCTGACTTATAACAAAAAACAGAACAATGTCTAAAAGCTGCTATGTGACAAGGTGTACAGTAAACAAACTAAAAAACCAATAAAAATTTAGCTTCTCAGTATAACTCGTAGTTATAGTGGGCGTAGTTCTCAGTAATATGAGTAATATGACACGTTGCGCTCCACTTTTGTGTCCGCAAATGCTCATTTTTTGGGTGGACAGCATATGTACAAATGTAGCTTGTTTACTGTACACCTTGTCACATAGAAGTTTTTAGACATTGTTCTGTTTTTTGTTATAAGTCAGAAATGACAAGGAGGCAGCTTCCCACAATACAAAGTCAATGGAGAACGTTGGATTGTTTCCCCCCAGGTGGGCGTGGTTTTCAGATTATGACACGTGTCGCTCTGTCTCTATAGAGCTGCGCCTTTACAACTCGTAGCTGAGATGCTCTGTTAAAAAACATCTGTTTGGTTTTGCTTATTATGTCTATCATGCAGAAATCATGTGTTTTAAACCATATTAGTTTCAACTTCTGATATAGGGTTTTCTGAGCGCACACATCCGAAGAACGCAAACAGAAAGCGGCTGTCACATGACATGTGAGTACTAAACTAAATTCTCTTTCATGTCTTATTGCGCTTAAACTGTCAAATACACACAAGTTTATATTAAAAACACACAGGAGTTACAAAAACAGTCAGTTATACTATAGTCTGTTAAGGCAAACAGCTGGGAAAGAAATTGCATGTTTATATTTGATCTGTGTGGCAGCGGCGTAATATACAGTAAATAAATCAATAAATCCACTGCTCTCTTGTTTTGTTTGAGGCTGGGACTTTAAATAGTGTTCTGTGCTCCTTATGACTGAACAGAACAGAACAGAACAGTTGGCATGCTTTGCTTGAACTTTCGCCACACGGTTAGAACTGGTACACCATTGTTGCTTGCAAAAACAAAATGACGGCACTGTGGGTGGAAACATGCAGATTAAGGGGCGATGATATTATAAGAAGATCCCTTTACCAAGGGGGTAGCAAAATCTGACATACTTGTTTTTTCACATGCTTGCTTACCAAAAGTTACCGGGTTGTCCTTTTTCACGTTTAGTTTAGTTTAGTTTGGTAGATGCACTGGGGACCCGAAAAAGTCCGATTTTCATGATATGTCATCTTTAAAACATCTAAGTTCACTCTATTCCTGAACATGAGCTCAACTGTTCTGCACTAGCTGGAAAGGTTGAGTCTTTGTTGAGTATTTCTGCGCCAGAGGGTTAATCTTGAGTTCAGCTTCAAATCAGAATGACCTTTTCGGGTTCTGAACTAGCAATCAGTGTAATCTACAGGGTCAATGCTCTGTCGAACATGAAAGATTATCTTTATCGTGACAACTGAGGCCGTATGAATGTTGCAGTTTTAACAAAATAGATGTCAAATTACAGCGAGCAGTTTGTCGACACCTGCCAACAATCAAAAACACATTAGGTGTCGAAACTAAGTTTATTGGCACAGACATTGTTCTCAGGAAGACTTCATTACATGCAATTACTCTGCAATTTCCTTCAGTGATTTTTCTAACCACACGTCAACTGCACCGCTGTGCTTACATTTGATAAATTCAGGCTTCATACAGACACTGGACTTTCAAGGACTTTTCAAGTACTACTTTTTGGATTTTCAAGGACTCCAATATCTTTTTCAAATTCCAATATAAGTTCAATTATTTGCGATACGCGATCTGATTGGAGCGCTTCGAAACAGTGGATCATGCTACGACGCAATGTTTTTTAAATGGTGTTGAAATTCGAAAATTAATTGCTCTTTTAATTTAATTTTTTTTTTGCTAGTGAATCACTTGAAATGGAAAGAAGTCACGAGTTTGAATTAATCAGAGCGTTTTCATCTTAAAAGACTTACTCAATTGATTCGCTTCATCTGTTCCTCTTTTCGCATCTTCAGCTATGTTGACATGACACTGTCAGTACTAGCTTTCACTAGTTTTCTGACACTGAAATAGTCAAAAAAAAAGTATTTTATTAATTGAATGAAAATTAAAAATTAAGCACTTTTTTCAAAGATACATTGTTTTTCAATAATTCAAGCACTTTCCAAGCACCTCTTCAAGAATACTGCTATTTAAAAGGGTTTTCCAGGCCTTAAATTTTATAAAGTCAAATTCAAGCATCAAGCACTTTAAGCACCTTATATAAACCCTAAAATTAACACATTTTTTGTAATATCACAATCACAAAACAAAAATAAAATATCACAAAGGAGATTTCTATTTCTCATGTTTTTCTACACTGTTGAGTCAGCTTAAAATATTTTTCACCCTGCTGCCTTAAAATTTTAAGTTGAATCAACTAGGGGTGGGAATCTTCAGGCACTTCACGATCCGATCCGATTCCGATTCCGATTCTGGGAGTCACAATCCGATTCCAAAATGATTCTTGATCTACATTTTTCCCCAATACATTTTTCTGCTGTGCAAGTTTACAACCATACATTTTAACCAAAATTGCAGTTTCTATGCTTTTTGTTTATAGCTGGAATCTCTGTATGCCAGTACTGCCATCTTAAAAGTAGGAGTGCAATTACTTATTTAAAATAAGTGTTCTTTAAGTATCTTAAAGTTTACAGACAATAGTTATGGGTTTTTCTTTTTTTCCTCAGCATTATTGCCTTTTGATTATTACTGATGAGATCATAGACAGTGGCAGCTTTAAAGGAGAAGTCCACTTCCAGGACAACAATTTACAAATAATTTACTCACCCCCTGTCATCAAAGATGTTCATGTCTTTCTGTTTTCAGTCATAAAGAAATTATTGTTTTTGAGGAAAACATTTCAGGATTCTTCTGCATATAATAGACTTCACTGGTGCCCCGAATTTGAACTTCCAAAATGTAGTTTAAATGCAGCTTCAAAGGCTCTAAATGATTCCAGCTGAGGAAAAAGGGTCTTATCTAGCAAAACAATCGGTCATTATTTTTTTTAAAAAATAAAAATTTGTATGCTTTGTAAGCACAAAAGCTCGTGTAGCACAGGCTCTGTGATGCACGTTCACGGGTCGTTCTTGAACGATTCGTTCATTTTGAACGAAACTTTAATGTGACTCGGCAAGAACGAGTCGTCTCGGGGAGTGATTCGTTCAGTTGCGCATGCGCAACATCCTATTAGGTTTAGTACTGGAATTAGTTCACTTGTTTCGAGTTGTTCGTTCATCTTATGGGGCTGTCACGTGATGCTGATTTTGCTAAAATGAACGAAATGACTCGAAAAAACATTCGTTTATTTTGCTGAACGAGACTCAAATGTCCGAGTCGGTGAAATGATCCGAACTTCCCATCACTACTACGAATCACGTCTTCTAATCACCACAAGTTCATCATCTGTGTAAAAACTCCATGTTATTTTCTCCTATAACTTCAGAATCATCCGATATCGTTGTACCTTTTTGTTTGTAAACAGCACTTGACTTAGTTCCGCATACATTCCGCATGACCTTTCGACATGATTCAGTAGTACGTGAACGATCCCAGAGCCTGTGCTACACAAGCTTTTGTGCTTAAAAAGTATACAAATTTTTATTTTTCAAAAAAAAAATGACTGATTGTTTCACTAGATAAAGACCCTTCTTTCTCGGCTGGGATCATTTAGAGCCTTTGAAGCTGCATTTAAACTACATTTTGGAAATTCAAATTCGGGGCACCATTGAAGTCCCTGATATGGAGAAAAATCCTGAAATGTTTTCCTCAAAAAACATAATTTCTTAACGGCTGAAGACAGAAAGACATGAACATCTTGGATGACAATGGGGTGAGTAAACTACTTGTGAATTGTTGTTCTGGAAGTGGACTCCTTTAACAGACTGCATTCACACTAAAGCCCAAAGTATACTTTGTATACGCTAGCGTATGTGTACAGTTGGACGTGGAGCCTTTCAAAGTATACTACATTTGATGTTGTGTGCGAACGTGGACGGACGACACATGCGCTGTCGAAAGCTTCACCCATGTCCAGTATCTGCTTTATTTTTCCACATTAAGTTATGACTGATATCTGATATTTTTGAACTCTTTTAAACTAAAGCTGGGCTGTTTCATATCCATATTTTAATATATCAGATGTTTTGTCCTGCTCTGAAAACATAACTGACTGTGTGAACATCAGTTTCGTATAGAAGTATTGGAAAGTGCAAGTCTATTTAACCACAGCCGCAATCAATCTCCAGGACAACAAACACAAAGCGCACGTGAATGTGCTTGAGTTTCATGCATCTAATAGTACTGCATTACAAACGGCATTAAGGAAAGCATATCTAAAGTAAAACACGGTGGGTGGAAACACACACTATCAACCAATGTGCACGCGTGTCACAGCGCAAAAAAACGAGCTCAGAATCGATTCAGAATCGTTGAAGAGAGAATCACAATGCATTGGAGAATCGATTTTTTCTCCCACCCCTTAGAATCAACTCAAATATCTAAGTTTTCACTTAGTACAACTTGACTTGACGAGTTGACTGAACTTAAAATTTTAAGGCAGTCGGGTAACAAATTATTTTAAAGTTTTTTTTTTTACAGTGCAGATGGTTATGAGAATCGGCGAAGAGAAAACTTTAAGTTTACATTTTCTGAGAAAATGTCACATTCCTTCTTGGGTTTTCAGAAGAGATCTCCTTAACGTCTCAGACTTTGCTTGGATTCAACAAGATGTCAGCAAATAAAAACCAAAGATCTCAATATAAACACAAACACGCTTCATCAAATTCTTGAAAGTCCAAACTATCCAAAATTACAACTTTTACAATTGACTCTTTTCTATTTATTGTCTAGTGTATAAGGAATTAAACACTGCAAAAAAATGATTTTCTCAGTATTTTTGTGTTGTTTCCCAGTACAAATAATTAAACATTCTTAAATCAAGATTTACTTGAGAAGCAAAATGGCTCCTGAAGTCTTGTTTTCTGAAAAAACAATCAAAATTAAGTGAGTTCATGATTAAAACAAGAAAAATATCTGTCATTATTAGAGTATCTTCTTTTCTTAGCATTTTTGTCTTGTTTAGTGCAAATATCTAAACAGTCTTGAATCAAGATACATTTAATTGACATGCAATCATATTTTTTATGTTTTTGCTTAAAACAATAAAAAAAAAAAAAACTGCCAATGGGGTAAGAAAAATAACCATAACTCAAAGAGAAAATAAGATTATTTTAATTACCCCATTGAAAGATTTTTTTTCTTTTCATTTTTTTTAGAACACAAGACTAAAGATTTAGTAACTTTGTTCCTCAAGTAAATGTATCTTGATTTAAGAATGTTTAGATAATTTTAACGGAAATGAGATAAATCATTTTTTTCCAGTGTAAGAGAGAACAAGTTGATACATAAATGAAAAATATCTGAGAATTGCTGAGGCGTGAGCGAGCAATAAAAGTTTCACAGCATCGACTGAGATGGCTTACTGACTCACATCTCAGTTTTTTAAGGTGAGTTTCACTGCTGTCGCTAATTCACGCAGGGGTCAAAGGGAACGAACGGCTGCACTTTTATCAAATCAATGAGAGCCTGAGTGAACGACATAAAACCAGCAGACCTCTCAGCCATTCGATACGCTGTGGATGATGAAGTCAGGCGAAGCAGAACATTGTCTGAGCTGCGGGAATGTGATTGCAGCAGAAAACATGGCTAGAAAGTGGGCCATGGGGGTGTATGTGTGTGTTTCAGAGAGAAAGGATCGAGTGCTCAGGCCATGTCTGTCACGAGTGGTGGCGTTGTGACGTTGTCAGACAATACTAGAGCGAGAAAAAAAGAGACTGACAGGCTAATGCTCAGGCATTAAAAAGGAAAGTCACATTTCCACTTAAATCCAATGCTGCAGCAACATTTAGTTACTTCCTTAACCCTACAACGCCTACTGTATCATATATTATACATGAATTTCTAAGGCCTCTGAATGATCAAAATGATAAAACTTTGCTGAAAAACCTGTTTTGTGATTGATAGTTTATTATATGGTCTTTAATAATTGAAAAAACGTCCTCCTTCAGCTTGTGCTTCTCGTTTTTTTTAGCTGTGAATCTGATTTTTATAAAGTAAACTATTATTTTGTTAGTAATATTTTAAGATAAACACTTACTGGACTGAGAAAACTTAGCTTTACTTGATTATCCATACATAATGTTTTAGAAAAATTATGTTCAAGTCAAATATGATCATCAGGTTTTTGAGGAAGGTTTATTTATTCATCTCTCAGTCTTCACTGCATTGCATTATATAGGTTCTGAAAGTACAGAGCTTTGATCACATGCATTTGTGACCCTGGACCACAAAACCAGTCATAAGTGTCAATTTTCCATTGATGCATGGTTTGTTAGGAAAGGACAATATTTGTCCGCGATACAAATATTTGAAAATCTGGAATCTGAGGGTTCAAAAAAATCAAAATATTGAGAAAATCACCTTTAAAGTTGTCCAAATGAAGTTCTTAGCAATGCATATTAATAATCAAAAATTACGTTTTGATATATTTACGGTAGGAAATGTACAGAATATCTTCATGGAACACGATCTTCACTTAATACCTTAAAGATTTTTTGCATAAAAGAAAAATCACTAATTTTGACATATACAATGTATTTTTGGCTATTGCTAAAATTATACCCGTGCTACTATGACGGATTTTGTGTTCCAGGGTCACATTTAAATATCATGTTATTAGGATATATTATTGGAAGTTATATAGTGACAACTGATATTTATATGCACTTTATGTAATCTGTTGTTATGTTATTTTAAGTATCTGCTATACTGTTATAAAGATCTAATTAATTTAGATAATTTAATGTTACTTTTCGTCCATATAAATATCAGCATCTGCACCAAATTGCATATTTGTGCTCAGTTTAGTCCTAAAATTTACGTGCTTTTTTCTCCTCAAGTATGAGCTACATATTCTCACTATATATGAGCCATAAACATCAACAAACAAAAATGCAAACATATTTTTTAGATTTTTAAAAATATTTTATCTAAAGTTTCAATAATCTGTTCCATTTTAAATTATTTTTCCAGCTAATATTTCATATATTACACTATATATCAGTGCACATTATTACTGAAATAAATGCAAAAAATAAATCATAAAGATATTTTGTTTTTTCTTATTGAATATCTTGCTTCATTCACAATATAACGTGCTATGGACATGCAATAGGTTGCAAATGCTATTTCATGTTAACTATAACTTTATCCATGCATAAAAACATCTCTTCTCTTTTTTTAACATGCATATTCCCATAGACATTTCTTTATAAAGATCCAAACAAAATGTTAAGGATCTTCATGCAGCTCTTTTCCATACAACCTCATTCACATTTCCACATATTTTAACTGGTGCCACATTCACTTTTGATGCACAACTGCTCCTGACAACTTCTAAACAAGGATACAAATGAGATTTTAAAGATTTGTGAAAATTAAATTTAGGTCTGTTCCACATAAAAGCTGTCATGTGGACTAGTTACATGATACATTATGGTGCTTTCTGGAGGTCGACAATGTCACTGTATGCAAAATAATTGCATGAACTCTCCTGTTTTCCCTGCATGCCAGTTTAGAACAATGACATAACGTGAAATATTCCTTTAAGTCTTTGAGTGTGTAGTACAGTATCAGTGTTTGCCACCCACTGGCAGTCTTATCACCATCCCTTAAGATGGCTGAAGCTTAGCTGACGTCCAAGAGCTAAAGGCAAGATCTAACGGCAAAGGCAGAGTTTTCATCTTTCTCGCTCCTGTCCCAGATCTGCCCGTTCCTACAGGCCTCCGCTAACCGATCAGCGTACCCTCTAAAACAATCCCAGTGAATATGGGTGCAGTGCACGCTGTCTTTGAACCACTAAATGTCACCGGCGGACTGAAGACGTTTTACAGGCATGTATCACCACATACCATGACACACACTTTACATTCACTGACCTACTTTTGGAAAGAGGATTTTCATTCATTTCCTCTGGAGACGGTTCTCTGCATTTAGCACGGCTATCAAAGCAGCTCCGGCTTACAGCGGGGGTGGGTGCAGAGGCCATTGTACTGGCAGTTAAACTGAAGCTGCTTTTTACATTAATAAAATGCACTTTTGAAGGTGAATGTTGTTGATGCATGCACAACCATCATTATTTTGTAAAATACATTCCTGCTACTAAATCCGAAATATGTTTGGTTTGATTTGATCCTATTTTATTAAGGATGCATGCATGCTTTTTAATAAAATGACATTTTGAAAGTATTTTCAGTGCATGCAAAAAAATCATTCACAAAGAACTGCAATGATGCATTGCTTCTCATTCATTGGAAATAAGATACAAAATAAGATAAAAATATATGTTTACTTCATTTGAGGCAATGCATTTTGGTATATTTTTTAGAACAAATTAAACATACTTATGATGGTGAATCTTTCGATGCATGCAAAACCACATTCACAAAGATTTCCAAAGAACTGCAATGATATGTATGATAGGTATGATATTGTGCAAAAATGGATATGATTTTTTTTATTTAAGGCTATGCAATATCGTATATTCCTAGGACCTTAACATAATGCATGCATGTTTAACAGCTTTCTGTTAACTAAAACTGAAGCATAATGTTACCAGTGCATGCAAAACCATAATTCACAAAGATTTCCAAGGAACTGCAAAGATGCATTGCATCATATTTACTGGAGATAAGATAAGAATGGCTAAGAATGATGTTTATTTAATTCAAGGGTATCCTAGGATTTTAAAATAATGCATGCACGTTTAACAGCTTTCCATACAGCTGTTTTTAAATGAAAGAAAATGCAAGTACATGCAAACCACCAGTCACAAAGATGCATTAGAATTGAATGCAATGAATTATAAAATTGGAATTAAAATAGCAATGTGGCAGGCTATGCTTATGGCTAAGAATAATGCATAATATTCTGTTTAAATGAGGCCTGTTTTATAATGCATGCATGCATGCTTGATAGCTTTCCACAAGGTAACAAATGAATCCAGTGTGACTTATAGAGCTCCAATGGGTGACCCACAAAGAACACACTCAAAAGTGGGCCTGAGCACATCATATTAAAGAAACCAGAGATGACAGTAATCCAGCATCTGATGGAATGGTGTTGACATAACTGGACCACTATAAAACCACAAAACCTAACTGAATATTGAGCAGTTCAGTGTTGAAATGCCATTATATGAATCTCTGAAGTCGCTGTCATTTCAATAGCGCGCCTTTTTTAGCCCATCTTTCATGCTGATTTGTACTCACAGTGATGCGAGGGATGTTCTTCTTGCCCTGGTATCCGGACATCTCTGCGCTGATGGCTGTAATGGTTCCCGATGCGCGTTTGGAGAAGCGACGCCCCGCAGCTCAATGACACCCGCCGCCGTCGGCACAAAACAACCCGGACGCGATGAAGGAAGGTTTCCAGACAATCCTGCGGAGATTCTTGAAGGTGAATGGTGAAATTTCCCCTGTGTTTCAGGTGACGGGCTCTTCTCTCTTGTTCCGGCGCAGCGGCAGGACGCTCCAGACAGACACTGATGGAAGATTTACACGGCCAAAGCCACCGTGCATGCGCAACACCCCACCCTGATCCACACACACACACGCGCGCGCACGCACGCACGCACACATCTTCATACATGCAGGACAAGATTCATTAGATAAAATGTTGGGAAGACAGTTATATTTTTATATATTTATATTTTCTATGTATTTTTTAAAATATTACAAATTTATTTTAAATAATAATTACGTTGATTGTTTTGATTTTGTGAAGCACAAAAGCAATAACAAGTTACATTTTCGGTATAATACGAAATGACAAAAATATTCTGATTTTAGGGCTGTCAAATCGATTAATCGCGATTAATCGGATCAAAAATAAATAATATGTGTCTGTACTGTGTACACTTATATGTATATAAAAAATACACACACATACATGTATATATTTAATATATATAGATATGATTAGTATTATATATGTATAGAAATATATATTACAGATATTTCTTACATTATTTCTTACATGTATACATGTATTTGTGTGTATTTATATATACTTATATATTGATCGTATTCTGATGTCTCTGTTTTGAATAATATACATTTTGTATAATCTAGAAATATTTTTGCTGTTCAGATAAACAATTCATTTTAATTAAATCAGAAATAAAATTTACTTTTTTCTGTTTTATTCATTATGGTTAGACCATCAGAGACAGATTATTTGTTTATTTCATTTAAATAAATCAAATCTCAAATCTCAAATCTCAACATTTCCACAAACTTGGAAATGCCTCCTGGCCTGGTTTATTCTTAATAAAATAAAATAAAATAAAATAATAAATAATAAAATAAAATAAAATAAAATAAAATAAATCTTTAGTAATTTATTAATTTATCCTTAATAATTCTTTTATTTCTTAAAATAAAATCACAGCTTATATGAACTGTATTGTGTTGATTTATTGTTTCCTGGCCTGGTTTATCCTTAAAATAAAATAAAATAAAATAAAATAAAATAAAGTAAAACCTTTAGTAATTTACTAATTTATCCTTAATAATTATTTTATTTCTTAAAATAAAATCACAGCTTATAGGAACTGTATTGTGTTGATTTATTGTTTCCTGGCCTGGTTTATCCTTAATAAAATAAAATAAAATAAAATAAAATAATATCTTTAGTAATTTATTAATCTATCCTTAATAATTATTTTATTTCTTAAAATAAAATCACATCTTATAGGAACTGTATTGTGCAGATTTATTCTTTCCCTGACCTGGTTTATCCTTAAAAAAAATAAAATAAAATAAAATAAAATAAAATAAAAAATAAAAATAAATTCTTTATTAAATTATACTTAATAATTATTTTATTTCTTAAAATAAAATCACAGCTCATAGGAACTGTATTGTGTTGATTCATTGTTTCCTGGCCTGGTTTATCCCTAAAATAAAATAAAATAAAATCTTTATTAATTTATTAATCTATCCTTGATAATTATTTTATTTCTTAAAATAAAATCACAGCTCTTAGGAACTGTGTTGTGCTGATTCATTGTTCTTCATTATTCATTATGGTTAGACCAGCTTTATTTATTTATTTATTTATTTTCTGGCTGATGATTCCAGAAAACCTTACTGAAACAATACAACAATGTAATATATTAATTTAGGAATAATATATATATATATATATAACTGATGTAGATGTAGATATTACTGATGTATGACTTAAGCATCAATGTAAATAAATTATGAAATCTCAACTCACATTTTAGTGTCCCTAATTAATAAAATGCACTTTTAAAAAATGCAAAAGTCACACCTAAATATTATGGGTGAAATGATAATATAATGGGAATATGCTGACAAATATTTAATTAAGCATTAGATTTCTCCTATGTTCTTGTGCACAGACATGTAAATCTGCACACAACCTCTCCACTTCAGCATATGCAACCTCAGAACACCGGGCAGCAGCCAATCACGTGAATGGAAGCCCACAGGCTCCTCCCACTGAGTTTCTATGGTTGCCGTGGGTTACTAGGTAGGCTGGTCCTCTACGCCTGTCTCCCTTAAATGAAGACCACCGGCAACACAATGGATCCCATTCTTGTGTGAGATAATTTGGTATTTCATGGTCCGGTTCTCACTGCATAGCTAATCGTTCTTTATTAATGTGAGCAATTTGCTGCACAAAGGAAAAATGAGTGTACAAACTATTTGGAAGCATCTCATCTTGTTGAATAGTATAACAAAGACAATGTGATTGTGAAAAGGAGCAACCAGTGACCAGCTCCAGCATCCAGCTATACAAACAGCATTTTTTACACCGTGATTAAAAGAATAAAACCACAATGTGATCTTTCTAATGTTGCTAAGATCTAAAATCACAATGTTCATCCGTAGCTATTGATGGATGTTTGTTTTACTGCCACTTAAGTGTTGCATGTTTAACATCAATTTGGCTTTTTAGCCATTAGGAGGCAGTAATGTGCTAATTATCACTGACTATAGGCCCTTTACTATCCCTGCCATATGCATACTATGTAGACTTCTCGTATGGTTTAAGTATGCAACCCTAGTTTGAAAATCAGTTAGAAATATATAGAGTAGAAATATTTGATTCCTAGAATCATTGAAAATATTTACTTTTTCTCCATTGATTCGTTTTATGATTAGAAATATAAAATAACTTAATTTTCTAAAATCAGAATTATTTAAATTAATATTTTGTCAGGTTACAACTAATAGCGTCCCTAATTTTTTACGTATTTACGTTCTAAATTAGCATATTTGCGGCGTCCGCGTCATTGATTGGACGAACGCAGCACGCCTTCTGTTTACATAACGGCTCTAGCTTACTATTATTGCAAAATATACTATCAAGCTTGGAATTTTCGGACTATAAAGGTAAGAACAAAACTCTTGTACACTCCAATTCATAAGTTTTCTGTCACATTTTGACATTTCCCCTCAAACACTGAAATGTAAGTTTATAGAGGTTTAAGTTTATTCACGTACATCTCGGTATGGTCAGTTACCCGGCTGCACCGCCCTATTGGAGATACTCGGATGTAAACAACGGCATGGATTGCACGGTTAATATACTACTGAATAATGTTGTTCAGCTAATTTATGCTGTCTAAATCACAGAAAATCATGTGGAAGCTGCTAAATCAATTAGAGTAGGACTTAGTAAGCAGGAAAGGGCACAATATTTTGACAAACTAAAGTTAGTAGGTGGTATGATAAGTATTAATTAAGATATTAGCCTAATATTTCACCTACCTGACTGGAAATGTTAATATGAATATGAATGTTGTCAATATTCTTGCTCTGGCAATCCTGGTTTGGCCAACCACAAGCCATAAATGCCTTTTATGCCCCAAACATGCTGATTATTACCATTTTCAGAAGCAGCACAATGACACATCGTGAAAACACTCTATACAATGCCCGTTTTTTTGCATAACGGCCCAAAGCATGTGAATATAAAGTATGCAATTGGCTGTCGGTTGCTAACCATCTAGCCATGATATTCTTATACCGCATCCTTTGACACAAAAGTGCTACTAACCCTGTTCTGGAGCAACTTTATACCAGTTTGTTCATAATTAAGATAATGCATTAAAATAATATGGTAAGACACCAATTTGCAATATCAAGCAGTAAAATGAGCCGTTTTGTACAGTTAAAAATAGCTGGACGCGGTTGAGACTTGAAGCCAGACCCATAAAATTTACAAATGGCCGTGTCCACTCATACAGCAAAAATAAGGTGGATACAGTCTATGATATGCAGTGTTATGAGATGAGTTGTATCTTGCTAAAGGATATTCATATTAAACAAAGTGTTAGTAAATAAACTCAAAACACTCTTGTAGTGGATGCAATTTAACTGCAATTTATATGGGAATATAAACACATTCAGAAACAACATAAAAATCTGTTCATCATTTATCTACTTTTAATGCAAACAAAACACCAGACATGATTTACACAAGTGTCGTGAATCAGTCAGTTCAAATTCTACAAAGGCCGGCTAAAAATGCTTTGGCAAAAGAAAGCTAACAGCTCAATGTCCACCTATGAACGAGATTTAAACAGAAGTTAAGACCACATGATGAAGAGATCACTGTAATCACTAAAAAAAAAGACTTTATAGCTTTTTAAAGTAAACCAAATCAAAACATACAGGTTTACATTGTGATCTAAATGTTATTAAATCTATTTAGTGAAAGTAATTATTCACAGTGGGTGACTTATGAGAACCAAAGCTGGTTGTGTTTCAACCATCCATCCAAACAAACACAATAAAAGTTCAGCATGGACTAATTAAGGCAAGTGAAGGAAAGATGAAGGAAGAGGTTTTGGCAGTGGGATAAAAGATTCATAAAAATAAGACAACAATAGACCAGAAATGTAAAATAAAAAATAAGATTGAAACCAAACAGTTTCACATTCTTTGAACAGACAAAAATCTGCTTGAAGTACCTATTGGTTCCATCGTGATATGAAATATGAACATCACAAATCATCTTCAAACTCAGTCAGTTTGAGTGAGCTCTTAAAGGGACAGTGCACACAAAAATGTCTTAATTTTGTCTCAAACAGATAGATTTCTTTTAAACATGCATTGCATTTAAGGTATACTGGCAAGCTCCACAAAGGACAAAAGTAGTACATACAACTTCTTCACTATATTCCAAGTCTTCTGAAGTCATATAGTCCTTTATGTGAGGAACAAACCCAAATTTAAGCCATAATCCAATTTTATGATTGTTGTTTTGAAGTACATGAAACAGGTCTGAAAATCACAAGGATGAGTGGCAGATTTCTCATTTTTGGGTGCAATTTCCCTTTAAACAAAACAACTTGCTTTTATCTGTTACTGAAGCATTTGTTAGCTTTCCGTATTTAAAGTTTGCACATAACAGAATAAAAGCGTATCCTGTACCATGCGGTTTTCTGTACCTGTAGCATGCATCAGGACAGGAGAGACCACCATCAGAGCGCAGGCCGCATGCTTGCCTGTCTGTGGAGACTTTTTACCAAATAAAAAACACTAAACCCCACATTCACAGTGCTCAACAATCACATGCATTCACAGTTTACACACCCGCTGCCCGTACGCGAGTTATTCCATCAAACACACACTTGTACACCTTTACATCGAGAACTTGCATGATGGTGGTACTATCTTACCTTCACATATGGATAAATATGAACTTAATGGAAATGCTAAAATGGTTTTGCCATAGATTCATTAAGAATTATATGATACATAATAGGGAATGAGAGGGACAAACATCAACAGCATAGCCATTATAAGGTTAAGTAAATTTTTTGGTTGCAGCACCCCTTGTGTAGCATCTCTGTAGCATTTTGACAAGAACATGGAACTGTAATCCAGTTAATTACTAGGGCATTGTAGAAATTATTATATATTTTGCAACATGGAAGTAAGTAATTTTTTTTTCTGGTGACAAAAATGCCAGTTTTCAAGTGGAAACGATGGAATAAAAAAATAAAAAAGGTCAATTCGAGTTTATGTTTCAAAATTCTGACTTTATTCTCGCAATTCCGAGATTATATCTCACAATTCTGATAAGAAAAAAGTCATTCTCCTTTTGTGTTTATATTCCACACGTCTGGCTTTTTTCCTGCTCAGAACTCGCTATTGTTGAATTAAAGTCTGAAATACAATATATAAATGTGCACTTGCGAGAAAAAAGTCTGAATTTTGAGTTAAAATAGGTAAATGTAAAATATTATAGGCTTAAATAGTATTTCATGCAGTGACTGTAGGCTTAATATTATATGTTCCCTAAGAACTGCATATGTAAATATTATGTAGACCTATTGTTTAAACCAAATTTATGCTTCAAAAATAGCAGGTTTCATCCATTAGTCTGTCCGTTTAAACGTCTGCGTTTAGCTTCAAATGGTATTTTTGATGACATGATGTATTCTGTAAAAATGATTTGCATTATGATTCTGACATCCATAGACCCAACAATACATTTTTTATCTTATTTCATGGATTTTGCCCATTTCACTCCACTTGTTACCAGTTTTTTTCTGCCACCATAATCCACGTTCATCTGCAAGTGATGTAATTGTGACGTCTATTCAAATTGGTCCATCGGAAAGTATACAGAAGTAAAATGATTTGCGCTACAAACCAGTGTGTTTATAATTATGATAATAATTTAGAATAACTATCAGTAGAAATGAGCATAATGGACTGGTTTTGTACAGGAAAAACAACTGGAAGTTATTGATATCAAAAGCCTCAAACATAGAAGTTACAAATGTCCATATCTGCTCTTATGTTAAAAATAAGATGGTAGTAAGTAAAAAGTTCTGTGTAAATATATAAAATCATTTTCTGATTTCTTTTGCCATTTGGTGGCTTCATCAGCAATTTTGTTAACGTTTTTGGAGAACCATATTGAACACGTATCATTAAATTTAGTGACTTTCATACTTACATATGATTTGAGCCAATTTTGACATAGATTGGACTAGGGGTCAACCGATATGTGTTTTTCAGGGAAGATGCCAATTATTACAGAACAAGCAGACAAATAACCATTTTTCTGAACCGATATCTGGTATAAAAATGAAAATGAGTGTCAAAATTAAGATTAACAAGGGCTCTGACAAAAACTTTCTTTAAATGCTTTTAAATGATTTTCTGGTTTTAAAAACGACCGATACCAATAACCATCAAAATGTCTAATATTGGAGCCGATAATTGGCCGAGCTGATAATCGTTGGAGCCCTAGATTCAGTGTTGCCAAGTCCACAGTTTTCCTGCAGAATTGGGCTACGTTAACACTGTTGCAGCGGGTTGAAGCGACCCCAGTAATGCAATATTTAACCCCTGGAATGCTAATTTTACTAGGGGAACCTTGCCAAAAAACATGTATTTTACCCCACAGAATGTAATTTTTATAGTGGGGCACTCCTCAAAACAAGTGATCCAGTTTTGAATTACAATTGGGCGGGTTTTGTTGTGAAAACCTGGCAGCCCTGCCTGGATTGGACAAATTTAGGGGACCAGTATACAAAAAATTATGCTAAAATCCATTAAACTGGAAAGGCATTAGAGTGTCATTGTCACCAAGCTGATCTTGTGAGTATCAGAGTATTATAGGAAGTTTAATGGCAATACCGTTTTCCGTTTAGAGTCAAATTTGTTGATCGGTAACGGTTGGCATTACAAAAGCCTTTGAGAAACATCCTCTCAAAAACTGAACTGAAAGCTGCTGAGAGATGGAAAATTGAGTTCGGCGGAAATTAAACCACCAGGAGCTCTGAAGAGGGGAAAACATTGTAAAATTTCATTTCTAAGCTAAAGACACTTGTTGGTCATTTACATTTACGCATTTGCCAGATGCTTTTATACATTGTATTTAAGGTATACATTTTATTAGTTCATGCATTCTTTGGGAAACAAACCCATGACCTTCACTTTATTAGTGCTATTCACTATTAAAAGTCACAATTTTAGGATAAAGGGTAGCATTTCAAACAGAACACAATCTTCATTTCTCTACAGTTTTTCAAGAGTATTTGGTTAGGATTTGGACTTTTATGAAGTTTGAAACGGTCTACAGTTGTTTGTTAACCAATGCACTCTCTATTTTAAGCCATTCAGCAGTGTTTTCCAAACTCGGGTTGATGCTAAAGCTGCAGGGGCTTTGTGAATTGATGAAATACAAATAATTATTAAATCATAAAAATGTAAATAAATAAAATAAAATACAAAATTTTTTAAATTGCATTTCATGTAAACAATTACCAACATTAAAGAGTTCTAAACATGCAAATTTGTTGTTAAATTATTAAAACATTAATTTAAAATCTAACATTTAGGCAAAGGGAATCCTTGCCATACAGCACCAAACTAACTGTACTGTAGTTTTAATCTACATTTGTTTGGTTCTACATGCACAAATTTTTAAATAATGAATATAGGGAAGTCAAACAAAATGGATGGGTTTCATATAACTTTCTAACTTGTCACATGGCAAAAGCAAAACACAAGATGGAATGACAACAAAAGAAAAGATGAATGTCAGGTTATATTTTAATATCAGTTCACTTTTCCTCCAATACCAGCGAAAGACAAGAAAGTACACGTTCATTGCTTCATCACTCCAGTCGCTATTGGAATTCAAACGAAACACGTGGTGGAGCTGTCAATCACGAGGGCCCCGCCCTCCAGTATCCACGCTCATGATTAAAGCCAAAACTCAAAACAACAAAAGAGAGATATAACAGAGAAAGAAAACATCATAATGTGCGTAAAACATCTCGTATAGTGATCCCGCCCGACACAGATCGGGCAGGGCTAGTTTATCGTATCTGACATGAGCTACAGCTATTCCATTCACAGTTCTCATTCCGCCCCACGCAGGGGAAAACTTCACTTCAGTCATGTTCCCAATGTGGATTCTCTGAACACACGCATGCAATGGGGCTCAGAAAAGGTGCAAACAAAAGTTGAGGCACGGTTGAAGTGACACTAAATTGGCCTCTTGTATTTCCACTCCCCCTCTGAGAGAGAGAAAAAAGGCATGAAAAGAGAGTAAAGAAGTAAAGTGTGGCACAATGACACAGACGGCCTTAATGCAAAGGGTGACCTGTTAACTGGACTATTTAATTATTAGTTTTTTTTTTGTATGAAACACTTTGCTTAGTAGAAGTGTTACTAGATACTGTTAGAGTGAATTATAAAACTTGTCAAAAATTGTCCAGGTTATCTTTTACCCATAAGTCAAAAGTAAAAAAAATTAATACAATTAGATATTTCAAACTAAAACTAGATTTATTACTTTTTTTTTTACAATAATTACTGAAAATGACTGAAATATGTATTTTTTTAAATTAAAAGCCACATACAGTTGAAGTCAAAAGTTTACATACACCTTACAAAATCTGCAAAATGTTAATTATTTTACCAAAATAAGAGGGATCTTACAAAATGCATATTGTTTTTTTTTAGCACTGACCTGAATAAGATATTCAAAAGGAAACAATGCATTAAAAGCCAGGGGGACTTTTTGTATTTGAAGATCAGGGTAAATTGAACTTATTTTGTCTTCTGGGAAACATGCGAGTATCTTCTGTAGCTTCTAAAGGGGAAGTACTAAATGAAAAAAATATGATATTTAGGCAAAATAAGAAAAATTTACACATCTTCATTCTGTAAGACCCCATGGCTCTTAATGCATTGTGTCTTTCTGAAGCATCAGTGAGCATTTAAACCTTCTTTAATGGTTGCATGTGAGTCCCTCAGTGTGAAGAGACGGATCTCAAAATTATACAGTCATTGTTGGATTCAAATACACAAAAAAGCTGAAAAACCAAAGACTTTGTGGGACCTGAAGGATTTTTCAGAAGAACAGCAGGCAGTTTAACTGTTCATGACCCCCATTTTTTATAAATTCAACAGTTATTTTCTCTTGTGGACTATATGTAAACATCTTATGTAAAATATCTTATTCAGGTCAGTACTAAATAAAAAATAACATGCATTTTGTATGATCCCTCTTATTTTGGTAAAATAATTAACATTTTGCAAGATTCAGCAAGTGGATGTAAACTTTCGACTTTAACTGTAAATACATAACCACAACATAACCATGATGTAATATTATGTTAAAATGTAAATAATTGTATTAATTATAGTGATATAATTATGGGATAAAATATGACCTGGACATGTTCGAGACAAATTTCATCTGTAAATCAGTGAGTGTAAACCTCTTAATGTTTTCTAAATCAGTTTTGTCTGTAAAACTACACCACATTGCATATACATATGTACATGGAGTGTGGATCTGTGGCCTTGACAAAAGGCGTATAATACACAACTACAGCAACGCTATGACTAATATCAACAGGGTGTTCACAGTAAAACCAAAGGCTTTTGTAAGGTTGTCAAAAACGGTGTGACCGACAGGATAAATAATCCACACAAACCAGACAGAGTCTATGAGAGGTGCGAGCGACTCATGTTGGGTTGGCGGTGGAAACCCTTTGGCACTAAGAAACACAGTCAGAAACTGCTGCAAGCAGGATATGCATCAAGGCAAACCAGAGTGTGTGAGTTTGTGTGTGTGCCGCTTCCCTAGAATCTCAAAAGAACAACTAACCTGACCAGTTTGGCTCTTAAACATATGTACGTCCATGCTGATCTCTTTAGCTTAAGGTCTTTTGATTAGAAAAACATGTATTGTTAATGTAAATTTGTGATTTACTTATATATTTTAATGCTATAAAGCTGCTATAAAGTGATGCTTCAGTTTTGTGCATGTCATATTGGAGCAAACAGAAAAGGGCCTAAAACAGAACCGAGTGCAACCTCTAAAGATTTACGTTCTATGCAAAATAAGTCGCTAAATAATTTTAGTAACAGTCCAACGCAACGTAGCGTACGCAAAGAATGATTTGGTCTGTCTTTAAACAGTCGTCGTCCTCCTATAATCGTAATTTAAATGACTCTAACTTGCATTTTTGATGCTGTCGCATAAGAAGGGATGTGAATGAATTCAATTGCGCAACATGAGATGATACAATTAAGAGTCAGTATACTTCCAAGATATCCAGGGCCACATCCAGACTCTATTAGTTGCACATGAAGTGCATCATGCAGAAATATAAGCGTATTATGGTTGTGGTTGTAGTGGGGCTCTAACTTGTATAGTAGCGTATCATAAAAAATAAATGTCAGTGAATAATGCACTACATGTCCAAATAAAAGCATCTAAAACATGTCTGTAAGCCACGGCGTTAGAAGGGAAAAAAATGCAACACAGCCAAAGGTCAACAAGCAGAATGTCTCCCAATAGAGGGTGTGATGGGAATCCAGGACTGTGGGTTAAAGAAATGATAAAGAGAAAGTCAGAGAGGGGGAGAGAATGAGAGAAAGAGAGAAAGAGAGAGAGAGAGAGGAACCATAACACGACTGGCCACTGCTGTGCCACCGCTGCTTATGATGGGGCATCCAGGCACTGGGGTCTGTTCAGGTTTAAAATGAGCTGGTGGAGGGCGTGGTCAACCGCTTCCCAATGTAGACCCTAAAAAAGGACATAGATTTAATAGTGTATTTGGTTATATTACTGTATCTTTATTTATATGTACACTACTGTTCAAAAGTTTGGGATCAGAAAGATTTTTAATATTTTAAAGACTTTTCTGCTCATTAAGGCTGCATTTATTTGATTAAAAATACAGAAAAAAACTGTAATATTGTGAAATATTATTGCAATGACGCTTCAGAAATAATTCTAATATGCTGATTTATTATCAATGTTGGAATCTAGAAAAGAGAAAATACAAATCTTTTGTAACAATATACATGACCGTTCAAAGTTTGGAGTCAGCACTTTTTTTCTTTCTTTCTTTGAAAGAAACTAATACTTTTATTCAGCAAGGATGTGTTAAATTGAAAAAAAAAGTGGTAGTAAAGACATATTGTAAGAAAATATTTCTATTTTAAATAAATGCTGTTGTTTTTAACTTTTTATTCATCAAAGAATCCTGAAAAGAGTATCACAGGTTGCAAAAAAAATATAACTGTTTCCAACTTTGATAATAAATCAGCGTATTAAAATGATTTCTAAAGCATCATGTGACACTGAAGACTGGAGTAATGATGCTGAAAATTCAGCTTTGCATCAAAGAAATAAATTATATGTAAAGTATATTAAAATAGAAAAATGTTATTTTAAATTGCAATCAAATTTCATAATATTACTCAAATAAGTGAAATTTTTATGAGCATAAGAGACTTCTTTAAAAAACATAAAAAAATCTCACTGACCCCAAACTTTTGAACAGCAGTGTATTTGCAATGCAACTCTAAATGCTGGATGAATGTATTTTTTTTCTGAATATTGCTGTCCAAAATAACTGGATTTGCAGCAGCTTTTCTTACATTATATTCCCATTTTGTAGTGTTTTTGCACTGAAAACCGACCAGTTAAAAATAATGTCAGTATCAGTAAGAATACAATTATTTACTAGGGATGCACAATATTGGATATTTTTAATCTCATTTTGGCTGATGCCAATAACGATATATTTCCTTTTGTTTGGAAACAGCACCAAGTCTCTCCTGTACAGAAATTATAAGCAAATTATTTTTCATTTTGGTTCATTTTGAACAAAAATTTATTGGTTAGAATTAAATAAACAATAATTAAGTTCCTAATAAAACAGTACACTGAAGCTTTGAAAGTAACTATAAATAAACTTTTTTTTTTTTTCCGAAAAGTGCAGTGGTAAAAGATTTAACATTTGTAGATGGTCTAAAACAAAAAAAGTTGTACAAACTCTGAAAATTTTTTAGAGCTCATAATTTGTTTAAAGGGGTCAACGGATGCTAAGTTCACGTTTACATGTTGTTTGAACATTAATGTGTGTTGGCAGTGGTAAAAATCCATGCAGTGGTTTTTAATTAATCTGTAAAAATAATATTCCCTTTTTCAAATCGAGCCGTTCTCAGATGCCTGTCATTGTGTCGTCACACCCACAGAGGCCGCTCCCACGATAGTTGATTGACATGAGCGTTTTACCTCAGATCAGCTGTAACAGTCAGACCTCCATTGTTTCAATGCCAGAGCAGGGATGTAAGTTAGACAAGAATATCTCTGATTGAGCGATTGAGGTGTTGTGTTGCTGGATGTAATAATGAACGTAGTGGTCGTCATTTACTCCCGACATCTGAGCCGCTGAAGATGCAGTTTGTTTGTGAAGGGAATGCGCCCCCCCCGATCTACATATATCCGTCTATGTTCGCGCGAATCATTCATTATCCAGCTTCACTTACAGCAGAAGTGAGTATAAGGGTTTTTTTTTTTATGAATCTTTGCAATCGCCTTTCCTAATAATGTGCTAGTTAGCAAGTTTAGCGGCTAAACGCGGCTAAAGTAAACAGGCTCGTCACTCCACAGAGAGAAGAGAGGGGCAGGGCGAGCAGAGCTGGGGGATCGGTTTATGTTGGATTAAAACTTCACGTTCCGTTCAAATTCTGTACACAGTAATCATCAGAATATGTCTTCTCCTGTCTGAAAATGTCCGAATTTGAAATCATCCTACAAACTCTCATTTTATTAGGCATTTAAGTCAACTGGATGATTACAGCGCATTGAAAATGTACATGACTGGAAATAACTGAGCCGTAAGATTTTAAAACAGAAGTGCGTCACGAGGCTCAGTGCAAGTAGTCCATTCCGATGTCAGTCTGATAATTTTGTGCATCCCTTGTGCAAATCATATTTACAAATGATTTAGTCCATTTTAACTGAACATGCAGTAAGCATTAAGATATAAACGCATCAAAAAAGTAATAGCCTCTTGATTAGATTTTAATAGAGCTGGTACAGGTGTGTGTGAGTGTGTGTGTTGACACTCACCCCAGTCCCAGAGCCAGGAGGTGGGTGAGCAGCAGCGAGGGCATAAACACTTTGAGGAACTCGGCGGAGAACACACCTCCCTTCTTCATAGCACCTGTCTTTCTCATGCTCAGAGACACTGATCCAGAACGCTTCGGGTGGCGAAAGTGGAATTCCCTGCGGACGGCCAAAGAGGATCGTTATATTTATATCTCACCAAACGTCTGTTGTGAGTACTTGACTGAGAGTTTGTAAAATAGCAGTTAAATAAAATAAAATTTAAAATAAATAATATTTATTTTTTAAATAAAATATTTTAAAATATTTTTTTTTTATATTTTTTTAATTAAACCAAATTAAAGTAAGATAACAAAATACATTTTTAAAATGCATTAAATTATAATTAATTATAAATTAATAATTATATTATTAATATATATTAATTAATAATATATTAATATAATTATAAATAATAATTTTTTTAAATAAATACTATTTTTAAAGGGGACATCAGATGAAATTCTCACTTTTTCATAGCTTTTTTTGTATTTAGTTAGGTTTCTAGCATGGCTGCCAGCTCAGAAAAGCTGAAAAGAAAACACACAGCAAGTTTGTTATGTAGATAGTTAGCTATTTTAATGAGACTACCTCCAAGCCATATACACTACTAGTTAAAAGTTTTTGGACAGTAAAATTTTTAATGGTTTTTAAAGAACTCTCTTCTGCTCACCAAGCCTGCATTTATTTGATCAAAAGTACAGCAATAACAGTAACATTTTGAAATATTTTTACTGTTTTCTATCTGAATATATTTTAAAATGTAATTTATTCCTGTGATCAAAGATCATTTTCAGCACCATTACTCCAGTCTTCAGTGTCACATGATCCTTCAGAAATCATTCTAATATGCTGATTTGTTTTTCATGAAACATTTGTTATTATGAATAATTAAAACAAATATTTTCAGAGTCCTTTGATGAATAGAAGGATCCAAAGATCAGCATTTATCGGAAATAAAAAGCTTTTGTAACATTATATACTATACCATTCAAAAGCTTGGAGTCAGTATATTTTTTGTTTTGTTTTTGGCCAGGAAAGAAATGATAGAAATTAACACTTTTATTCAGCAAGTATGCTTTAAATTGATTGAAAGTGATGATAAAGTTTAATAACACTGATGATTAAGTTGATAACATTTATAAAATGTTACAAAACATTCCTATTTCAGATAAATGCTGTTCTTCTGAACCTTCTGTTCATCAAATAAACCTGAAAAAAGTCTACTCAGATGTTTTCAACGTAATAATAATAATAATAAATGTTTTTTTGAGTGGCAAATCAGAATATTAGAATGATTTCTGACAGATCATGTGACTGGAGTAATGATGCTAAAAATTCAGCTTTGAAATCACAGGAATAAATTACATTCTAACATACATTCAAATAGAAAACAGTTCTTTTAAATAGTAAAAATATTTCAAATTTTTCCTGTTTTTGCTGTACTTTGGATAAAAAAAAAATGCAGGCTTGGTGAGCAGAAGAGACTTCTTTAAAAAACATTAAAAATCTTACTGTCTAAAAATGTTTGACTGGTATGGACATATTCAAGTCTTGTGTCTTGGCGGGGTGAGCAGTAGCTCATTATCATTTAAAGAGACATGCACCAAAATGAGTCACTGTAAACAGAGCTGTTTTTGACAAGGTAAAAAGGGTGTTGTTTTACACAATTATTGATAAGTATGTTACAGACATTTCATTTCATGTAGAAAGAATAATATCAAATTGTGGATTTGATGTCCCCTTTAAAAATAAGTACATAAAATATTTTAATACAAAAAATGTTTTTTAAATAAATTAAATGTATTTTTAAATAAAATAGAATAATTCATTAATAAACATTTTTAATAAAATAAAATCTTATGTCTAATTTTCACAAAGAATAAGTTATTTTATTGAAATTATTATGTTGGATTTGTTTAGAAATGAATACAATTTTCATGTGGAAATATGTTATGAAACTTTGAACATACACACAAAATGGTTATACATTCTTACTTCGGGGGAATGTTCTCTGGTCGACTGGACCAGTCTGCCACCCAACTCTCCCCTTTATTCATAAGGATGTCATCCTCTTTGTCCTTCTCCAGACTGTCATCATCTGACTGAAGGAGATGAGAAAAGACCAGCATGTGTGATGAAGTGCACTTATTATGTAACGATGCCGCCATGCTGTATTGTTCTTACAGCATGTAGACCAGGGGTGGCGAACTTCAGTCCTGGAGAGCCGCAGCCCTGCAGAGTTCAGCTCCAACCCTAATTAACTCACCTGCCTGTTGCTTTCTAGTGACCCTTCAGACCTTGATTAGTTTGTTCAGGTGCGTTTGATTAGGGTTGAAGCAAAACTATGCAGGGCTGTGGCTCTCCAGGACCGACGTCCGCCACCCCTGATGTAGACAGTAGTTCAATAATGGCTGTGCGCTGCTCTCACCTGACAGTCTCTCTCGCTGGGCATCTCCACATCAAACGTGATCTGCCCCTCATCCTGGTCAGGACTGTGTGGTCGTGGTGGGCTGTAAACACACAGTGTTGGGAAGGTTACTTTGGAAATGTAATAGGTTACAGATTACAAGTTACTTGATTTAAAATGTAATAAGTAGTGTAACCTTTCAATTACTTTATTAAAGTAATGTAACTTATTACTTTTAATTACTTTTCTAAATTTCTGATATTTTCAACTGTTAATCATTTTGAAACATTTAAACCAGGCAGAGTTAACCTTACAGTAGCGTTCAACACTGATTACTGTCAGACTTTCAAAATCCTTTATGACTTGAATTAAGATTATAATAAGTAAGGGATAACATACATCTTTATTTTGCGATAACAACTGGCTGAATGTACATTATCTCACTTATTACACAGCTGCTTGATGGATTATTCAGATGTTCAAATATTTGAACGCAAAGCTTCCATGAAGAAATCAGTTGCTAACAAACGGCAAGTTCAAACTAGACATTTTAGGGATACAGTGCAGTCATACCAGTTTTCTTACACAACATTTCACCACATAAATAATTAAGTAGTAGTACTAGTTTGTTAGTTATCTTATAATCCATTACAATGTACAAAAGGCAGCAGCTGCGTTTGTATGAAACAATAGAGCAAGTCCACGATACCAGGATGACAGAATTAAGAAATTGTCCACATAATATTGAATTAAGCTTTAATATTTTATTAGCTAACCAAACGCAAAGCTTCCGCCAAGAAAAATTATCAAGCATATAGCACTGACTTAAGTTGCCCCGAAATGAGTCTGAGCTGTGTAATAATTTAATTTAAAGCACAGCCACCACAAATTCAGACTTTTTTTTTTACTTATATTTTTGGGCTTTTTATGCCTTTTATTGTGATAGGACAGTAGAGAGATGACAGGAAAGAGCTGGGAGGAGAGAGGGGAGCGGGATCGGCAAAGGACCTCGAGACGGGAATTGCAACGCTATATGTCATAACAAGATCATAACATAAATAACATCATAACAAGAAATAGTTTAATAGCTATGATACTGGGTTTGAAATCAAATGTTTGCATAGTTATGACAGAAAACACTAGCATCTAACAATGCCTTGGAAAAAACAATCTTAAAAAATAAAGTTTATGCATAAACCCAAATAGGAAATAAAAGAGTTATCGAATAAGCATGTGTCCTATTCTGTGTCCTAAACTCCTGAAACATTGGTGTCTCATTTTAGAGCAGTCAATACAATTTATGAAAGAAGTCAATTGAATCTGTAAGTGGGGGTGGGTGTGTGAAAAAATTCAGATGTAACCCCCTTTGTAATCACTGGAATCACTTTTCAAAAGTAATTGTAATTTAATTACACATTTTTTTCTCAATTAAATTACGTAATTCCGTTACAGGTAATTAGTTATTCCCCAACACTGTAAACACATCACAGAAATGTAAAATACAGATTAGAGAAAACAAGAACTACAGATGACTGAATCATTTAAGGAGTGAATTAAACTACTGAGAGCTACATTTATGAGAAGAATAGAACCACTAAATCATCAGTGTTGGGAAGGTAACTTTGGAAATGTAATAGGTAATATGTAATTCAATTACTTTATTAAAGTAATGTAACTAATTACTTTTCTAAATTTCTAAATTAAGTTTTCAACTGTTAATCATTTTCAAACATCTATTTTTAAACACTGATTACTGTCAGACTTTCAAAATCCTTCATCACTTGAATTAAGATTATACAAATTTAATTTTAAAGCACAGCCAAGATTAAATCAGACTTTAGCACCTTGTTTACTTTGAGATCGTTGAGGTTAAATACTGATTTAAATCATAATAAGATACAGTTTAATAGCTGTGATTTGAAATCAAATCTTTGCATATTTATGACAGGAAACACTGGCATCTAACAATGCCTTGGAAAAAAACAGTCAATCTTAAAATAAAAAAGCATATACACAAACCCAAAGAGAAAATAAAACGGTTATTAAATAAACATGTTTCCTATACTGTGTCCTAAACTCCTGAAACACTGGTGTCTCGTATTTTAGAGCAGTCAGTGCAATTTTGGAAAGAAATTATTTAAAGGAGAACTCCACTTCCAGAACAACAATTCACAAATAATGAAATTATTTGTTCACTCGTGCTTGTCCTCCAAGATGTTCATGTCTTTCTGTAAAATGTAGCTTCAAAGGCTCTAAACGATCCCAGCCGAGGAAGAAGGGTCTTATCTAGCGAAACAATCAGTCATTTTTTTTCGGAAAAAAAAAAAATTTGTATACTTTTTAAGCACAAAAGCTCATGTAGCACAGGCTCTGGGATGCACGTCCACGACGGTACGTACTATTAAATCACGTCAAAAGGTCACGCGGAACTACAGACCCAGTGTTTACAAAGCGAATGGGCAAAGACTAAGAAAGTGCAAGTAAGTCAAACGCTGTTTACAAACAAAAAGGTACAACGATGTCCTCCTCTCAAGTTGTAGGAGAAAATTAGATGGAGTTTTTCGCCATACTCAGTACACAGACGATGAACTTACATGTGATTCGTAGTAGTGATGGGAAGTTTGGATCATTTTACTGACTCGGACCTTTGAGTCTTGTTCAGCAAAATGAACTAATCTTTTTTCCAGTCACTTCATTCATTTTAGCAAAATATGATTAAAATGTTACGTGTTACTTCCCTAACACATCTACTGCTTACACAAATGTTGATCAAACTACAAACAAAACAAAACTATAATGTTATAAGAAACAGAAAAGATTCATTCATTGTTTACCTGGGTCTTTAGTCTATGATTAGCTCACCTCACCTCTTATCTGACAAGTTTTCGGGTTTGAGTCGTTCGTTCATCACGTGACAGCCCCATAAGATGAACGAACCACTCGAAAAACCCGAAGACTCGAAACAGGTGAACTAATTCCAGTACAGAACCTAATAGGATGTTGCACATACGCGACTGAACGAATCACTCCCCGAGACGACTCGTTCTTCCCGAGTCACATTAAAGATTCGTTCAAAATGAAAGAATCATTCAAGAACGACCCATTACTAATTCGTAGCATCGTGGACACACATCCCAGAGCCTGTGCTACACAAGCTTTTGTGCTTAAAAAGTACAAAAAAAATTATTTTTCAAAAAAAAAAATGACCGATCGTTTCGCTAGATAAGACCCTTCTTCCTCAGCTGGGATCGTTTAGAGCCTTTAAAGCTGCATTTAAACTACATTTTGGAAGTTCAAATTCGGGGCACCAATGAAGTCCATTACATGGAGAAAAATCCTAAAATGTTTTCCTCAAAAACCATAATTTCTTTACAACTGAAGACAGAAAGACATGAACATCTTGAATGACAAGGGGGTGAGTAAATTTTTTGTAAACTGTTGTTCTGGAAGTGGACTTCTCCTTTAAATCTTTGTTTGTATGTGTGTGTAAGTGTGAATATATTCAGATGTAACTCACTTTGTAATCATTAACATTTTTTAATTAACATTTAGCTGTAACTCAATTACACATTTTTTTACCAGTAACTGCCCAGTAAATTTCCCAGTAATTAAATTACCACATGTAGTTCCATTACATGTAACTAGTTACTCCCCAACACTGATTATTCACTCTTCCTTAGTCATTATGACAAATAGACAGGTAACAATGAATGAATGTTATTTATGAAATGAGTGTACATGAATCCCATAGAAGTGTCATAATAATGGTAAATACATCAAGCTTTAACTTTAGCTCTTAATTTCTTATACTAGAGCTAAAAAATCTTCCTGTCCTTGTCTTAAAAATACGAAATAAATAAATATGAAATGTTGGTGCATGAAAACCTGACTGACATTATACAATTAAGTAGACTTCAGGGACAAAATTAAAATGCTAAAAAGTGTAAAATATGGCCTTTTCAACAGTCCTCTAAGTGATTTTTTAATTACTACCTGATTAAATTCACTGAAAGTCTTGAAAACTCTGTTGTTATTGTTAACTAAAACTGATTAAAATAGTTTTCAGCAGTTAAAATAAAGCTGAAATATTAGAAAATATAAATATTAGATGAAAACAAACTGAAATATGTTTACACTTAAGTGCTAAAATTACTAAAACTAAAGCTTAATAAGAATACATTAAAGCTAAATAGAAAAAAACATTACTGATTAAATTATTAATTAAAAAAAAACATAATAAAATGAATAAATTAAAATAAAAACTAAAAATGTAAAAATAAAAGACAATTTAAAATATTAATTAATATTTTAATATTATATAAATAATACTTACATAACACTGAAGTCTGAGGCAGTGTTATTTTATCATCACTGAGACACTATTATAGTTTTTATTAATAGTTTAAATTAGTTTTATATTTTTCATTTTTATTTTGTTGTGTTTTTAAATTAATAAGTCTATATAGTTTTTATTATTTTTTTCTTTTAGTTATTTTAACATTAAGAACATTAAGCTAAACTAAACAAAAATGAGAAATGTTTCCTTGGCAACTAGCGGAAATAAAAGTATTAATTTCTTTTAAAGAAAGAAAAAATTACTGACTACAAACTTTGAACAGTAGTGTATATTGTTAAAAAATATTTATATTTTAAATAAATGCTGTTCTTTTCAACATTTTATTCATCACAGAATCCTGAAAAAAGTATCACAGGTTCCAAAAATGTAAAAAAAAAAAAAAATCAAAACATTAAGCAGCACATCTGTTTCCAACCTTGGTAATAAATCAGCATATTAGAATGATTTCTGAAGGATCATGTGACACTGAAGCCTGGAGTAATGATGCTGAAAATTCACTTTTGCATCACAGGAATAAATTCTATTTTAAAGTTTATTAAAATAGAAAACCACTATTTTAAATTGCAATAATATTTCACAATATTACTGTTTTTTCTGTATTTTTAATCAAATAAATGCAAACTTGATGAGCAGAAAAGTCTTTAAAAACATTCAAAATCGTACTGATTTCAAACTTTTTGACGGCAGTATATATATCATATATATATAATTTTTATTTCAATTAACGTTTATTTTATTTTAAGTAACAAAAATGTTTTTATGGTCCATAGTAATGGTTTTTATAGCCCACTCAGTTTTAGCCAATCAGAAACACTCTCTTCCCCTTCAATCATTTTGAGTGCTTTGCTTTGAAGGGTGGAGTTTCTGATAATAAAGGAATGTGAGTGGCCTGTTTCTCTGCTCGTACCTGTTGCAGGACGAGCTGCTGGGGCTGGACTCATGCTGGGCGTCCAGTAGGATTTTCTCCATGTCTCCATTATGGATAGAGGAGGAGGAAGGCACATGCTCCAGTCCTCCTGTTAGGACCTCCTCTTCCTCCTGCACGGCCTCCAGGGCCTGTGAAGCCTGGGACTCGCCTTGGTTCCCGTTCACCAGCAGCGAGGGCAAGCTGGGGTTCTGCTGTTGAGTGTTTCCATTCATCTCCAGCTCCACCCAGGACCCTGAAAAGATCCAAATGGTCATTAGCATCAGCTCCTGCTTCACAAGACTAATGCATCAATTATTTTTAATACAATGAAATCCACTGTAAATGAGCTTTTATGAGAGTTTCTTAGCATACATGTCCACCGAATTGAAGCGTTTTCAATTCATTTTAATTTTCAATTCATTCTTTAGGCAGGATTGTGAAATTGACATCAGCACAGAATAAGCAATTAGAGAGCACCTGAATTTTAAAGGAGAACTCCACTTCCACAACAATTTACAAATAATTTACCCTTCCCCTTGTCATCCAGGATGTTCATGTCTTTCTGTCTTCAGTCGTAAAGAAATTATGGTTTTTGAGGAAAACATTTCAGGATTTTTCTCCATATAATGGACTTCATTGGTGCCCCGATTTTGAACTTCCAAAATGTAGTTTAAATGCAGCTTCAAAGGCTCTAAACCATCACAGCCAAGGAAGAAGGGTCTTATCTAGCGAAATGATCGGCCATTTTTTTTCGGAAAAAAAAAAAACATTTGTATACTTTTTAAACACAAAAGCTTGTGTAGCACAGGCTCTGGGATGCGCGTCCACGATGCTACGAATTAGTGATGGGTCGTTCTTGAACGATTCGTTCATTTTGAACAAATCTTTAATGTGACTCAGGAAGAACGTGTTGTCTCGGGGAGTGATTCGTTCAGTCGCGCATGTGCAACATCCTATTAGGTTCTGTACTGGAATTAGTTCACCTGTTTCGAGACTTCAGGTTTTTCGAGTGGTTCGTTCATCTTATGGGGCTGTCACGTGATGAACGAACGACTCAAACCTGAAAACTTGTCAGATAAGAGGTGAGGTGAGCTAATCATAGACTAAAGACCCAGGTAAACAATGAATGAATCTTTTCTGTTTCTTATAGCATTATAGTTTTGTCTTGTTTGTAGTGTGATCAGCGTTTGTGTAAGCAGTAGATGTGTTAGGGAAGTAACACGTAACATTTTAATTATATTTTGCAAAAATGAACGAAGTGACTCGAAAAAAGATACGTTCATTTTGCTGAACGAGACTCAAAGGTCCGAGTCAGTAAAATGATCCGAACTTCCCATCACTACTACGAATCACGTCTAAGTTCATCATCTGTGTACTCCTGCTGAAAAAGATGGAGTATGGCGAAAAACTCTCCTTATTTTAAAACCTTATTTTCTCCTACAACTTCGGAATCGTCCGACATTGTTGTAGCTTTTTGTTTGTAAACAGCGTTTGACTTGCACTTTCTTAGTCTTTGCGTGTTCGCTTTGTAAACACTGGGTCTGTAGTTCCTCCTACATTTCAACATGATTCAATAGTATGTAAACGCACATCCCAGAGCCTGTGCTACACGAGCTTTTGTGCTTAAAAAATATACAAATTTTTTATTTTCTGAAAAAAATTACCGATCATTTCGTTAGATAAGACCGTTTCATTAGATTTTGGAAGTTCAAAATCAGGGCACCAATGAAGTCCATCATATGAAGAAAAATCCTGAAATGTTTTCCTCAAAAACCATAATTTTTTTTATGAGTAAAGACAGAAAGACATGAACATCCTGGATGACAAGGGGGTGAGTAAATTATTTGTGAATTGTTGTTCTGGAAGTGGACTTCTCCTTTAGGCAAAGGAGAGCCAAAAACATGACTTGTGAGAACAAACATCTACTGCAAACATGAGACACACGTGTGTCCCGTCTGACCCTCACTGTTGCTAGGCAACACAGAAAGATCCACAGTCAGGTCCCATGATGCTTTAATAACATGACGGCGTGATGGGATGTTGCTAGGGCATTGCTATGCGGTTGCTAGGGTGTTCTGGGTGGCTGAGTCCACCTTGAAGTCTCTGCAGCTGCTCCAAACTAAATAAGTCATTTAAAATGTGAACAGTATCAAGGGAAATAACAATATTTGTCGTAATCACACAGCACTAATAAGCCAGCGTCCTGTTTAAATCAGCACATCTTATTATGGCAAAATCCTTCACCAGCCCACAACACTGAACTCTTGTTATTTGCCCACAGTTATGGGCATGTTGCCATGGCAGAAAACATTCCAGCAGATTTTCATCTGTGAGCATTTGTTGTCTCGCTGCATCACAACAACACAAAATGGAGAAGACTTCAGACTTGCATTGAAAGAGGGACCCCAGCCAAAGTCTGCCAACTAGATTACCACCTAGTAACCACTCAGAACACTCTAGACAACCTTTTGACAAGGTTTTGCATTGGCAAGCACCACTCACATGCGTAAAAAAAATGGAAATCTAGTTTGTTTGGTGTAGAAGCTCATTTCCACCACTGAATAAAAAATATAAAAGGTAATTGTGATTTTTTAAATCTCACAATTCTGACTTTCTCTCTCAAAATTGCAAGATGGAATTGGAATTGTGAGTTATAAATCAAGAATTGTGTGATATAAACTCACAACTGTGTTAAAAAGTCAGAATTGCACAATATATATGCTCGCAATTGCGACTTATAAAGTCAGAATTTTGAGATATTAGCCCACAAACGAAGTGTCACTTTTTCCTCAGAATTGGATTTATAACCAGGGGAGTCCCCCATTAAAATTGCATTCCAGGGTGTAAAATACACATTTTTTTTATCAGGGTTCCCCTGGTAAATTCGCATTTCAGGGGCTAAATTTGATGTTATTGGGGTTGCTTAAACCAGCAGACATGAGAAACAACCCAAGCCAACAGTGTTAAAAAATTCCACTGCTTATAACTCGCAATTGCGAGTTTATATCTCGCAATTCTGAGAAAAAGAAGTCAGAATCATCCCTTTGCTGGGAGTTTAACTGACAGGCGATCCGATCTGACCAATCATAACGCCGAATCTGCCATTTTGCCCAACAAAACTCACAATTCTGAGAACATATCAGTCTTTTTTTCCTCAAAATTGGACTTTTTGTGAGTTTATATCAATTCTGTCAATTGTAATATCAATTATATCACAATTCTGAGAATTCCTTGAATTGCTAAAAAAGTCAGAAGTGCAAAAAAAAAAATTAGACTTGTGACTTTATTTCCCAAAATAACGACTTCACTCAAAATTGCTACTTTATTTTATCTGACTTTACATCGCGCAATTGCCAGTTTATATCTCAGAATTCTGAGAAAAGAAGTCAGAATCGTCCCTTCGCCGGAAGTTTGATTGACAGGCGATCTGATCTGTCAAATGATTTGCCCAACAAACCAACCAGATAGGAGATTAACCAGTTTCCAGGAAGCCAGTTTCCACCACAAAATAAAAAATAAAAAAAACTGTGACTTTTTACCTTACAACTCTGACTTTTTTTTTTAATCAAAATGTCAAAGGTTTTTTTTGATACAAGCTTGCAATTCTGACTTTTTTTCTTAGAATTCTGAGACATAAACTCGCAATTCTTAGAACATATCAGTCTTTTTTCCCCTCAAAACTGGACTTCATAAGTCACTGTTGCAAGTTTATATCAATTTTGTCAATTATATCACAATTCTGAGAACTGCAAGGAAAAAAAAGCCAGAATTGCGAGAAATAAACTTGCAATTGTGAGAAATAAAAAGTCTGAATTGTGACTTTATATCTCGTAATTCTGACTTTATTTCTCAGAACTGTGACTTTATTTCTCAGAACTGCAAGTATATCTTAGGTATCATGCAATTTTGAGAGAAAATAAAGTCAGAATTGTGAGATAAGAAGTCGCAATTACCTTTTTTATTTTTATTCAGTGGCGGAAACAGGCTTTCATATTGATGTTGGTGGACTTGAACTTGAAAAATGGCGTGTACTGATGTCTTTCCATGGTTGAAACAAGATACTTCTGATGTTTATTCATATTTATGTCATGCTATAACTAGTAGTAAAGGAAGAGAAAGAGATGATTGGTTCACCTGCCGCTTGAACTGAGGCTCTACAGTGACCTGTCACGACACATTCAAGAGCCACAAAACAGTATTTATTGTTTGAATTTCTTACAAAATG
This sequence comes from Labeo catla, assembly GCA_012976165.1. Classification (NCBI taxonomy): domain Eukaryota; kingdom Metazoa; phylum Chordata; class Actinopteri; order Cypriniformes; family Cyprinidae; genus Labeo; species Labeo catla. The sequence continues at coordinate 173,210 of VONZ01000757.1, forward strand.
ACAAAATTTGAAAGAAAAATTTTGAGTTTGTATCTCATAATCCTGAAAAAAAAAAAAAAAGAATTGTGAGAAAGTCGCTATTTAAGTCATCTTTTTATCCCATTGTGGAAACAGACTGGCCAAAAGAAGTTGTGAACAACTACATCAGTGTGGTAAAATATTCAAATGCACGCAGAGATAACACACCAGCTCTAGTTACACAAGTAAACACACTGATCCTGGAGCAGCTCTGATGGAATTCACTGCAGGACCGGAGTGGGACGGAGGGAGGGATTATGTAATCTCTGGCACATCAAACCCTCTCCCATCCCCCCTGCTGTGTCTGTAACCCAGATCTGTCTGTGCGCCACAGACGTCCATAAACCCACCATTCACCCTTACTAAACACTAACTAGTAAACAGGATGACTCGTTTTCATGAGTTTGCACCTTTCGAAAGACAGACCTCATCCTAAAACCTATTGAGCTGCCTGTATCATAGGTTAAATGCTGTCTAGGTAGACAGCACTCTAGGTTTTGAGAAACAGCCTGTGTTTAGCCTGCATGTGTAAATCTGATGTGTAAACAACACTGGAATCTAGTCAACAAGAAAAATCACTTGTAATTTCTGCAATGAGTCGAATTTCCAAGCGCAACAGGATATTGAAGAAGAATGATTGCAGGGTGGGACTTGATGTTACCCGTCAGCAATTGATTGTATGGTGAAAAGTGTCTCTATTTGACAGGATATTTGAGAAGAGGGGCTGAAAAATAAGAAGTCAGCAAGTCCAAAGGTCATAAAAACAAACTATTATTCTTCAGAATAATGTGCACTGGTGAATTTTGCACAACAAGATCGTGAACATGTATTAAGAAAACATAAAAGCATTTTTATATTACTTACACTGACTTCTTGACAGATTTAAGATGGATTTAGAGAGGCGTCATAAATTACACAATAGACCTTAAATTACTTCATTACATCACTTTACAACTAGTGGGAAATGTTGTTACTTACAGCTGCGACACAACAAACATACACTACAAACCTTAAGGGTTATTCTAAAAAGAAGCCCACAAAAGAAGGAAATGTGGTTTGAACTTATGGTACATAAGGAATGTAAAAAATGAAATCGGACCAGTAAAAGATTTGTTTTTCTAATATGAAATGATGAGTATTACGAGCTTACTGCTTCCGCAGAGCTGTTATATAATGCTGTTTAACAGTTTAAATGTTTCAGTAATGCTTACTAAACACAAGCACTAATAGCTCATTGTTCTCGCACCACAGTCAAAGCGATTCAGTGGTATCTGCTTAATAAATGAAGGTTGTGGCATGCAAGTGCACAAATCTGAAGTATAATTGTGTGAAACTCCCATACATTCATCAAAGCTGTGCAAACATAGGCCTCAAATGTCCTTAAAAACTGTCTTTTAAAGTAAGGCTTAATTAAATGTTCCCAACAATGAAAAAAAATGGAAAAATTTCTGTTTTCAGGACAGGACATTGACAAAATTCACTTAAGTAATGACATTGTTTTAAAAAACTCTCTGTGTTCACTTAAATGTGGTATTATTGTGATTTTTTTTATGTATGAAATATATTATAACATGTGCAGGGGGGAGTGAAAATACTGCTTAACAGGAATAACCCTGCTACTAAACATCTAAAACAAAATAGGGCACACAATAAACAAATATTAAGGCAATACCCACCCAAATTTGCAATGAATTCAGCTTTTTTATTTATTATATTTGTCCTTAAAAAACTGTCGTTTAAAGTAAAGCTTAATTAAATGTTCCCAACAATAAAAATAAATAAATAATTTTAAATTTAAATTTTTAGGAGGAAAAAAGTGAAAAATTTCCTAATAAATTGCTGTTTTCAGGACAGGACTTTGACAAAACTCATTTAAGTAATTAAATCATTTAAAAATACTCTTTGTGTTCACTTAATTGTGGCATTATTGTGATAAAAAAAAAAACAGTTTATTAAAATTTCATTCTTTTTTAATGTATTCAATATATTATTAGATGAAGGGTGCATGAAAATACTGCTTAACAGGAATTACCCTGTTACTAAACAACTAAAACAGAATAGGGCACACAATAAACAAAAAAAAATTATGGCAAAACCCTCCCAAATTAAATCGCAATAAATTCCGCTTCTTTATTTACACGCCCCCCGCCTCCATTTTTCTCAGATCCCCTCTTCGCCTTGTTTTGATATCAGCGTAGCCACGCCTCCACGGCGCTGGGCTAATAACGATTGGCTTATGTGCCATCAATCATTCTGGGTTGCCAAGCAACGCCACAGCGACTCCTGCTGCTGATCGATCTCATTCGCTCTGGCGTCACGACGCCATTTTACGCTCCCGCCCTTTCGCCCCTCCCCTACGAGCGAGGAGGAAATTCCAGCCATTGAGCGAAGTGAGACAATAGATGTTGCATAACAGCGTTTTAAAGCTCCAGAGAAACATGCAACCCACACAAAGAACAGCTTTAAAGCGACATTAGGATCCCGCTCGAGTTTGCCCTGCAGAAATACGGACGAAGGTTTACCGTTGAGTCCTGGTTCTTCATTGTTGTTCAGCTGCGCGGCGGCTGTGGTGGACATGTTGCCTCTCCAGTCACTCGCGTCCGTCAACACGGCACGCTCCCGCCCGCTCCTCGTGCACGCGCACATGCGACGTCACCACATTCACAACTTTAATTTCAGCGATGCCTCCTAAATAAATGAAAGGTGCAGTACAGAAATATGATTTTAAAGTGTAAAACTGATAGACCGAAACAAAGTGACAGACAGAAAAGTAAGCTCTAAAATAAGGTCTCGTTTCTATACAAAATACATATATTACAGACAGACAGAAAGATATTTTTTAATAATAAATAAAAAGAAAATAAGTACACAGAATGGGAAAAAAGAAAATGCTAGTGTTAGAGAGTATTTTTTTTTTAATAAACAGAGAATGCTAGTGTTAGAGGGTCAATTATTTTTTATAATATTAGAGGGTCAGTTATTTTATTTTTTTTAAATAAATAAAATAAAAACAAGAAGATATAATAGAAAAAGAATAGAGAATGCTAATGTTAGAGGGTCAATTATTTTCATTTTTTGCAATAAATAAAGAGAAAACAAGTAGATACAATAGAAAAAGAAGAGAGAATTCTAGCGTTAGAGAGTCAATTATATATTTTTTTAATAAATAAAAAGAAAACAAGTAAATTAGAAAAAGAACAGAGGATGCTAATGTTAGAGGGTCAATTATTTTCATTTTTTATGATAAATAAAAAGAAAACAAGTAGATAAGAATAGAAAAAACAGAGAAGTGTTAGAGGGTCAATAAGTTTTATAATAAATAGTAGAGGGTCAATTATTTTATTTTTAATAAATAAAAAGAAAACAAGCAGATGAAATAGAAAAAGAATAGAGAACAGAGAGTGTTAATTATTTGATTTTTTAAGTAGATGAAATAGAAAAAACAGAGAACGCTAGTGTTAGAGGGACAATTATTATTTTTTTATAATAAATAAAAAGAAAACAAGTAGAATAGAAAAAGAAAAGAGAACGCTGGTGTTAGAAGGTCAATTATTTATTTTTTAATAAATAAAAAGAAAAGTAGATAGAATAGAAAAAGAATAGAGAACGCTAGTGTTAAAGGGTCAATTATTTTATTTTTTAAAACAAAGAGAAAACAAGCAGATAGAATTGAAATAGAATAGAGTGTTAGTGTAAATGGTCAAGGTTTTTAAATAAAAAGTAAACAAGTAGAATAGAAAAAGAAGAAGCGCTAGTATTAGAGGGTCAATTATTTTATTTTTTAATAAATAAAAAGAAAACAAGTAGATAAAATAGAAAAAGAATAGAGAATGCTAATGTTAGAGGGTCAATTATTTTATTTTTTTTCATAAATAAAGAAAACAAGTAGATAAAATAGAAAAAGAATAGAGAATACTAATGTTAGAGGGTCAATTATTTTATTTTTTTTCATACATAAGAAAACAAGCAGATAGAACTGAAATAGAATAGAGAGAGTTAGTGTTAAAAGGTCAAGGTTTTTTTAAATAAAAAAACAAGTAGATAAAATAGAAAAAGAATAGAGAATGCTAATGTTAGAGGGTCAATTATTTTATTTTTTAATAAATAAAAAGAAAACAAGCAGATGGAATTGAAATAGAGTGTATTAGTGTTAAAAGATCAAGTTTTTCTTTCAATGAAAAAAAATGAAAAATAAACAGAATGCTAGTGTTAGAGGGTCAATTATTTTTTATAATATTAGAGGGTCAGTTATTTTATTTTTTTTAAATAAATAAAATAAAAACAAGAAGATATAATAGAAAAAGAATAGAGAATGCTAATGTTAGAGGGTCAATTATTTTCAATTTTTGCAATAAATAAAGAGAAAATAAGTAGATACAATAGAAAAAGAAGAAAGAATTCTAACATTAGAGGGTCAATTATCTTATTTTTTAATAAATAAAAAGAAAAGAAGATAGAATTGAAATAGAGTGTGTTAGTGTTAAAAGGTCAAGGTTTTTTTTGTTTTGTTTTTTTATTAAAAAAAACCCCAAGCAGATCAAATAGAAAAAGAATAGAGAACGCTAATATTAGAGGGTCAATTATCTTATTTTTTAATAAATAAAAAGAAAACAAGCAGATAGAATTGAAATAGAATAGAGAGTAGGGCTGGGCGATATATATAAAAATTTGATATCTCGATATTGTCAAAATTTTTACGATATTCAATATATATCTCAATATGTTTGCATTTGCTTTTAAATAATAAAAAAAAAACATCATTTTCTTTTGCCCCCATTTAAAAACAACAAAAATAGAGTAGAGTAGAGAACGCTAGTGTTAGAGGGTCAATTATTTTATTTTTTAATAAATAAAAAGAAAACAAGCAGGTAGAATTGAAATAGAATAGAGTATGTTAGTATTAAAGGGTCAATGTTTTTGATAAAAAAAAAAAAACAAGTAGATCAAATAGAAAAAGAATAGAGAATGCTAATGTTAGAGGGTCAATTATTTTATTTTTTAATAAATAAAAAGAAAACAAGCAGATAGAATTGAAATAGAATAGAGAGTAGGGCTGGGCGATATATATAAAAATATGATATCTCGATATTGTCAAAATTTTTACGATATTCAATATATATCTCAATATGTTTGCATTTGCTTTTAAATAATAAAAAAAAACCATCATTTTCTTTTGCCCCCATTTAAAAACAACAAAAATAGAGTAGAGTAGAGAACGCTAGTGTTAGAGGGTCAATTATTTTATTTTTTAATAAATAAAAAGAAAACAAGCAGGTAGAATTGAAATAGAATAGAGTATGTTAGTATTAAAGGGTCAATGTTTTTAATAAAAAAAAAAAACAAGTAGATCAAATAGAAAAAGAATAGAGAATGCTAATATTAGAGGGTCAATTATTTTATTTTTTAATAAATAAAAAGAAAACAAGCAGGTAGAATTGAAATAGAATAGAGTATGTTAGTATTAAAGGGTCAATGTTTTTAATAAAAAAAAAAAACAAGTAGATCAAATAGAAAAAGAATAGAGAACGCTAATATTAGAGGGTCAATTATCTTATTTTCTAATAAATAAAAAGAAAACAAGCAGATAGAATTGAAATAGAATAGAGAGTAGGGCTGGGCGATATATATAAAAATATGATATCTCGATATTGTCAAAATTTTTACGATATTCAATATATATCTCAATATGTTTGCATTTGCTTTTAAATAATAAAAAAAAAACATCATTTTCTTTTGCCCCCATTTAAAAACAACAAAAATAGAGTAGAGTAGAGAACGCTAGTGTTAGAGGGTCAATTATTTTATTTTTTTATAAATAAAAAGAAAACAAGCAGATAGAATTGAAATAGAATAGAGTATGTTAGTATTAAAGGGTCAATGTTTTTAATAAAAAAAAAAACAAGCAGATCAAATAGAAAAAGAATAGAGAATGCTAATGTTAGAGGGTCAATTATTTTATTTTTTAATAAATAAAAAGAAAACAAGCAGATGGAATTAAAATAGAGTGTATTAGTGTTAAAAGATCAAGTTTTATTTTTTTAATGAAAAAAAACAAGTAGATAAAATAGAAAAAGAATAGAGAACGCTAATATTAGAGGGTCAATTATCTTATTTTCTAATAAATAAAAAGAAAACAAGCAGATAGAATTGAAATAGAATAGAGAGTAGGGCTGGGCGATATATATAAAAATTTGATATCTCGATATTGTCAAAATTTTTACGATATTCAATATATATCTCAATATGTTTGCATTTGCTTTTAAATAATAAAAAAAACCCATCATTTTCTTTTGCCCCCATTTAAAAACAACAAAAATAGAGTAGAGTAGAGAACGCTAGTGTTAGAGGGTCAATTATTTTATTTTTTAATAAATAAAAAGAAAACAAGCAGATAGAATTGAAATAGAATAGAGAGTAGGGCTGGGCGATATATATAAAAATTTGATATCTCGATATTGTCAAAATTTTTACGATATTCAATATATATCTCAATATGTTTGCATTTGCTTTTAAATAATAAAAAAAAAACATCATTTTCTTTTGCCCCCATTTAAAAACAACAAAAATAGAGTAGAGTAGAGAACGCTAGTGTTAGAGGGTCAATTATCTTATTTTTTAATAAATAAAAAGAAAACAAGCAGGTAGAATTGAAATAGAATAGAGAGTAGGGCTGGGCGATATATATAAAAATTTGATATCTCGATATTGTCAAAATTTTTACGATATTCAATATATATCTCAATATGTTTGCATTTGCTTTTAAATAATAAAAAAAAAACATCATTTTCTTTTGCCCCCATTTAAAAACAACAAAAATAGAGTAGAGTAGAGAACGCTAGTGTTAGAGGGTCAATTATTTTATTTTTTAATAAATAAAAAGAAAACAAGCAGGTAGAATTGAAATAGAATAGAGTATGTTAGTATTAAAGGGTCAATGTTTTTAATAAAAAAAAAAACAAGTAGATCAAATAGAAAAAGAATAGAGAATGCTAATGTTAGAGGGTCAATTATTTTATTTTTTAATAAATAAAAAGAAAACAAGCAGATGGAATTAAAATAGAGTGTATTAGTGTTAAAAGATCAAGTTTTTTTTTTTAATGAAAAAAAACAAGTAGATAAAATAGAAAAAGAATAGAGAACGCTAATATTAGAGGGTCAATTATCTTATTTTCTAATAAATAAAAAGAAAACAAGCAGATAGAATTGAAATAGAATAGAGAGTAGGGCTGGGCGATATATATAAAAATTTGATATCTCGATATTGTCAAAATTTTTACGATATTCAATATATATCTCAATATGTTTGCATTTGCTTTTAAATAATAAAAAAAACCCATCATTTTCTTTTGCCCCCATTTAAAAACAACAAAAATAGAGTAGAGTAGAGAACGCTAGTGTTAGAGGGTCAATTATTTTATTTTTTAATAAATAAAAAGAAAACAAGCAGATAGAATTGAAATAGAATAGAGAGTAGGGCTGGGCGATATATATAAAAATTTGATATCTCGATATTGTCAAAATTTTTACGATATTCAATATATATCTCAATATGTTTGCATTTGCTTTTAAATAATAAAAAAAAAACATCATTTTCTTTTGCCCCCATTTAAAAACAACAAAAATAGAGTAGAGTAGAGAACGCTAGTGTTAGAGGGTCAATTATCTTATTTTCTAATAAATAAAAAGAAAACAAGCAGATGGAATTGAAATAGAGTGTGTTAGTGTTAATAGATCAAGGTTTTTTTTTATAATAAAAAACAAGTAGATAAAAGAAAAAGAATAGAGAACGCTAATGTTAGAGGGTCAATTATTTTATTTTTTAAAACAAAGAGAAAACAAGCAGATAGAATTGAAATAGAGTGTATTAGTGTTAAAAGATCAAGTTTTTTTTTAAAATAAAAAAACAAGTAGATAAAATAGAAAAAGAATAGAGAACGCTAATATTAGAGGGTCAATTATCTGATTTTTTAATAAATAAAAAGAAAACAAGCAGATAGAATTTAAAAAGAATAGAGAGTGTTAGCATTAAAAGATCAAGGGTTTTTTTTAATAAAAAAAAAAACAAGTAGATAAAAGAAAAAGAAGAGCGAATGCTAATGATATAGGGTCAATTATTTTATTTCTTTTAATACATATAAAGAAAACAACCAGATAGAATTGAAATAGAACAGAGAGTAGGGCTGGGCGATGTATATAAAAATTTGATATCTCGATATTGTCAAAAGTTTTACGAGCTTCAATATATATCTCGATATGTTTGCATTTGCTCTTAAATTATAAAAAAAAAAAACATCTTCTTTTGCCCCCCATTTAAAAACAACAAAAATAGAGTAGAATAGAGAATGCTAATGTTAGAGGATCACTTAATTTATTTTTTTATAAATAAAAAAACAAGTAGATAGATAGAAAAAGAATAGAGAACGCTAATGTTAGAGGGTCAATGTTATTTTTTTAATACATAAAAAGAAAAACAAAATTGAAATAGAATAGAGTGTGTTAGTGTTAAAGGATCAAGAAAAAGTAGATAAAATAGAAATAGAATAGAGATAGAATAGAGAGTACTAGTGTTCAAGGGTCAAGTGTAGATGAAAGTAATGTGATATCTATCTACAAACATTATATAAACATGATCACACGGGTCATATTGAGTACTGTTGCTCCTATTTTAAACAATAGACAGCATCCAACGTTTACATGCAGTGCCATCACGACAACCTAAAAACTCATTACTTCAGTTCACAGATCACAAACTTCTAAAATAGCTCAGGCACAGATTCATTTCTGGCTGCCCTATTTGTTCCTGCTAACCTAAATGTGGAGCAGATGTTCAAAGACCTCCATATTGGATTTTCCTTCCCCGACCTCCGAACGCAAAAACGAGCCCATGCTTTCAGTCTTAAAATTAAGTTTTATTTTACATTTTGGGTTGTACAACTATTAAGATAAAGGGAACATACTTCAGGGTTTGTTCATATACAGCAGGCCTGATTTCCATGTAAACACACTCCATTATACAGAATCATTCTGCACCAGTCAACAGCATTAATACACCGAATACTGACATAATTTCAATTCTCGAAAATTCATATAAAAATATCTAGAGCATTCTTTACCTCATAGGAACCATTCTGTATTAAAAAGCTGCAAATAAAACGTCACGCGTCAAAAGATGCCGGAAATCATAACACATGCACATCTGCACAAACATTTACGTAAGACTTTAAACATTTGTGTGTCTCTATAAAATAATTAAAAGAGACCGATTAAAAAGTCTCCCCTTCCTCCAAGACTAAGATATTGCATAAAATTAATGCCACGATTAGTTGTACCCATTAGGGACTTAATGTAGGGAATAATGGAGCTATCTGGGAACCCTGCTTCAAGGCAATTGCACTTGTGGACGAATGTCAGGCGTTAGACTGAGCGTTTGGTGAAGGAAACGTCCCGTTGCACCAGGCCTGAGTTCAGAAGGGAGCGATCAGTGCGTGAGGAGTCGAATTGATTCGTTATGATTCTGCAAACTTATTAAACAGGATTCTTCTGGTTGCTCGCAAGTCAGTTGTGTGTTCGTAACCCAGAAATGACTGATGTTTCTGATTAAAGCTAAAACGGACAATGTGCAAAATAAAAAAAAGGGAACAAATACAGTAAGACGAACTAAAAATCCCTTCTTTCCGGCCTACAGTGTTTCAATTAACGTAATAGAGTAATCCAAAAGGTTTTTCGTGTACTACAGTGGTTAATATTAAGACTATGAGTTTCAGGAGAGACGTTGTGCTTAGCGTGTGTCCCGTCTGACTCTTGCAGCTAGGAATGGGGACGAAGCCGTTTGAAATCCCTAATTGGGTTTCTCCTGGAATATGTAAAGGTTATTGACTGTCGCCAGCGCGACGATGTTATCCTGAGGATGCCAGGAGGTGTACAGGATCTTTCTGCTGAAGTCCAGGCAGTCGACGCCGATCTCGTTCCTCTTGCGCCGGCTCCCCGTGCACACGCGCCAGGTCTTGAGCGGGCAGCCGGGGGAGCCGTTCTCCCACGAGGCCTCTAGGGTGGAGTCGCGCTGGGCGTCGCGGTTGAACATCCGGAAGAAGTTGTTGTAGGAGCCTGTCATGACCTCGCTGAGAATGACAGAGATGGAAAATGATGAGAAAATGATGGACGTATTACAAACGTTTTTTAACATTTTTATTAATTTGCATTATAAATGTAGGGCTGAAATATATAAATATATATTATATGTGACCACAAAACCAGTCATAAGTAGCACGGGTATATTTCTAGCAGTAGCCAACAATACATTTCATGGGTCAAAATGATCAATTTTTCTTTTATGCCAAAATCATTAGGATATTAAGTAAAGATCATGTTCCATGAAGATATTTTGTAAATTTCCTACTGTAAATATATCAAAACTTCATTTTTGATTAGTAATATGCATTGCTAAAGATTTCATTTGGACAACTTTAAAGGTGATTTTCTTTTTTGCACCCTCGGATTGCAGATTTTCAAATAGTTGTATCTTGGCTAAATATTGTCCTATCCAAACAGCTTATTTATTTATCTTTCAGATAAATAATTTACCCTTATGACTGGTTTTGTGGTCCAGGGTCACAAATATCAAATATTAATTAATGAAGTAAACCAATAAAAAAAAAAAATAAAAAATTATATATATATAATTTTTTTTTTTTTTTTTCCTAAATGTCTTGATTATATGGTTATGTTACTGGAGAGATTTAGGAAAATATATATGGGAAATATCCTTTTTTGTGCTTTTACAGAGGTTGTGACTGTTTAACTTTGTGACTATTTAGTTAAGTTTTTATTTTATTTTTTTCTTTTCCTCTTTAAGCGTTTATTTGTTTATACCTTTATTTATTTATTTGTTATTATTGTTTATGAGTTGCTTTTGTATTCTGAAGTGAAATTCATGTCACAATATCTTAAAGACTTGCTGTTAACTGATGGTATTTCTGGAAAGCGTATTGTACATTATTGTACATTTATCCTGCTAATACTGAATAAACGTCAAAAAAAATTATATATATATATATATATATATTTAAAACATTTTTCATTTAGTTAAAAAAATAAACTAATATAAACATTAAAAAATATATAGATATTTAATTTATCATTTATATTCATTATTTTAATTTCTAAATTAGAATTTTAATTATAAATGTAGGGCTGAAATATATAATATTTAAATTATTAAATAATGAAATGAAAACATTAAAAATTGTTGCTTAAACTTTAACTGAAATAAAATAAAATTCTTAACATTTTCTTTAAACTAAAATGAATATAATATAATAAATAATATAATAAATAAATAAAACTATATAGACATATACAAAAACAAAAGCTAATAAAATGATGACAGAATGACTAATGCTTTAAAATTACACTGAAAACAGAAAACAAAAAAATAACATTCAAAATATTGATTTAAAATATTAACTATTAATTATTATTAATGAAAACTATAACAATAAAAACACTGATTGACATAGATATATATTATGTATTTGCTTTGATTTTTTTTAGGGGGTAAAAAAAAAAAAATTCCACCAAAAAGCCATTGTTTGTTAAATATTTTGACAAACTTTGAAATAAAATAATATATAAAAAAATACTTATTTTAATTATTTAATTTTGTTTACTTATTTAATTTTTTTTCAATAACTTAAATTTCAAATTTCATTAACTTTATATTAAAATTAATATAAAAATAATAAAAATTTTAAATTTAAAAGAAACAAAAGCTAACAAAAATATCAACATAACAGGACACATTACTGATACTTTAAAATTAATGAAAATATAAAATATAAAAAAAATATACATATAGCTTTTCAGTAATCACAGATAAAATATATTTAAAAAAAAGTTTTGTTTTTAAATATATTTAGTGCATTTAGGATAAAATTTTGTTGTGCAAAATAAAGTTTAATTTTATTTTTTTGAAAAAAAAAAAGTCTCACCAAGGCTGCATTTATTTGATCAAAAATTCAGTAAAAACAGTAATATTGTGAAAAAGTATTACAATTTTGATTAACTGGTTTATATTTAAATATATTTTAAAATGTAATTTACTCCTGTGATGCAAAGCTGAATTTTCAGCATCATTACTCCAGTCTCTGGTGTCACATGATCCTTCAGAAATCATTCTAATATTCTGATTTGCTGCTCAAGAAACATTTCTGATTATTATCAGTGTTGGAAACGTTGTGGTGCTTTATATTTCAGAATTTATTTTAAACAGAAATACTGTGAGATTTTAAATATCTACTGTCACTTTGGATCAATGCATCTTTGACTACAAAGTAACATTGAATATTTCATATATTCTATATGATGCAGTTACATGTACTCTACTGGATTTACGGGAAATGAGGAAGTTCCTGAAACAGTGTAGTGTGTGAGTAAATGCGAGCGCTCTGTTAGTCAGAGATAAAAGCTTCAGTCTGATAGACTCTCTCCACTCTCTGGACGCAGCGATACAGGGCTGTGTGAACAGCTCATGCCTGTTTGAAGTTTGCTTTGTATTTGCTTTTATCATGAACTGAAATGCGCTCAAAGATGCTTTCGTCATTATCAGAATGCGTTAGCTGGACAGTAACGGCACGATGGATCTTACGCTACTACTGAACTCCTCACCTGTCGTCGCCCCTCCAGCAGCACTCAAACTTATCAAAGATGCAGTCGTTCTCATAGAGAGAGCACAGCTTACTCCTGAGATAACCATGGACCTGAAGAGAGACAGATCAAAGTCACAAAACAATGTCACGCATACCTATAGAAGCACAGGACAACAGGGAAAGGCAATGAATACTGACATTTCCTAATGGTTACAGGCTTGCAGTCTTTATTCAGTGCATTCTGGGTCATCACAGCCATAAAAATAATGTCATATAAGTAGACAGAGAAGCTTTAATTTCAATTACTCGTAGTAAAAATGCTGTATATGTACACACAAGTCAAAAGTTTTTGAAGAAGCCTGCATTTATTTGGTCCAAAGTACAGCAAAAACAGTGAAAATTTGAAATATTTTTACTATTTAAAATAATAGTTTTCTAACTGAATATATTTTAAAATCGAATTTATTTCTGTGATTTAAAATCGGAATTTTTAGCATCATTACTCCAGTCACATGATCCTTCAGAAATCATTTTGATAAGGTGATTTGCTGCTCAAAAACATTTATTATTATGTTGAAAACAGCGGAGTAGAATTTTTTCAGGTTTCTTTGATGAATAGCATTTATCTAAAGTAGTCTTTTGTAACATTATAACTGTTGCTATCATCACTTCTGATCGATTTAAAGCATCCTTGCTAAATAAAAAAAAAATTATAATTCTTTCATACTGACTCCAAGCTTTTGAATGGTATAGTGTATAATGTTACAATGTTTTTATTTCAGATGAATGCTGATCTTTCTATGCATCAAAGAATTCTAATATGCATCAAATAATATTAATAATTAATAATTAATAATTTAATATTAATATTAATAATATTAAAAGATGTTTTTTGAGCAGCAAATCAGCATATTGGAATGATTTCTGAAGGATCATGTGACACTAAAGACAGGAGTAATGATGCTGAAAATTTAGCTTTGATCACAGAAATAAATTACATTTTAAAATATATTCAAATAGAAAGCCATTATTTTAAATAGTACAAATATTTCATAATATTACTGATTTTGCTGTATTTTGGATCAAATGAATGCTTTTTTAACATTAAAAAACATACTGTTCAAAAACTTTTTACTGGTAGTGTTTATGTATTTATTGAGTTTTGAGTTTTGAGTAGATTGTACAAAATAAAATTAAATTTTACTCACTATTTCAGAAAAGACAAAAGTACATGTCAACAGTGAAGTCAGTCATGCATAAATGTTGGCAACTGTAATTTAACATGCAATTAATTCAAATTGGTAAAGTGGCATAATTAAAATTAAAAATTAATTATAATCACAGTAATTGCAATATGCCATTAATGTAGTGTATCATATGCAACTTTTTATATAAATATATTAAGGATGGGCATTTTGGTAAATTTCTCATTCAATAGGTTTCAAAAACGATTGATTGAGTAATCGGGGGCGGGGCTTGGGCGGGGAGCAGGGCATGGCCATAATGGCTATAAAAAAAAAATCTCTGAAGACTGTTAAGAAAATTAATGTTAAAAATAAAAATATGACATGAAAACCTGTCAAACGTGAAACACATGAGGACACTGTTAGATTATGATTATGATGCAGCAATGTTATTAATAAAGAAGCATCTAAAAAGTAATAGCTGCCTGAGGTGAAGAGTGACTTTATGGCAATAAAGTGAAGCCAATTCTATGACACATCCTATGACACATTACAACTTGTATCTGCACAAAAGAATGCAAATGCCAGTGAACTTCAAGTTACGCACTAGACAGAGAGTGAGCGAGCTCCCGCCGTGATGCGCTTTCATAACAGTGAAACACGGGCAAGGACAGAATTTACTATAGATTTCTATAAAGTTAACCATTATAAATGTTTATGGCAGATTTGTGCTATATTTTCCTTTACATCAAGTGATTCCATAAATTGCCTGCGCGTTTTCGAAACCATACGAATTGAATTATGCCTATTGTTGAACAAATATGATGGAAAAAGCACTGCTGCATTATTATAACATCAGTGTTAAAAAAAAACAAAAAAAAACGTCTAAAAGCAATATGACCGTCTCAAATAAATGATATTAATCAGATAACTTCAACACATAACATAGACGTAACATTACAACTATGTGCACTAAAAATGCTACTTTTTTACTTTGTTACACGCTTTAGAGAGGGAGCGCTCCGTGTTGTGCTTACATGACAGTGAACTGCAATGAAAGCAGACATAATTTACTGTAGATTTCACATTCTAAAAAGTTCTAATTAGAATGCTGTGTTCATGAAATGCCAGTGAACTTTGTTACGCGCTATAGCGAGAGAGAGAGAGAGAGAGAGAGAGAGAGCAAGCGAGCTCCGTGATGTGCTTTCATAGCCATACAAATTCCGAAAACAGCTGAAATTGAAGTATGCATACTGTTGAACAAATATGACTAAAAAAAGGACTGCTGCATTATTATAAGATCAGTATTTTTTTTTTAAAAAGAAACATCTAAAAGCAATATGACCGTCTCAAACTCAATATCGGGCATTGCATTTGAGCAAACTAAACACTCGTAATATGCTGCACATTCAGCATGTTAAATGTTAATATCCCAACGCATTCTAATGGATTAAGCAGAAATGCATGTAGCTAACCCAGACATCACTACGTGACTTCAAAGCCATGCATCTCTCTCTTCTCACGCCAATATTTTAGACTGTATGCTAAACAATTAGAGCTCAGGGTGCCGCCCAAAGTGCTGCTACAAGCAGTCAGAAAAAAAAATTTCCACGATCATCATTTTCATGATCAATCATAGCGGTCACGAACGAGTACTCGATCGCTGTTGCACATCCCTTATTTATATATATATATATATATATATATATATATGTGTATATATACATATATGTATATATACATATATATATGTATATATATGTATATATATGTATATATATTTATGTATATATATATATATATATATATATATATAATTATAAATATATATAACTATTTTTAAAAATTATGTTGTTTCATTGTGCATTCCAATTAATCTCAATCAAACTGTAGTTGGGTTATTTTGATTAAGTAAAATAACAACAAAAAAACCCACCTAACTAACAATAAAACACAAAAACATGATAACATAAAAAACATGTATTTTGAAAATGTAAAAAAAGTTTTTGCAAATGAACTTCATTCATATATATATATATATATATATATATATATATATATATATATATCCATATATATTCATATATTCATATATATAAAAAAAAAAAAATGCAGAATACCTATATAAAGATGGTCAAGAAATAAATTCATGACGCCACCTAGTGGTCAATGTTGCTAAGTTATTATTCCATTTACGGTACATAAACTTACATAAACTGAAAATGATCATATTCTAAGCCTCCTGTTTTTCAAACCTTCTTGACTTTCTTTTTTCTAAGGGAAAAGGAAACCTTAAAGAATCTCCTGGATGTTTTTCATTTATGTAACTACAAGTAATAAAGAGCATTCAAGGTAACAAACATTGTTTCATAAGAGCAATTCTTCTGAAACTGATTCATAATTTCATCACATTTCTCATAATTGCATTCATAAAATAGCTTCGATTTAAGTTGTCACTCACTGATAATCATCGCTGCCGTGAGCTGAAGCTGAAAACAAGATCTGCGTGATTTGAGAATGAATCAACTCAGACTGGATCAACCTATTAAATTACGAAACATTACGCTCCTCTCAAAGGACTTTTTATAAGCTCAAAAGCCTCAGTCCAGATTAATTGTAATTGCATGGATAAAACAACCAGAATATTCAGCATTTCTCCTTTTGTGTCCCACACTAGCCAGTCGCACAAATTAGACCAGCAAGTGGCTGAGAACATTACGACAACAAATCCTTTACAACGATTAGCTTTGGTACACCAAAGCTATATGGATTACTATTTGCTATAGGCAAATCTCCCACAGAGACACAAACTGCACCTGGTAAGTTTCCACCGGTCGACTCTCCATGTGCAGGTCCCAGATCTTGAGGGTCAGGTAATCTCTAGTCATCATGTATCGGCCGCTGTGACTGAACTTGACGTCAGAGATGGATGAGATGATTTCAGAGAAGAAGGATCGTGTGCTGGGATCCTCGGGTTCCTCAAACACTACATGGAAACACATGATACATGAGTTACGACGACAAAAGTATTTCTAATTATAGTCTAATGTGTCATTATGTGTGTCTAATAAGCAGTGAAACTTCACAAAAATGTACATTTCGAGTGTTGGTCACACAGCGCGGACGCCCTCATGTCACACAGGCGCACAGAGCCTTTGCTGCTGCCGTACACAAACGTGTTGCACTGGAGCGGGTGAAACTCTGAAGCCGTGATCACCTCCGTCAGCTCCTCCATGTTGGCCGGCTTGATATCAACAATGTCTGAGTCAGCAGTTAAGGGCAAACTTAGTAACGCTATGAGGAATGCAAAACAGTGTGTATTGAGGAAAAAGAATGAAAAACAATTAAAAGGCACTTTTTTTTTTGTTCAACAACTACTCATACACTACATAATATAATTACAAAAGTTTCTGGTCATACAGTATTTGTTTTTAGGAAAAATGAATAGATGCATACATTGAACATTAAAAGTAACAGTAAAGACATTTATAACGTTACAAAAGTTTTCCATTTCAAATAAAATCTGTTCTTTTGAACTTCTATTCATTAATGTGGAAATTATGGTTTTCAGAGCAGCACAACTGTTCATTACTATATTTTCATAAGTTATGTTTTTTCACTCATTCATTCACACTTGCTGTTTATAATGAATGTTAATATAATTTATGTTTAGTTTATACTTATACACTACCAGTCAAAGTTTTTGGACAGTAAGATTTTTAATGTTTTTTAAAGTTTCTTCTGCTCACCAAACCTGTATTCATTTGATTCAAAGTACTGCAAAAATGCTAAAATTCATAAATATTTTTACTATTTAAAATAACCGTTTTCTATTCAAATATATTTTAAAATGTAATTTATTCCTGTGATATCAAAGCTGATTTTCAGCATCATTACTCCAGTCTTTAGTGTCACATGATCCTTCAGAAATCAATGAGTAGAATATGAATAGAAAGTTCAGAAGAACAACATTTATCTGAAATCTTTTGTAACATTATAAACATCTTTATCATCACTTTTGATCTAGTTAAAGCATCCTTGCTAAATAAAAGTATTAATTTCTATAATTTTCACTTCACATATACACTGACTCCAAGCTTTTGAATGGTATAGTGTATAATGTAACAAAAGCTTTTTATTTCAGGTAAATGCTGATGTTTGGATCTTTCCATTCATCAAAGAATCCTGAAAAAAAATTACTCAGCGGTTTTAAATATTGATAATATAATAAATGTTTCTTGAACAGCAAATCAGCATATTAGACTGGTTTCTGAAGTATCATGTGAAACTGAAGACTGGAGTAATGAGGCTGAAAATTTAGCTTTGATTACAGGAATAAATTATATTTTAAAATATTCAAATTGAAAGCAGTTATTTAAAAAAAAATAAAAATATTTCACAATATTACTACTTTTGCTGTATAGGTTGTTTGCACATGACATCATTGCTGTGGCGCGAAATGCAGCTGGAGGGCAGGAAGTGATATTTCTCCATAGGAATCAATAGCAAAAACTCAAAAATGCCTGTGTTTTGTTTTGTTTATGGATGCTCAGATCGGTCAAACCGAGAAACCACAAAGTATCTTTTATCATGTATGAACATTTGCTGTTCATAAGGGCGGAAAGGCAAGAAATTGACTGAAAAGCGCAGGAAAAAGTGGCTTGTAAACTTCCGTCTGTGGTCAGAAGGAGAGTCGGATAACGCTTGTGTGTGCAAATGGTTAAGAAAAGATAAAATAATATGTTAAGATATTAATAAAGAAATATATAAATATATACAGGGTGAGACAGTGAGAATTCACCTAATGCTAAACGCTACACGTAGACACAATGCAAGATATTATATTTGTAGTTCCGAGAGCGTCATTGATTATAACGGAACATTGTGAGATTGCAATAAATTGAAGTGAGTGACAGCTTTTTAGTGACTATACGGAAGCGCTATTTGCTCGCTTTCTATAATCAGTTCGGAATTTGAATCAAAGTTTCGCTTTACATGTTGCTAACAGGACCAATAGCCACAAAACCCTGCACATGCAGCAAACTTTCAGGAGTGACTGAAAAAGCAGAACGGATGAGATGGAGGAATGTCTGTACTGTACAGGAGAAACGTATAAACAGAAAATCACAACATATGTTGGATGTGATCCTTATGTTATTAAGAGGAGTGATTTTTCAACTAAATTGAAATAGCTGCCTCAGTTGCCTGTCATCGAGGCGGTGGAAATAAGCTACGCAACTAAGCCTGATAGCAAACAAACTCTTTCCAAAGTGATTCCCACATTTATATGAAGGATGCAGGGTATATGTCACTACTAAAACTACTGCTGTACAGGGTTTTTGACCATTGGTCCTGTTAGCAGCATGTAAAGCGAAACTTTTTTCAAATTCTGAATTGATTATAGCCTAGAAAGTGAGCAAATAGCGCTTTCATATAGTCACTAAAAAGCTGTGACTCACTTGAATTTATCACAATCTCACAAGGTTCAATTGTAATCAACTGCAAATATATCTTATTTGCATTGTATCTACGTGTGGCATTTAGCATTGAGTGAATTCTCACTGTCTCTATTTATATATTTCTTCATATCTTAATATTATTAATCTTTTATTAACCATTCGCACACACATGCATTATCTGACTCTCCTCCTGACCGCAGACGCAGGTTTACAAGCCACTTTTCCCAGTTTTTTTCAGTGAATTTCTTGCCTTTTCCTCCTTATACAACAGCAGATGTTCATACACGATATGAAATAAAACTTCTCGATTTGACCCGATTTCCATAAACAACTGAAAACAGTCATTTTGAGATTCTGCTATTGATTCCTACAGAGAAAAATCACTTCCTGCCCTCCAGCTGCATTTCGCGCGTCCTCAGAATCATGTGATTGCAAACAACCTATTGTGGATAATGCAGGTTTGGTAAGCAGAAAAGACTTCTTTAATAAACATTAAAAATCTTACTATCCAAAACCTTCCGACTGGTTGTGTATTTTTCATTCTTGTTCTGTTCTGAATACCATTAAATTATTTTTTTAAATATTAAATATTATTTAAATGTTTGTTAAATATTATTAATAAGGTTACTGTTAAATTTAAATATTTGATGAGTGAGGGGAACTAAAATACATGTTTATAGTATTTATAACATTTAAATTACTTGCATTTTATGCAATTTCTGAATGCAATAACAAAGTGTGACCTATGCATTGATGCAACTTAGCTGTGCTTTTTCTCTCAACAAACCCTTAAAGGACAAGTCCACTTCCAGAAAAACAATTTACAAATAATTTACTCACCCCCTTGTCATCCAAAATGTTCACGTCTTTCGGTCTTCAGTCGTAAAGAAATTATGGTTTTTCAGGAAAACATTTCAGGATTTTTCTCCATATAATGGACTTCATTCGGGGGCAGCCGTGGCCTAATGGTTAGGGAGTCGGGCTTGTAACCGAAAGGTTGCGGGTTCGAGTCCCAGGTCCGGCAGGGATTGAAGGTGGTGGGAGTGAATAACCACGGCTGAGGTGAGTCCCTTGAGCAAGGCACCGATCCCCCAACTGCTCCCTGGGCGCCGCAGCGATAGCAATATGGCTGCCCACTGCTCCGGGTGTGTGTTCACGGTGTGTGTGCGTGTTTGATCACTTCTCACTACTGTGTGTGTGCACTTGGATGGGTTAAATGCAGAGCACAAATTCCGAGTATGGGTCACCATACTTGGCCACATACATGTCACGTCCTTTTCTTCCTTCCTTTCCTTCCTTTTCCTTCATTGGTGCCTCGATTTTGAACTTCCAAAATGTAGTTTAAATGCAGCTTCAAAGGCTCTAAACGATCCCAGGTGAGGAAGAAAGGTCTTATCTAGCGAAACGATCTCTCATTTGTTTTTTTCCGAAAAATACTTTTTTTATATAGATTTTAAGCACAAAAGCTTGTGTAGCACAGGCTCTGGGATGCGCGTCCACGGCGCTACGAATTAGTGATGGGGCGTTCTTGAACAATTCTTTCATTTTGAACGAATCTTCAATGTGACTCGGGAAGAACGAGTCGTCTCGGGGAGTGATTTGTTCAGTCGCGCATGCGCAACATCCTATTAGGTTCTGTACTGGAATTAGTTCACCTGTTTTGAGTCTTCGGGTTTTTTGAGTGGTTCATCTTATGGGTCTGTCACGTGATGAACGAACGACTCAAACCCGAAAACTTGTCAGATAAGAGGTGAGGTGAGCTAATCATAGACTAAAGACCCAGGTAAACAATGAATGAATCTTTTCTGTTTCTTATAGCATTATAGTTTTGTCTTGCTTGTAGTGTGATCAGCGTTTGTGTAAGCAGTAGATGTGTTAGGGAAGTAACACGTAACATTTTAATTATATTTTGCTAAAATGAACAAAATGACTCGAAAAAAGGTCAGAGTCGGTAAAATGATCCGAACTTCCCATCACTACTATGAATCACGTGTAACTTCATTGTCTGTGTACTGAGTATGGCGAAAAACTCCATCTTATTGTCTCCTATAACTTGAGAGGAGGACATCGTTGTACCTTTCTGTTTGTAAACAGCGTTTACAAACTTACGTGCACTTTCTTTGCATGTTCGCTTTGTAAACACTGGGTCTGTAGTTCCGTGTGACCTTGCGACGTGATTCAATAATACGTAGCGTCATGAACACGCATCCCAGAGCCTGTGCTACACAAGCTTTTGTGCTTAAAAAGAATATATATATATATATATATATTTTCTGAAAAAAAAAAACAAAAAAAAAAGACAGATCGTCTGCTAGATAAGACCCTTCTTCCTCGGCTGGGATTGTTTAGAGCCTTTGAAGCTGCATTTTACATTTTGGAAGTTCAAAATCGGGGCACCAATTAAGTCCATTATATGGAGAAAAATCCTGAAATTTTTTCCTCAAAAACTATAATTTCTTCTAAATTAAACGACTGAAGACAGAAAGACATGATGACAAGGGGATGAGTAAATTATTTGAAAATTGTTGTTCTGGAAGTGGACTTCTCCTTTAATTTACTGAAAATATGAATGATATCTGAAGGATCACATGACGGTGAAGCCTGGGTAAAAAAATTCAGCTTTGCATCAAAGGATTAAATTACATTTTATAAAATATACAAATAGAAAACAGTTATTTTAAATTGGAATATTTCGCAATATTTTACAGAATTTTGAATAAAATAAATGCAGCCTTGGCGAGCAAAATCCTTTTGAACAGTAGAATGAATAAAAATTGATAAACAGGATACTGAAGCTACGGTCGGTGAAGTCCAGGTGCCACAGATTGATCCGGAGGTCATCGGCGGACAGATACGTCTCATTGTCACTGTTGACTGAGATGGAGTTGATGTGGTAGGTGTGAGCGTTGGCGTAAACCCGCCGCGGACTCGCCTCCACCATCAGATCCATCGGCTGGAACACTGGAACCTGTGTGGAGCAAAGCCTGTTACTCCTATGGACTTACTTATGCATTACATAATCCATAATGTGAGTGCGTGTTATGAGTGTGTTCACACCCGTAGTGTTGTGAGGGATGATGGATGCCTGTAGCGGCCATCCTCTTCTTTGAGATTATACCCCTCTGGTCGCTTGTCTCGCTCACTGATTTTCCAGAGCTTGATGGTTTTATCTGCATGCAAGAAAAACAACAGAGCACTGAATAATCTACATATTCCACAAGACCGCAACCTACACATATAAATGCATAAACGTGTCTGCATCTGTGCCAGCGTTGTTATTATTAACTAAAGTACTAAAAATACATTTTGATAATATTATATGAAAAAATTTTAAATGTTGCCTTGGGAAATTTAAATGTTTCCAAAAAATAAATAAATAAATAAATAAATTTTTTAAGAATAAAAATGAATAATTATTAAAATTTGAAAATAAAAATGAAAGTTAATTCTAAATATGAATAAATAATAATACACAAATAATACTAAAATCTGTGCATTTCATCTGTTATCTCACCGTTTGTCGACAACAGGAAGTGTGCAGCATTTTTCTGAGGAAGCCAGCGGATCTTGTTGATCTTTTCCTCGATTTCCAGACTCTTCAGATAGTCAAACTCCGGCTCGTGACTCTGGAACGTGCTGTAGACGTTATACTCGGCGCGGCACTGCGGCAGGTTCTTGCTCTGATAGGACAGAGAGATGTCACATCACCTTTTAAACATCCTGTATGACATTCATGACGCTGACAAAAAGTCAATATTGCTAAAAAAAAAAAAAAATAAATAAAAAAAATAGTTTTGTTAACTGAAAATATAAACGTAAATAAGTTAGAAATAAGTTGAAGTACTAAAATAACTAAAACTGAAATAAAAATAAATTAAAGCTAACAGAAATATTTTTTAAAAATCCAAAATGAATAAAAATGATAAAAGCTTATGATAAAATGACTAAACGTTAAAATAAATTATGTCTGAACTTAATAAAATTAAATGTATAAATTTTTCGAATGTTTATTACATAATGGCATATAAATAATACTAAAACAGCATTGCAATGTGTATTATTAAAAGCATAATCTAACTAAACTACTCAAATTTGCATATTTAAATACAACAATAATTAATCATGAAGAAGACACATGACAACTAATAATGGTGTGTCTTGAGGTGCTGAAAAACAACATTATTATTATTATTTATTTATTGTACTATAGAAAAAAGCCATTATATTTTTAGTTTTCACAGATTTTCACAAATATTCCAGGGCTATAAATCACAATTTATAATCAATTTAAGAACCCTGATGGAAGCTTGTTTGTATACCCATGCAAAATTCTACTTTAATTATTGTTATTAAAAAACTTCTAATAATAACATTTTATATTATTTTATTTTGTATAACACCTTTAAAAGTTACTTTCTCAAAATTAATAAAAATGTCAAAGCTTATAATAAAATGACTAAACATTAAAATAAATTACATCTGAACTTAATAAAATAAAATTTATTTTTATTATTTTATATTTTATAAATTTATTTTATAAATTTTTCAAATAAGCTTTTATTACGTAACTGCATATAAATAATACTAAAACAGCAATGCAATGTGTATGATTAAAAGAATGATCTACCTAAATTACTCTCAAATTTGCATATTTAAATATGTGTCATAATTAATCATGAAGAAGACACATAACAGCTAATGATGATATGTCATGAGGTGCCAATGACGACGACAAAAACAATTATTATTATTACCGTTGTCATTAGTATTAGTATTATTATGAGTATTTTCACTACAGAAAATTCCATTATGTTTTTAGTTTTTACGGATTTCTACAAATATTCCAGGGCTATAAATCATAATTTATAATCACCATAAAAACCTTGATGGAAGCATGTCTGTTTGTATACCCATGCATAATAATAATAATAATAATAATAATAATAATAATAATATTTATTATTTTTAATAAAATGCTACAAATAACAACACTTCATATTATTTTATATTGACACCTTTACATTCTCAAAATTAATTCAGATGACAAAAGCTTATAATAAAATGACTAAACGTTAAAATACATTACATCTGAACTCAAAATAAAATGTATGCATTTTTCAAATAAGCTTTTATTACGTAACAGCATATAAATAATACTAAAACAGCATTGCAATGTGTATTATTAAAAGAATAATCTACCTAAAATACTAAAATTTGCATATTTAAATCCAACGTGTCAAAATTAATCATGAAGATGTCACATGAGAAATAATAATTACGTGTCTTGAGGTGCCAATAACAAAAAAATAAAATAAAAAATAAAAAAAAATAATAATAATAATAATAAAAGCCATTTGTAATTTTTTTGTGTCTGGCTTCCGGTCTCATCCACTTCCAGCTATTTTTAGCTGCACAAAAAGCTCATTTTGCTGCTTAATATTGCAAACTGGTGTGTCTTACCATATTATTTTAATGTATTATCTTAATTATGAACACACTGGTTTGTAGTGCAAACTGTTTTACCTTTTACTGCACTTATTATTCTATTTTTCTTGTTATTTCCCTATGGTGGATTACGAACCAGACGTCCAACACATTTCCAGCTTACTTCCGCATTCAAAAATAAGGTGGATACCCATGCAAAATAATAATAATAATAATAATAATAATAATAATAATAATATTTTACTACTATTAACAAAATATGAATCATATTTAATACTATTTTGTTTTGTATAACGCCTTTAAAAGTTACTTTCTCAAGGCGCTTTACATAAAAGCATTGCACAAAGGCAAACACAACAAACACACCATTAAAAAATGCTCTCATTTGCATCTGTGGCAAATGTGTGACATAATCAAGGGGAACTGATCAGAAGATAAGCGAGAACCAATAGCGTTTTGCATGGCGTGTCTGTAGGGGCCAAGTTTGCATGTGTGGACCTTTTGCATTTCAAGCCTGAAAAGCTCATTTACGCTCCTCCCTTTAATTGTTGTGTGTAATGGACTGTAATCCATCTCACCTCTTGCTCTTGCTGGAAGATCACTATTCTTCCACCTCGATCTCCTGTGGCCAAAAGCTCCCCGGAATGATTGAACTCCACCGCAGAGATGATGTCAGCTGCAACACATACAATAACGTCTTCTTGAAAAGAGCAACTATGAGAGCATATTGTTTCTCTGAATGTTTCTGAGGAGATAAGTGACTGCTTGTGTCTGAGGGCGTGTGGGCGGGAACATGCGGAGCCTGGCATTAAAAGCATCTCGGGCATCTGCACACACAGTACTGTCCAACAACCCCCCCATCACTGTCTTCCCTAACAATAACAATCTCTCTCTCTTTTTGTCTGTCGTTTTATTGTGACGGGCGGCAGCGTGGTGCTGGGCCGTGCCATGTTCTGACTCAAGCCGGTGAACAAATCCTTTATGTTTATAACACATGCACAATTTAACCTCATATAAATATAATAGAACATATTTTGACACAAACAGTCACAAGTCAGAGCCAAAGTACAACGGAAACGCCACTTATCATTTAGTAGTATTATAAAACCATTATAAATGCCATTCTCAGACCTTTTGGACTTGACATTTCTAATCAACAAGAATTACATTATAAATTATTTTATGAATACAGCTCTCAGACAAGACACTTTTATTAGTACTGAAAGAAGTAAATGATAAATAAAAATGGTATCACTGATGGAAACATGCTTACATACTAATGCAAAATGTATAAATTTATAAACTTTTATGAAAACATGGCAACCAATAAATAAGTAAATAAATAACTTCATTACAGCAGTAAAACGGTGTTAACTTGGATAGTATTCAGCACGGTTCTCAAAAATCATGCTAAAATAACAAAAAGAGAATCTTTGAAGATCTCAATTGTGAGACTGTTTTTTGTAAATAAATAACTAAATTAAATTATGAATAAAAAACTCATCAACCATTAAAAAAAAAAATGACACTAATGCTTTGAAGATCCTATAGAAAAGTATTATGGTTTTACAGTTGTGTTTTTGTTAGAAATCAAAAACAGATTTATTATTACATGTACACTACCAGTCAAAAGTTTTTGAACAGTAAGATTTGTAATGTTTTTTAAAGAAGTTCTGCTTACCAATCCTGCATTTATTTGAAAAGTTACTGCAAAGGCAGTACAATTTTGAAATATTTTCACTATTTAAAATAACTGTTTTCTATTTGAATATATTTAAAAAAGTAATTTATTTCTGTGATTAAAGATAAATTTTGGATGCATTAAATCAAAAGTGATGATAAAGACATTTATAATGTTACAAAAGATTTCTATTTCATCAAAGAAATATGAAAAAATCTACTCAGCTGTTTTCAACATAATAATAATAATAAAAAATGTTTTTTGAGCAGCAAATTAGAATATTAGAATGATTTGTGAAGTATCATGCGACTGAAGTAAAAATTCTGCTTTAAAAATCACAGGAATAAATTCTATTTTATAATATATTCAAATAGAAAGCAGTTATTTTAAATACTAAAAATATTTCAAATTTGTACTGTTTTTACTGTACTTTGGATCAAATAAATGCAGGCTTGGTGAGCCGAAGAGACTTCTTTTGACTGGTAGTGTATATTTAATCATATAAATGTTTATAAACTGCATAAACATAATTATTACATAATAAGATGAAAACAAGAGTAAAGCTTTGATAATATCAGCTCAGTTAACAAAATTTTACTAAAACAACTAAAAGAAAGATTTTAGGAGCATCGAAGAACGTTTAACTTAATTGTGGTACTGAGGTTATCATGGTGAAGCAGGGATGTGTCTTACCTTCGGCTACATCATCATCTACGGCTCCTTTGACCTGGGACAGACACCAGCGGCTCTGGCCGTCTCCATCTCCTGGAACCGAAGACAAATTCAGACTGTATGTCCAACACGAAGACCACATTAAAAACCCTTATCTGTGTCCACCACCACAAATGTGTCCTGAACTACCACACTTGTGAAGGACCAGAGACGTATGTAGTTTACATCGATAGATAAACACTAAAAGGTTCATGAAAAACAAAAATATCCCGTAAGTTTGCATGGATTTGAGGGAGAGCTGTTGATCAGGTCTGTGTCCAGCAGTCAGTGCCAAACATCTGACCACAGCAGCATCAAACATCTGATGATCTACACATGCATGCATCATAACACAGAGGTGGGACCGCATTTCTGATTCAACATCATGTGCAATTCAGGGCATGTTCAAATCAAATTCAACACAAACAAATGAACTCATCTGCAAACAATGGTGAACACTAAACGCTGCCGAAATAACAGCGTTACGTTAAAGCAACGTAATGCACAACAAAACATTACATGACTGTATGAATCATATTTAAACGATGTTAAGCGAAATTAAAGTTACATGTACCGTCCATGCTGGGCTGGATCTGATTCAGTCCTGGGCCTGTTTATTTTTCGATGTTGATTTCAACCGTCTTTTCCACTAACTCGGTTATTTCATAAAGATACTTTAATAAGACACGGTTTGATTTCTTAACAAAGTGCTGGAATACGGTTTGATTTCATAATTCCCTCCGTACAGAAGCGTGTTTAGCTTTTCTATCATTCTATCACCACACGCGCTGGCTGTGCGTGGTGCGCTGACGTCACGACTCACGCACGATGCCCGACAGCGACCACACGTGGTCACGTTCAAAACCGCTAGTTTTTGGTGAAATCGTGACGACAGTTTGTAGTCCAAAACGGAGTTTATTAATAATTAGTTTATACGTTTTTTTCTGTCCCGTTAATATCTGTCCTTTTGGTCTATAGACCAAAAGCCACGATCCTCCAGGATTCAGTAACATCATTTTGGTGGAAAAACAACAGCCCCAACATGAGTAACTAATTCTTTGTTGTTTTGTGCCATTAGTTGGTTTATTTCACTCTAAAACACCCATTCCTGTTTGGTGAAAATCACACAGATTAGTTTGATATATTTTCAAAAGATTTTGAAATACAAATGAACTTGAAGTTGATGAAATTAACAACATGATGTCCACATGCAAGCAAACCTCTCATCAACAATGACTAACTTTAGGTTTGTTTTATTGTTGTTATGTATATAATTAAGTTATAATTAAAACGCTTGAGTTAAGTACCTTAAATTACAATGGAATTTTTTTTAGAAGATACACAGGTAAAAGCTTTTGCAAGCTTTTAGGCCAGCGACTTCAGTTATTATTAGGCTACTTCAGCAAAATCATAATAAATTATGATCTATAAATACAAATATAATGTTCTGTAATGATAATGAGGCCTATATAAATATTATATATTTAATATAATCATTACAAAATTATAACAACATTATTTAAATCATATTTTTATATATAAATAAAATCTCTTTTTATTTCAGAGTTTGTAATAGAACTGAACTTCTTGCTGCTAGAAAGATAAAGCTAGAAGCTTTGTGTCAGAAAATGCCAGGGGCGGTTCTAGAATTTTCATCCAAAGGAAGGCTTAGCCCTCAGAGAGACCATTAGATACAAAGTTGGAAATAACTTAAATAACAGTGATTGTGAAATATAGCTTTGTGTTTCCGGCTGCTAGCTAAATTTCAGATACATAAACAAACATTTACTGGCTCTAAATCTCTCTTTTCTGTATTCAGAGTTGATCTAGACAAGTAGGCCTATTTGGAAACTATCTAAAGTTCTGTTAAGTAGTCAAAACTGTATCTCTAACTCATCCTGTGTTGTCTTAAACTGTACATTTTTTTTAACCTGGCAACAAAATGTTTATCTGTGTATACTTTCTATACCTGATCTGAAACAAAAGATTTACGAACCCGCTTAGTTCTGATCTGACTCAAATGATTTAGGAACCCGCTCCGAAGTTTCAGTATAAATTAAATGATTTGCGAACCCGCTCCGAAGTCCCGATGTGAAACAAAAGATTCACAAACTTGCTTACCCTTACCAAAATGAAGTATTCTTTAAGTTTATTTTATTAAGTATACTTAAGTAAAGTTCAAGTTTATTTTTAAGTATACTTTATGTAGTAAGTATACAAATATCAGTGTACTAGTAGTATACTTGTAAGTGTACTATTTTAATACTCCTTGGGACTAAGTTGGCCCACTTTCTAGTATGTAAAAGTATACTAGTATAAAAGTATAACAGTAGTAAACTTTGAGTACACAACTAGTTTACATCTATGTTTTCAGTTTGTACTACAAGTATACTAAAAGTGAACTTATAGGTATACTGATAGTTTACTAATTAAATACTTTTTTATGTTTTTTAGTATACTTTGAAGTATAGTCTCAGTAAACTACTAGTTTAGTAGTTTTATACTGCAAGTATACTAATTTTTTTTTCTTTTTTTTTAAGTGAACTTTAAATCATACTTTAAGTATACTACTATGTCCACTATTTAGGTGTTAATTTATATATATTTTGTTATATGAATATCTGAATATACACAACATTATGAATAACTTAATCTAATATGTAGACAACGTTGTTTTTGTTTGTGAAACATTTTACAATATAAAGATATCCAGAGAATGGATATAAATGGCTGAAAGTATCTAGGCCTCAAAACTAGATACACAAAGCTCAAGAACGGTGGCAATCAGCAAATATTAAAAAGAAGAGATTTTTACGTCACAGTACAACAAATAACTAACAATAATGACAAAACAACAACAAAAAAGTTTAAATGAAGTCAGCAAACAGCCAAACAATAATCCTATAGGAGTAACTGGATAATTTATTCATGCTGCAATGCATACTAGGAACTTACAAAGCCTTAAAATTTCAACAATATAAAATTCTTCGTTCACACAACTGTGTTTGACTAGTTGGGACAACATTAGCGGTAATTTTGTTGGTCTGACAAGGGTTTGTATCTAGTTTAAAGAAAATAGCATTTTTTAGTATTTGAGACTCAAAATGTTTCGTAAAATTGGAAAATATGTATTTGCATTTTTACAGTGTGGAAGCATCTGTTTTGGTTTCTTCTTCCCTTGCATTTTGGAATTTAATTTCTGTACAGAAGATGAGTAATAGCATCTCTCATGTATAACAATGAAAACAGATTCTCAGAGCACAAGTATAGCTCAAATATATTTAGACTATTTAGTATACGTCAAGTATACTTAAATGTCATTTTACGTATATTTCTCATAAGTACATAGAGCACATTTCTGAGACGTACACAAAAAGTAGACTGAAAGTATACTTTCCTATTTTTAGTTTAAGAGAAGTATACTAATAGCACACTTGAATTAACTTCTTTTTCGTACAGGTAGTTCCAATATGACTCAAATGATTCGCGACACGTTCTCCGAAGTTCTGAACTGAATCAAATGATTCACAAACTCGCTCAGTCTGCATCCCAATCTGCATACTATCCATCCTAAATTCTATGTGATAGTAGTAATTTTCAATACTATTTAGGGCAGATAGGGTGGATAGTATGCACACTGGGACGCAGGGCCAGTTTCAGTATGGCTAAAATGATTCGCGACACGCGAATGAACCCGCTTCAAAGTCTCGATTTGAATCAAAAGATTCATGAACCCGCTCTGAAGTCCCAATCTGAAACAAAAGATTCATGAACTCGCTTAGTTCCAATATGACTCAAATAATTCGCGACACGCGCTCCGAAGTTTCGAACTAAATCAAAAGATTCATGAACCCGCTTCAAAGTCCCGATTTGAATCAAAAGATTCATGAACCCGCTCCGAAGTCCCAATCTGAAACAAAAGATACTGGCTTGATATGACTCAAATGAAAGGCGCTCCGAAGTTCCGAACTGAATCAAATTATTTGCACATCCGTTGCGAAGTCCCACAGCTGCGTCCCAATGTGCATACTATCCACTCTATCTGCCCTAAATAATATTTAAAATTACTAATATCACATAGAATTTAGGATGGATAGTATGCACACTGGGACGCAGGCCCAGTCTAAATCAAATGATTCATGAACCCGATCCGAAATCCCGATCTAAATCAAATGATCGCGATTCACGTTTTGAAGTCCCGATCTAAATCAAATGGTTCACAAACCCTCTTAGTTCCGATATGGCTTAATTGATTTACGATACACGCTCCAAAGTTCCAATCTACATCAATGATTCACGATTTGCAGATCTGAAATGATTCGCGAACCCCCTCCGAGGTTTCGATCTAAATCTAATGATTCGCGATTCGCGTTCTGAAGTCCGAAGTCTTTGTGCATTCAGCCACGTTTACACGTCAATGTCAGTCCTACTGGCTTAGCTTAATTTTATGACGTGAAATAAGCGAAAGGTATGATGTTTGCAAATAAAATATCAGTATTTCCATTCCAAAACGGCTTTTCACGTCAAAGACATCCTTCGAACATATTCAGATGAGGTAACCGGTTTACTGATAATAGTGAAAACACTCCATTAACATGACAAGCTACACCTTATAATGCATGTTAGATGGATTCATACCATTGAAGTGAATGTTCAATTTATCAATATATAATTGTAATAAATATCTGAGAAATTATTGTTGTATCTGATTGTATTAGTCTATATAAAGTGATAGTCAGTGTAAATGGGAGAAGAAGATGAACACAAAACAGGTGAAATGTGTTGAAAAGATTCATTGAGAATGATTCCTTGACACATGATTCAGTTCAGTAGTGTGTTTTGTTCCAGTACTCATGAATTAGTGGTCTTGTGTTTGTCAGATGTACAGTGCTGTCTGTTCATTTTTGCTTATGAGTGTCTCTCCTCTTCTGCTCTGCAGTATCTGCTTATGGATTACTATGTTGGTAGAGATCTGCTGACACAGCTGAGTAAGTTTGGTGATTGTATCCCGGAGGACAGGCACAGTTCTACCTGGCTGAGATGGTGATGGCCATCGATTCAGTCCACAGACCTGGTTATGTGTACAAGTATCTGTACTAACACTGATCAGTTCACCTAAACATGGAAATCGTGACAGAATGTTCATCTTTGGGTGAATGATACCTTTAATGTCATCAGACAGAGGTTCAGAAAGATCTGTAAAGGACGTGTTTAGTAAAGAGTCAATGGGAAAACAGAATTAAAAAAAAAATCCTTTGGTATGTTTATTTAATTTAATTTACCTGTCTTTAATCTCACTTCTAATACATTTATTAATTTGTTTATATACCTATTTTTTTACAAATAAAATTTAACCTGTTCATGCTCAGCTTCAAGACCCTGTGGAAGCCTCATCCATCCGGTGATGGGGCCACTCTTGGAGGTAGCTATGCTGTGTTACATTGTTGCGCAGATATCCTTAAACTACAGTGTAGTTTACCTGGAAACGTTAATTGACAGATTTGTAGGTGAGAGATGAGGAAGTCATATGAAAATACAAATTTCTGTGGCATTATTGCAAACAGACACTTCAAATGTAAGTTTATACATGAAATACAGTTTACATATTAAATACATTTTATATATAAAACTTATTAAATACAGTTTATATATATATACATATATATATATATATATATATATATATTAGGGCCGGGACTCGATTAAAAAAAATAATATAATTAATTAGAGGCTTTGTAATTAATTAATCGAAATTAATCGCATTTTAATCGCATATAAATATTTGACCTGAGAACAGTGAGAAGTAAGTTTTTTCATATGGATTTTTAGTATACCATTGAATAATGACTGAATACATAAGCTTAAGCAACTAAATATTGTTTATTTTTGTTCAACCAAGTCCAACAGACCAGTGCAATATTGCCATTAAGTGTAGCAATAGGATATTTAGAAATATAGTAGCCTACATTTCAGAAAATCAGGTACCCTATAGGTAGGTAGACCTTCTGTAAACTGTTTAAGTAAAACACAATACTTTCAAGTACATTCAGAACATTGGAAACCCTGACTATTACTGTAGGCAACATCTCTGTTGCTTCAGAGGCCATAACAGACTTTGTTGATTTACCAACAGCTGGTTTAAAAAAATAAAATTAATTTCAATCCAACTCTCAATAACCTTGGCCAAAACAATAAAGAGTTCAACATAAAGTGCCAGTTGCACCAACAACATAATACATAAAGTTTCAGTTGCACCAACAACATAAAGAGCCAACCAAAGCGGTCTCATCAGCTTCTTTGTCCATGTTCACTGTGGTTTGTTTTTGTCTGAACGCTAGTTGGTGCTCCAGTATAATCGGTCCGCCGAAACTCATCCAGTGAGAAACGTTCCGCGGTGCAAAAATAAGTGCGATTAAAATGCGTTAAAAAATTTAACGCGTTATTTTTGTGTAATTAATTAATCTAAATTAACGCGTTAAAGTCCCGGCCCTAATATATATATATATATATATATATATTAGACGATTTCGGTACAACAGAAAAAAAAACAAATCTATCCCAACAAACATGAGACGTCCACCCGACGTGCAGATCATGTCTATATTGCGTCGGTCGGTCCAGGACCATATTTGTACTTCTACACGACGTGCAAATCCAGTACGGTATCTGGACGTCGGACTACGACGTCCCTTGGACGTAGATATGCAGTTCAAAATTTGAACGTCTATGAAGGGGTTTTCCTGGACGTCTGTAGAACGTGCAGAACAGGTTCAGGAAATCGACTAAAGAACTTTTTATACAAATAAACATGACAAAGTTCTGACTTAAAAAATATATATATAATAAGTAAATATATTTTTTATAAAACATTTACGTGTTAAAACAGTGTAATATTTCGATAAAAACATCATGACAGTAACATAATGCGGCCATTTAATTATTTTATTAATATTATTAATATTATTTATTGTTTGTATGTGTAGTATTTTTCACTGGGACATTGACAGAAACAGCCGCTTACATCTATGTGTGATTAAGTTAAGTTAAAGTTAAATAGGTGTAAAGAGATTTAAATATAATAGATAAATATATTTAAATATTTAATAATAATACAGAATATTAACACAATATTATTATTTATTGTATATTTTAATAATAATAATATATTTAATAAATAAATGTAAATTTAATTTAATAAATAGATCTCTATTTAAACGTGCGCTCACGTGAGGGGCATTAACGTAGTGACGTAAACGTGATGGGGCAAGCAGCCGCGAAGACGGAAGATATTGTTATTGTGTATTACCAAAGACTGAAGATATAACCACCACGATAGATCCGTCGTGTAATTTATTTAACTATACGTTAAGGACACTTTATAAAGCCTACAGAGGATGGGACCCAACTTGACCAACGAACAGCCTTCACAACGCAACGCTGCTATTTGGAAATTTAAACAGTAACGGTCTCTAACGGTCATCTGAGAGACGGACGGGTGCGAAGCCGAAGGTAAGCGATATAAATGTACCTTTATTCGTCGTTTTGTCAATCTAATGTTAAATTTCACTTTAGATGTATTTTGTTCTGGGTTATTACGATTTCAAATTCAACTTTTTGCAATTTTTATATCTCCCTGTTGGTTAATTTGCGCGGAAAGTGGCAGTGAAGTTACGGTCTAAAGTAAATTTATGTTGATCCCTTGTAATTGTCTAAATTAGTCACTAAAACATGTAACTTCACAATAATGTAAGATTTTCAAAACTTTATCTTGTGTTAAGTGTGTGTTCTTGTAGTAAAATAGACTTTCAGTAAATTCACTAAAGACTAAATATCAGTCTGGCAGTATTTTCTGATCATATGTTTACCAAAGAGGTCATAATGAGCATTGTGAAGCTATATTTGTAGTTATAATAATAATAATTGTTTATATTTCAATTTTGTTTTCAGGGCAGTTCATGAAGATGAGATGTTTTGTCAACCTGGACAGAAGTTTCACCTGCCACACCAGACTCTCTGCTGTATATGGAGGCCTGTCCACTAGCACATGGGTTTTTGGAGCCAGGGACCTCTTGCAGGGAAGAAGATTTTCCAAGGACCCCCTCATAAATATAACAGTGTGTTTAAGGCTAAAGTTATTGTGGATAGGAGTATAATGAACATAATATGATTGTTTTATTGGTGTAAATGGTCCCTATTTTATATGAACTGTTTAATAATACAGCACAATATAGGCCTAATTTACCATATTTTCCAGACAGTTACACCAGGTCATGAAAAAAACATGCATAAGTTGCATTGGTGTATAAGGCACATTTTACTGTTACTTTCAGAAATAATGTAAATACTGATAAATAAAACAAATGTTAATAAACTTAACAAACATTATAAACAATGTAAACATGTAATTAACTTTTCCTCATTCCAAATCATTTAAATTAATTGGCATTCAGAACATATATATATATATATATTAGGGGTGTGATGAGACACTTATTCCATGAGACGACACGAGACTGGGTTCACGAGAACGAGATGAGACGAGAATTTTAAACTTTTCTTAAGAAATCCTCAATGATGAAATATATAGGGAAAATAGTCTTTTATTCAACTGAAAAAGACAAAATGCAAAAACATTTAGGTGCATTTTGAACTTTATGAAATTAAACTTCCATTTTAATGGAATTATATGCAGTAATAAACAACATTTAAACGAGCTTCACGATTCTGGATGAATTGCGAATCCCAGTTGTTTTTAATAAATTGGAGATCACGATTCTGGAGAAAAAAGATTAGAAAACTAAACAAAATAACATAATTTACTAGTGGTTTTGACAAAATGTTCATTGCTTAAGTCTTTTAAAAGCATATTCATTTAAAAAAAAAAAAAAATTCAATGGAGTCAGTGTCTCACTTCATTAAGACTTGTTTGACTATTGAAATCTCCTGAATGAATGATTCAATGACATACTTTTTTTAAACGGGCAGTTGTCGCCACCTCCTGGCGGAAGAGGATAAGCGTTACTATACATACAACATAGTTTCGTTTTGATCGCTACTTTAGAAAATAAGTGTTTATACCCTAACTATAAACTTTAATCCCAGTACTTCTGTTACTTAAATGTCTGTTACACAGAAATAATGATTATAATGTGGTTGAAAAGTCTGTGTGTGTTGCTCTTTCTGCATTCACATTTACCCTCTGATTCATTAACATGGGCATCGACAAAACGAGCCATTCATTACAAGCAATATTTATTTGAAATTAAACCTATTACAAACTTATTTAATATGATACTGAAAACTGCTAAACTATTTTTTAGTATGTACAGAAGGTTTTAAACTTCTCTTGTGTCAGAATTAGACGTTTTTTTTCTCCCCCAGTTCAGCTCCAACAGGTGAACAATGTATGTTTTGTATGTTATTTGTTACAGTTGTTATCCACTGAAAATACGTCCACAATGACCAGATCTAACTAAATTTTAACCTTCTAGAGACGTCCTGTGAATGTCAATATTGGACGTCCAGAAGACGTCATGAAAAGACGTTGTAAAAACTTTCATTCTGGCTCTTCAGGGGACGTCATTTCAACGTCGACGTCGTTTGGACGTACTTTTACTCGTTCATTACAATTAATATTGATTTTAAATTACATTTTAAATAAATGTTTTCATGGTTTTTGTACACTGTGTCTGTAAGTTTATTTACAAGTACAAATAAAAATTATAATAAAATAAACATGATTTTTACTTGAATGCAGCCTAAGAGTGTATATATTATGTCCAGAAACAGTATAAATGACATCTAAATGAGACTGCAGTTGACCTTATAAGACGTTGAAAATACGTCCAATAATGACCAGATCTGAACTAAATTTAAACCTTCTAGAGACGTCCCGTGAACGTCAATATTGGACGTCCAGAAGACGTCATGAAAGGACGTTGTAAAAACTTTCATTCTGGCTCCTCAGGGGACGTCATTTCAACGTCCCACAAAGACGTTGAAATGACGTCGTTTGGACGTACTTTTGCTCAGTGGGATGCTAGGTTTCTTTTTTTTATTTATTTTAAATTTTTTCTACCTACATGTGAAAATACTAAATATTATATCAAAATGTCATATATAGGCTATAATATCTGCATATATACATACAAAGAATAAATACTTGAAATATATTTAATTTAGTTAACTGATAGACAAGGGAAAAAAACTGCGACACGTAACGTAGCCTGTATTTGCTGAGTTTCCGTTCAGTTTTGTGACAGAAAGGAAACTCAAATGGCAGAAAGCGACATTCTATTAGTTTTTTGTTTAAGTTGACTTTGCTGGTATGAGGAAAGTTGAAGTAATCGCACCGGCGCACACAAACACAAAACACATCAGTTCCAGGCTTCTAGCATTGCTAACTTGACAGCACAGTTGGTACTTCATCAAAATAAAACACAGTGAACCAAACATCAGTGCGTCCGCCTCACTGTGTCACCGTTACAACGCGACTGAAGTACAAAGCCTATAATTTAATAAACAATAGTTTTGCATTTGGATGCATCGCAAATATGGAAATGTTATGGAATATTTGGAATTGTGCTAAATGAGAGAGGTAGGATACAAGAGCACAAAGCTCCATTTCGCAGACAGTTGTGTGCGCAAGCCTTTAAAGCAGACTTGGGCAAACTCGGTCCTGGAGGGCCGGTGTCCCTGCAGAGTTTAGCTCCAACCCTGATTAAACACACCTGAACAAGCTAATCAGTGTCTTCAGGTTTACTAGAAGGCTACAAACAGGTGAGGTTTATCAGGGTTGGAGCTAAACTCTGCAGGGACACCTGCCCTCTGGGACCGAGTTTGCCCAGGCCTGCTTAAAAGTATATTCCTTTGTCAGTGAGAGATGCATTCAGAATCAGCACATGATCACTATCTAGTGGTCTGTGTTTTCAAGTGCACAACTCCTGGCATTCGCTGTTCTGCCGGTGGTTATCAGAGTTGCATTACTGTGGGCGCTCTGGATTGAGGGTGAATTGCCTGTATTCATTGTAAGCCCTCATGCACCAAACCGAGATGCCCGTACTGTGACGGTTCGGTATGAATACATGTATCGTTACACCCCTAATATATATATATATATATATATATATATATTTTTTTTTTTCTTTTCCCCAGGTATAGTAGGTGGTCTACAGGAAAAGACCATGTCCTTGTTTCAACGGTTATGGCAACAAGATGACCAAGCAGTGAATGCTCAATTTGAGAGGGCTACTGAGAAATAAGAGACTTTGAATCAGAATATAAACAAGTAAAATACTTCACAAAAACAGGGTGTTCAATCGAGCCTGTAGCTGTGTACTTTCCAGGGGTTTCCTACTGTCAGCAACACGACTCTGCATCTGGCATGGTTAAACAAACAGCAGTACCTGATCCATTTCAGTAAATTCTATTGTGTCCACTTCTGAAAAAGAAGTTCTTAAAACACTTGGAACAGTAAAAAACATCATTGTCTTTCAGAACACAGAGCATGATGCTGGCGTATTACCTACTTCCATCCCACTTCTTTTGTACAATGATGATTGTGAAACTGTTAACCCCCTGGGCTCCAAAACCACTGTGCACAAATTAGGACTAATATTCTTCTAGATCAAATGTTTGCCCCCCATGCTGATGTCTTCATGCTTTCTATTAACTGCCTATAAATCAGATGATGCTAAAGCATATGGCATAGATTCCTTTCTGCGGTGCATAACTGATAACATTATGGACTTGAAGTAAGGAGACTGTAAATTGACACTAGAATTTTGTGGTACTGTAAAGATCAATGTGGCACAAGTTTGTGGTAACAACTTAAGGCTGAATTCACTTCCTGGTTACTCAGAAAGTTTAATTGCTAACCACTGCTGTCACCGGTGTAAGGTGCACAAAGAAGATATGTGGATTTAAAACCCAGAGATGTTGTGCAGTGCTCCAAATTATGCATAGGGCTTGGCATCCAATAACCATTCAGAAACAGAAATCAAATGAAAATGTGTCTTGGATGAGCTGAAGTACTTCAGTGTTGTGGACAATGTAGCCCTGGACATCCTGCATGACATTCTTGAGAGAACTGGACCATTTTAAGTCAAGTTTGTCTCGGCATCCTTAGTGTCTGAAGAGCATGTGAGTTTAGAAACACTAGAATATAGATTGACAAGTTTTGATTCCCTGATAAGCCTATTGTACTAGGACAACATGAACTTAAGAACCCTGATGGGCAATGAGACAAATGTGGTGCTTCTTAATGTTTTTGCCCATCATTACCGGAGACAAAATACCAAAAGGGAACAAACATTGGGAACTGGAGTTAATATTCTTCCCCTCCATCACAGCAGAGGCCACCAGAAACATCTTGTTGCAGAAAACCACACTGTATTCTTGCAGATTTACCCATATGAACCCCAAACACCACTTTCTCCTCCATTACCCAAGAGCCATTCGGAAGACTGGTCCATTAAAACAATTTTGGACTATGAGATTTGAGGCAAGACATAATTTCTTTAAATAACTGAACCATATAGTATGGCATTCAGGAATCAGATGATGTTGTGCTATACCACTTATTGACAGAAAGTATTTTCTATTTTCAGAATAGTGTTTGCACCAGGACACGGCTCATTTCTTGCTGCAGTTTGTGAAGGGTCTTGAAAAAACCCCATTTGCTCAGGTTTATGTTCCTGATTCTAAACTATTGTTTTTTTCAACAATAAGGATATACAGCAGATTTTACAGAGTGCACATAGGTTTCCATTCTGTCCTCTTTGGAACAAAGCCACAACTTATGTCTTGATTGAAAAAAAGGTTCGCATTTTGGTGTCCCATTTTTAATGGAAAAGTCTGGAGAATAGTAGGTAATGTTTTATTCATTGTTCCACTTTAAATAAAGTAATTCAATACAGGGCCTCGCAAAAAAGCCTGACGTCCTGGGGCTGTTGTGTCTTCCAGTCGGGCTACCAAAATGTATCACCACCCTGCGCAATGGGCTTAAATACTGGGTTCCTGCAGTTCCGAATCTTCAATTTAGTTGTATCAAATTTAAGGCTATCTTAACAGGAATCAAAACAAGCATTTGTTGATTTGCAGCCTGTAGTTACATTTATGACAACACATTTTGGGTATTATTTGATCCATGTGTGCATATATAAAATCTCTATTTAAAGGTTACATCATTCAGTATTTGGAGGAGGACTGCTTGTTGACAAAGTCAATTGCCCTCAAGCCTTCGAATTGTTAGAGGAGGCTTTTATAAGCTGAGAATACATACATGCTTTAAATTATTTTATGTTTTTTTTTTTTTTGTACATTGAATATCCCAAGCCTGCTGCTGCTGTTTGGCAGTTTCTACAGCACACAATATATTCTGTGCCAGGTATTCCATCAACACATGGTCACCTACTTAGGCAGTTTATAATTGGATATGCTGGACTAGCTTTTTTTTGTACTACCTGTTTCATAGAAGCAAAAACATAATTGCAAATAAATACATTTGTAACAGTATATTTCTGTGGCTGGCAGTGTTTCCTCAACACATTGTTGGCTTATGAAGCAATTCATAATTACATTTGCTGGACTGTCATTTTTTGATTACTATGCCATGTACGCATCATCAGTGATTTTTCATGCACAATGAAATAATTTCTATTAGAAACGCAGAATTGCTGTTTGCACATCCAACAGTGTCTACCTACGACAAGAACCGGTCTTTTCCCATCCAGGTTTAAACGAATTACGAGCACTTTCTGCGTTTAGTTGCCTGTTTTTGATGAATCGCTTCCTGTATTCCTCAATTGTAAGTCGTATAAATAGCAGGTATTACATACATGCATTTCAAATTTATTTGTGTTTGGTGATTTGTTGCAAGCATTTTTGGTTCGTAAAAACTTAGTTTTCGTTGCATTTACACTGTTTAAACAGCAGGTGTCGCCGTCATGTGGCCTTTCGAGCGCTTTGAAACTGAATCATTTCAATCATCTTGCGAAGCAACTAGTTTAAATTTTTTGGAGATTGAAAAGTATCTTTATATTTATCCTTTGTGTTGTCTTAAGGTGTAAATGTATTACTTTTTAACTGTACTGCCTATGGTGTGATGCTTTGTACTATAACAAAAAAAGGAAAAGAAATGAATTATGGATCTGAATCAAAAGAGTAAGGATCTGAATCAAAATGATTCGCGAACCATTCGGAGCGCCTCCCAAAATGATTCACAAACCCGCTCTGAATCAAACGATTCGTGCTTCCCGTCTCGATCTGAATGATTCGCGAACCATTATTCAGATCGGGACTTCGGTCCGAGTCCCGATCTGAAATGATTCGCGAACCCGCTCCTAAGTTCCGACCTAAATCAATGATTTGCGATATTCTCGAAGTCCCGATCTGAAATGATTTGCGATACTCTCGAAGTTCCGATCTGAAATAATTCGTGAACCCGCCCCTAAGTTCCGATCTAAATCAAATGATTCGCGATACGCGCTTCGAAATCCCGATCTGAAATGATTCACAAACTCCTCCAAAATGTAAATCAAATGATTCGCGATCTGACTATGATCCGCGAACCATTAGATGGGGACTTCGGGGCGCGTCCAGATCTAAAATGATTCGCGAACCGGTTTCGAAGTTCCGATCTAATGATTCGCGATACGCGCTTTTGAAGTCCCGATCTGATTCACATGATTCGCGATCCGTTTAACGTTAGAGCGTTTCGAAACAGTTGATCATTTAAGACGCACTGGGTTAACTGATTCGGAGTTTCGAAAAGCGCCGTTTCGCAAATCATTACCTGCTTTTTAAAACCATTATAAGCGATGTCGAAATTAAAAAATGAACGGCTCTTTTAAACTGTTTCTTAGTTAGGGAATAGCTTTAACCGCGCGAAGTGACGAGTTTGAATCAATCGGAGGGTTTCCGGCGTGACTCACTCGTGACTTCAGCCATGTTTAGTCAGTCTTCAGTCTTTACGCTGTCAGTACTACTGGCATAGCTTGCTAAAAGATTAACCGAAATAATCAGCAAAAAACATTGTTTACAAATAAAATATGCATATTTTCAGTCCGAACTGCTTTCCACGTCGAAGACATCCAACACAAATCGACACCATTCAGGTGAGGTAACCGGTTTACTGCTAACT
This sequence comes from Labeo catla, assembly GCA_012976165.1. Taxonomy (NCBI): domain Eukaryota; kingdom Metazoa; phylum Chordata; class Actinopteri; order Cypriniformes; family Cyprinidae; genus Labeo; species Labeo catla. The sequence continues at coordinate 215,494 of VONZ01000757.1, forward strand.
AGTGAAAACACTCCATTAATATGACGAACTGCAACTCAAAATACATGTTAGATTGATATGTTGTACATTATGATCGAGTTTGTAGCATAGTGAAATATACGTAATTTGACCACTACAATTCAGTTGCATTAAACCACCCACTCACCTCATACCATCCAAGTGAATGTTATATTTATCAGTATATATTGCATTATTGTTGTACCTGAGTGTACTACTATTGTGTATAGAGTGATAGTCAATGTAAAAGGGCAAATGGGAGAAGATAAACACAAAACAGGTGTTGAAAAGATTAATTCAGAATGATTCATTGACACATGATTCAGTTCTGTAGTGTGTTTGAGTGTTTCAGTACTCATAATTCAGTGATCTTTTGTTTATCAGATGTACAGTGCTGTCTGTTCATTCTTGTTTATGTGTCTTTCCTCTTTTGATCTGCAGTATCTGGTCATGGATTGTTATGTCGGTGGAGATCTGCTGACATTGCTGAGTAAGTTTGGTGATCGTATCCCAGAGGACAGGCACAGTTCCACCTGGCTGAGATGGTGATGATCATCGATTCAGTCCACCGACTTGGTTATGTGCACCAGGTATTTGAACTAACACTGATCACCTATTGTATTTGGGCAGTTCACCTAAACATGGAATTCATGACATAATGATCATCTTTGAGTGAATGATTCCTTTAATGTCATCAGACAATGGTTTATTCAGAAACCTCTCTAAAGGGCATTTAGTAAAGTGTCAGTGTGAATTTCTCAAAAAAGTGCAACTTAAAAAATTGGTATGTAATCACATCATCATTTCCACATCTTAAATAATACAGTTTCTAGAATAGGCTGAAGTGGTGAGAAATCACAGTGTGGTTATTGATTTACCAGTAATGCATTATTTTTGAAGTGCTAAAAAGTGCCCATTCAAACTGTAGCTCTGAAACCAAATTAGTATCAATCCAGCAGAATAAACAAAATTTAATGTGTGTTTGTTAGTGCAGCCCAGAGGCTTTATTTGTATGACATGGCCCATAAAGATTAATTTCTCCTATTAAACAGAACACATGGTGTCTAGTCTTGAATCTGAATCCTCGAGTCTTTCTAGCAAGGGCATTGATTTAGACCAAAACAAAAGCTTTATGAGCCTTTCATTTTCATTGCAATTCCCTTGATCCTAATTAGCACAACTATGCAAGTTAAATGATTTCAAACAAAGGCCACTTTCAGTGTGTAACACTAGTGTACTGCGTTCTGTATAATATATACTGCATATTTGCAACTGTATAATATGCAAACACTTCATATAGTAGGATGCTACATTGTTGTCACATGACCTCATGTTAATTCAGTGAGTGGCGCTCAGGTATTATCTCAGGAATACAGTATTTTGCATTTCTAATTAAATTTGTGTAATAATGTCTTGTATTTAGCTCTCAAGTGAGAGTCAAGAAAGAGTTACACCGTTGATATCACTTCAAGTTGAGTGCAGTGCATTCTGGGATGCAGTATACAGTAAACCCAAGCAAGTCTGAATTGGAATCTTTACCTGCTGAAACAAATCAACCATTTTTATTCTTTCCATTAACATCTGAAGTGCTGTCTTTGTTGCCTTCAGGATTTTACCATGATGGCATCTTTCTAAACTGGATATGGATAATTCTTCAGTGTTATTTCAGTATTATTTATGTATAATAATAATATTTATTTTAAATAAAAAAAAACCCTTTTGTTATTTTTATTAGTTTTTGTTTTTAAAAATATAATATTAAAATATTTAATTGATTTAATACATTTATTATTTTTAGTTATAATACATTTTAAGAAATTTATTTAGGGATGTCACGATTCCTCAATTTAAAATTAGTACTTGATTATAAAAAATCCTCATCATTATCATTACCAATATAATCATTAAAGACAGCCCTAAATTTATTATAGTAATTTATTTAAAGTAATTTTAGTATTTTTATATTTTTTTTAAATGTTTATTTTGCATTTTTTTTAAATCTTTGTTTTTAATTTAATTATTAAATTAAAAATATTTTATTTATTTATTTTATATATATATATAATACATTTTAATACATTTATTTAGGGCTGTCATGATTCCTCAATGAAATTTGAGTACTTGATTATAAAAAATCCTCAATTGCTTTACCAATATAATCATTAATGACAGCCCTAAATTTCTTATAGTAATTTATTTATAGTAATTTTAGTATTTTTATATTTTTACATTTTTGTCTTCTATTTTTTTTTTCAATTTTTTACATTTATTTTTTTATTTTTATGTAATATTGTAATTTTATATTTTATTTTATTTTTTTTTTCATTATTGGTTGTCAATTTATTTCTTAAGAATATTCCTATTATTCCCATTTATTGCATATTTTATTTTTTATAATAATATATTTGAGTAAATACTTCAGTAATTTAATTTGAGTAATTTTGGCACTTAAGCTTAAATGTATTTTATTTCAGTTAGATGCATCATTTCTAATGTTTATTTATTTATTTTTATTTAATATTTGTATATATATATTTTTTTAATTTCAGCTTCATTTTGATTAACAAAAATATTTATAATTCTTTTTTTTTAAACTAGGCAAAACAGCACTAGACTATACTTTAAATACTGTCTGTAAAGGGAGTGTTTCTCAAGTTATGAAAGCAGTAATAGTGTGCTTTAGTTGTATAGTGTACTGCACTTTTTAGCAAATATAGTGGGTCACATGCCCCTAAATAGTCATTTTAAACATTATAGGGCTATAAATTTGACATTAGATTTATTGCATTATCCAAAATATCTTAATAATAATCATAGTACCGATTTATGTGCACCATCATCTGTTAGTTGAGACGCAACAGCCTCATCATGGTTGTCGTCACAGATCCGGCCGGCAGGTGGCAGTGTGTTCCTACTAATGGAACCAGACCAGCCTGACTCTGGCAGCTGAACCCTTTACCTTATCAATAATTGAATAGATAATTGAGACACATTTAACCAAATGCAAGACCTAACACCCTGAGAGGATTTTGTTAATGATTACTGTAGATTGCTGAATTAATGTCCAGGAAATATTGCCATTTCTCACGCCAAGCCCTGAAATCAAGGCTGTTGAAATATTAATGCAATAACTAGCATGAATACATAAACATATTTCATAGGTTAAAGCGTAACTTTTTCGGGTGAGTAATTACATGGTTTTCTTAAGGGGTTTAAAGGCAACTTGAAATCAGGCTGTGCTTTATTTTTTAATACACATCTCTGGTATTATTGTGCATGACTAATCTGTGCATATAATTTAAAAACAAAAAAGTTTACCATAATAATCAAAAAATAAATATATAAATAAATAAATAAATATAGTTTTTTAAAATAATAATCAAAAATTACTAGATTAAAAAAAAACAAAAATTATTCTTATAAATATAAAGATAACATTCTATATTTTATCTATGTATTATATCAGTAATACAGATTTTCACATGAAATATCCTGTTTCACTCACATATGCATCAGACTAAAAAAGCAGAATAGATTATAAAAGGTTTTTCATGTCAAGTTTATATCTGTGCCTCAAAAAATGATGTACAGTGCAGCATCTCTCAGTGTTCAAGGTGTCTAGTGCACAAGTAAATGACATCATGCAACATCTGTTGTACATTCATATGTGTTAAAGGCTAAACTTACTTATGCTACATAGTCGTTAGTATCTTCAGTATTTAGAGATGATTTTAAGAAACCTAAAATTTAAAAAATTGTAACCTGTTCTACTCATTTGGGGGTACTAATGTAATGTATGCAAGGTATGTAAAAGTATGTCATTTGCTGCCATTGAACTGCAAAATGCAATAATGAGCGTTTCCAAACAGGTTGAACCAGACATTGATGTGTGGGATGCAAATCAAACAGTGTCAGTGTTTTTAAAGTGCCACAGATTCAGACTTACTTTAGCCGACTATGCCTATTACATAGTAAATAAATAATAAACTTAGGATGTAAATCATCTGTTGCCATCTGTGCTACTGTCTTGAATGATACAGGTCATGCTATTACTTTTTAAAGTAATCAGATTACATGTAATCTAAATTATAATAATAGGTTTTTACCTTTTTTAGATGATGAGAAAAAAATTCTATATCCAGGCCATATCTAGAGACTAAAATATCTGCACTAACAACCACTCTGAACACCCTGGCAACAGCATAGCAACATCCTGGGAATTACATTGGCAATTATTGTTGTCATGATATTGGAATTTTTAAAATCAGTATGATACCATGAAGAATATAGATTTTTGTAACCATTGGGAAAAATTGCCACAACATTAATGGCATAACATTTTATATTTTTATTGAAAGACGAATATAACAAGGCTAGAACATGACAATGTGGTATATTTTTACATTAATGCAAACTTTTTTCTTCATTTCCGCCACTGAATCTACAGTAAAAAAGGTAATTGCGACTTTTTATCTCACATGTCTGACTTTTTTCCTCAGATTTGCGTGATATAAACTCACAATGCTGAGAAATGAATTCAGAATTGTGTGATATAAATGGGCAATTCTGACTTTTTTTTCCTCAGAATTGCGTGATATAAACTCGCAATTGCAATAAGAATTGCTTTTCATAGTAACTTTTCTTTCAGAATTGTTTTTATCTTGCAATTCTGACTTTTTTCTCGCAATTGCAAGTTTATATCTCAGAATTCTGACTCTTTTTCTCTCAGAATTGTGTGATACAAACTTGCAATTCTGACTTTATTCTCAGATTTGTGAGACATAAACTCACAATTTTGAGTAGTAAAGTCAGAGATGTGAGATATAAACAGGCAATTCTGACTTTCTCAGAACAATGTAATATAAATTCGCAATTGCGATGAGAATTGCTTTTCACAATGACTTTATTCTCAGAATTGCGTGTTTGTATCTTGCAATTCTAACTTTTTTCTCTCGCAATTGCGAGTTTATATCCTGCAATTCTGACTTTTTTTTCTTGCCATTGCGAGTTTATATTTTGCAATTCTGACTTTTTTTCTCACAATTGCATGTTTATATCTCGCAATTCTGACTTTATTTTTTTATTGATATTAAGCTGATGTAATTCTTAAGTTCAGATCAAAATGATCTGACATTGTTACAATTGTAAACTTAAATTGTAAAGCAGGGTCTAAAAATATATATGGTTTGTTTATAAAAACTTACATTTTATACATTTAATAACTAAATAATCTTGCAAGCACTTGCAAGCACTTTATTTTCCCCCTTTACTGGTACTGTACTGGTTTGCATATGGTGGTGAGTTCTTAATTACAGCTTTCCTAACTGTTCATAAAATAAGAAATATCCCAATATATAGCCTTGTTTATAATATCGCAATGTATCGCAACATATCGTATCGCACCCCCTGTATTGTGATACATATCGTATCACCAGATTCTTGGCAATACACAGCCCTGTTACACTCTCACCGCCCTTCTCAGCTGTACGCTGTAACCTCAGTTTGAGGACGGCTTATAGTCTTCCAACACTATCACTGTCTTTGCGGTGGTCTTTTGAGCGTAGAGTCTTTAGTACTCCTATTCCTCAGCTGCGCAGCATATACCAGGCACCACTCCCAAGTTGCTCTTTGCAGGAATGAAAGTTTTATTCATGGCCGGGAGCCCACTGGTCACAACAACCAAGAGAGACTCCCTGAACAGAATGATACATGTACAGTTATACCTTGTAGTTGAGTAAAAATCAATATTACTCAAGTCTTCACTGTAATTGGTTATACTGATCCGGTCATTGGTTTGTCATATGACTTAGTGCTACTGTTTTAAGCACTTTTTGGGTAAGTATAGATTATTTAATCATGGAGACATGGTCTTTGATCTGAGCATCACTTAGACTGCACTTTTCTGAACAAGTCTTATATTGAACATAGCGTTTCAACATATTCTAAGGCCATTAAATTTCCATCACAGTTGCCAAGTCCGTGGTTTTTCCACAGTATTGGGCTACTTTAACACTGTTGCCGTGGGTTGTTTTTCCATGTCCGCGGGTTGAAGAGACCCCAAAAACGTGATATTTATTCCCTGGAATGCCAGCAGAATTTTTTATTTTTTTTTAACGGAACACAAAACATGATTAGGCTAGTTTTGAGGAGCAATTGGGTGCATTTTGTTGTGAAAACCTGGCAACCCTGGTAATAGACTTGATTATTCGTAATTGACATTATAGGAAATCCCTAATTTGGGCAAAGGCATCCAGCTAACGCTGTCGTTTAAAAACGCTTTAACTTATCAAACAATATATGGTTTATCTGTGTACTTCAAGCCATCTTGGGTTTTGGGTAAGAATAAAGTCTTTTAATAATGCAGTGCTATTCGACGTAACATGTATTACAGTAGTATATTATGCAATAATATTTTTTTGGCCTCATTCTGTGATAAGAAGCCACATGAGATTGCAAAAGGAAGTTATTTCAAACACTCGACTGATGTTATGAAGTAAGTTTAGAGCAAAAATATGTTGTTAAATGTGTATTTGTTGGACAACAATTTTATAAATGCTTCTCATTACACTGTGGAGAAGAGGGAGAGAAAGAGCTGCAGATATTGGTGTATTTATACTTTGAAAAAAAAAAGAATATTGAAACTGTTTTAGAGTCGTATAAACTCGCCTAGCATCCACAGAGCAATGGCCTGGCAGTCACACAGAGCCTTCTAGTATCATTGCACAGGTAATGTGATGTTTTGTATAAATATCTAGTTCAGCATCTGTACTCTCTGGCCCAGATGTCCTTGCAGAAGTGCTTGTTTAGGCCCTGAATCTCATAGTCACACGGGATCAGCAGATGGTGAGAGAGAAAGCGAACACGTCCATGACCTGCTGCACTGACTCACGACAAAGAAGAACCAGCTGCAGTTTTACCTTTCTGCCCTAGTATATAAGATCACAAACATGGCCTCCTGCCAGTGGCTGCCCATATGTCACGCTCTCCCTCCACATCAATCCAGCAGTTTTTACTTTGATTAAAATATAAATCATAATTTATGTACTGCCCAAGGCCGCCATTTCATCAAACGCTGATAAATACAAAGAGTAGAGCCGAAAAACATGGAATGACGAGTAAAGAAAACCCCAGGAACTCTTCAGGGCTTTCGAGTTCAGTGTGCCTCTTGTGCACCGCTTTGACCTCTGCATGAAACGCATTGCCGATAGCATCGCAGACGGACGGTTTTTACGAGGTTGCTAGGTAGCAAGGTGTACACAGGGAAAACAGTGAGGGAAATGGAACATGCATTTCAGCTTAGAAAAGTCCTGCCGTTTGCTTTTAATGCTTCCGCTTTTCATCTGAATTTTGCACCCACTCAATCATGCGTCATGTTCAGTGTCATGTAGTCATCGTATAGGTCAGTGATAATGGGGTTAAAGTTGAAACCGTGCAGCACTTGACTTGGAAGCAACGTGGTGCTTTAAGAAGCTGTTCTGTATATGCATTTATATATGTATGTGATCCAAAAGCATGGGAGGTCAAGGCCACGTACGAAGCATTGGCTCTGCCAACCTGAATAGCAAATAGAGAAATACGCTTTACTCAGCAAAGCAGTTTCATCATTGGTGTAATCCAAAGCCTGATGCAGCTAAAGAGTTTCAGTGCACTCGAGTGTGTTTGCTTGTGTACCAGATATACAAGAACGCACTGAAGCTTTAGACAAGATATTGTCCTGTTGTTGTAAGACTTTGTATGCGGATGAACTCATAAGCCAGCTGGAAAAACCAGGTCACATCCACTTAAAGTCAACTTGAACCCGTTTTGCTTCTTTAATCGATGTGTTTCTAAGCGAAACAGGATTTTTATAAGCAAAAAGTGCAGGAATGAACTTTATGTGAAGGAATGGGTTTATATATGCATATTAAATTATTCCCTAAAAATATTTAATTATTAAAACAGCATATTTATCTAATTATATAAATTACTATAATGTAATTATTCATTCATTTCTGATGTCTAAGTGAAACAGGATTATCAGTAAGTATATGATTTTGTTTAAAAATCTAAAATATAAATTGAATATATCAAAGTGATTATATACATATACACACACACACACACACACACACACACACATATATATATATATATATATATATATATATATATATATATATATAGTGATACCCTTTTTTTTTTAGAAACAGTGCGATTCCACATTTTACTAGTACTGGTATTTTAAGAATGCATTTTAATAAGAGCCGTATTTCTGCGTGTCTGTGTTAGTGAATGGCACAGACGCGCAGTTTTGTTTACATACGTGTGACGCTCGCGGTGTTTGCAGCCTCTGCTGCCTCAATATATGAGTACATGAACACATGAACATAATCTCTAGAACTGCTCTGAGAGTCACCTAATGAGCATTTCACCGTTTCTTTTGCGGAAAACTATCGTCATAAAATGAAGGTTCTAAAGGTCTTCACAGCAACCCGTCAAAATAAAAGTTCAGTTTAACTTGGCAGTAAGACATATATTAATATATTACTTATATATTTTACTTATATTAATATATTTTACTCATATTAATAATATTACTTATTATATTTATTACTTGTATTAATATATTAATATATTACTTAATGTTAGGATAGTACTACTAATAATAAACATATTATTAAAACAATGTTTAAGGAATATTTACCAGAAAAAAAATATTTACCTGAATTTCAGGTTCGTCTGAAGTTCGTCTGCCCATCCAGTCCTTATGGGCAATGGTAAAAAAAATAGGCTTGCTGTCCTTAATGGAGGCTCGAACCCGAGGCTCGGCTTGAGCGCAGAGTTCGGGAGAATAACAGAAACAGAGGAGGAGAAGGGGAGGTGGAGGGATGCCAGAAGAATGGAGGCTGGGACAGTGCAATGAGAGCTGCTTATGTAGGCTTGTAATGATGATTGACAGGACTGAATGATTAGGCTCCTCCTGAACCTATGTTTGGAACTTCATTTATTTACAAGAAAATTGTAAATACACAATGCAGTATTTCTGAAAAAAAGAAATAAATAGCCTTTAATTAATTATTTATCAAATCTAATTATCCTTTATAAATTCATTAGGCATGCTTTTGATTATTAAAATGTAATGAAACGATTAAAATAGAATCCAGAAAATTAATTGAAAACAGATTCACAAACAAAACTGAATTTGAGAAAAATAATAAAACGTATTTCTTAGGGCCTTAAAAACTTGATTTTTGTTAAACTTATAATAAATTGATGTTAAATTCTGCAAGTTTCATGATTTCAATTAATTGCTTTTTGATAAATCTTTTAATGTAACCATTAAAATAGAATCTAGAAAAATTAAAATGGAATTTAGGAAAAAATAAAACTGATTTCATAGGGCCCTCTTTATTTCATTTGTGTCTTTGTTTTATTGTAGTTGTCCTTTAGTTTGTTACTTGCATCTAGTTTCCTATTATTAATAATAAAGATAAAATAATAAAAAAAATGACTGTCATAATATAAATTGTTGTTGTGAAGTAAAAGTACTATATCATGAAAAAAGATTTGGCTTTATCCTTTAAGCTAACTTACCAATATAGCAAAGATCTCTACATACCTGTAAGATCGGTAGCTGTTCACCATAATCCTGTGGAGTGGCACTGGCATGTGATTATTATTATTTTATTTATTTATTTATTTTTAAAGGGGATTAAATGCTTTGTTTTAATAGTTAAAATTACTATGATCTCCATTTAGATCATCTATTATTCAATTACTTTTCCTGTTGTTCAATGTTTTTTTTCGTAGTATTGGTTCAGTAGTAGTATTGTGATATTTTAGTCAGGTATTGTATCGAAGTAAAAATTTTGGTATCGTGACAACACTAATATGTGTATATATACACATATTAGTGTTGTCACGATACCAAAATTTTTACTTCGATACAATACATACATACATACATACATATATACATACACAATATATTAATAATAAAATTATAATATTATAATATTGAGTATCTATTGAAAATATATTCTAAATATAATTATTATATTGAAATTACTATAACACGTTTGTTACTAATATAATAATAATTTAATAATTATATTAGTGCTGGGCAATGATTAATCGCATCCAAAACATATTGTACATTTATATTCATGTCATTTACATTATACATAAATATATTTAATATATAAACAACATTTTTCTTTAATATATACATGCATGTGTGTGTATTTATATGTACATGATAAATATACATTATTATGTATTTATATATACATAATAAATATACACAGTACACACACATATATTTACACAAAAACTTTTATTTTGGATGTGATTAATCACGATTAATCGTCGGCCAGCACTAAATATATATTAATATTTCAATTTATATATGAAATTAATAATAATTAAGTTTTTATTATTATTGTTTGACTTTGTGTGTGTGTGTGTGTGTGTGTGTGTGTGTAAATATATATACACACGATATAATTATTATAACGACGTATTTATATTGTTACAACTAAAATGATTCTGTAATCAACAGTTTCTGGTATCTATTTGAGGAATTTATCATATTTGTATAATATAAAAATTTAATAATTCAAAGTTGAATAATTCAAAAATAATTCAAAATAAAATATATTACAGTTATTAGAATATTACTATTAATATATTGAAAATATATTCTAAATGTAATTATAAATATATTGAAATTAGTATAACACGTATATTCATATCATATATACTAACAATGTATTATTGCAATTATAATGCTTGTATTATTATTGCATAGCAGTGTGTGTGTGTCATTCATTTGCAAAAAAAGGATAACGCAGTTTTTAATAATTTTCAAAAATCATGTTTTTTTCATTGTGTATTCCAATTAATCTCACTGCAGTTGGATTATTTTGATATAAAGTAAAAATAACTAAAAAATACAGCTAACTAATAAAATAATACAAGTTTATTTTGCAAATAAACTCTTCTTCACACACACACACACACACACACACACACACACACACATATATATATATATATATATATATATATATATATATATATATATATATACAGGGGGTGGACAATGAAACTGAAACACTGGCCAATATAGTGTTGGAGGTTTCATGGCTATATTTATGCAGCCTGGTGGCCAGTCTTTACTGATCGCACATTCCACCAACAAGAGCAGAGTGTGAAGGTTGACTTTGTGCACCCAATAGCTCAAACATTGTACCCTGAAGGTGGTGCCGTGTATTAGGATGATAATGCACCAATACACACAGCAAGACTGGTGACAAGAGTGATTTGATGAACATGAAAGTAAAGTTAAACATCTCCCATGGCCTGCACAGTCACCAGATCTAAATATTATTGAGCCACTTTGGGGTGTTTTGGAGGAGCGAGTCAGGAAATGTTTTCATACACCAACATCACATAGCGACCTGGCCACTGTTCTGTGAAAGGAATGGCTCAAAATCCTTCTGGCTACTGTGCAGGACTTGTATTTGTCATTCCCAAGATGAAATAATGCTGTATTGGCTGCAAAAGGAGGCCAAACGGCATACTAATTGTGGTCTAAACCCAGGTGTTTCAGTTTCACTGTCCAACCCCTGTATATATATATATATATATATATATATATATATATATATATATATATATATATATATATATATACAATTGTATTTCATATTTTTTATTGTATTTTAATTGTGATATATTGTATTAATTTTATTGCATTTCATTTTATTTCACTGTATTTTTTTTCAATTGTATTGTATTGATTATTTATTTATTTATTTATTTTTATGCAGACAGGGACTGTTTATAAAAATGTACAGAAACAATCATTATTTTCATGAACGCACTACACTGTGTGCAGAATTATTAGGCATGTTGATATTCTGGTCATATTTTTTTTCCAAACACATTTTACCAATTCCAAACCACATCAGTCTTAATAACTACTGTCAATTTTGTATTTAATCATTTATATGTGATATATAATTGTCCGTGAAGGCTGAAAGTGAAAAAACCCTTATATTCAGGTGTGCATAATTATTAGGCATGTTTTCTTTTACAGATAAAATGAGCCAAAAAAGATATTTAACCCAGACTGAAAAGTCCAAATTATTAAATGCCCATGAGAAGAATGCAATACTAATGCAATAAAAGAATTTGCAAAGTTAAGACTTGTCCATTGGGCAGCGAAATGCTTGTTGAGTCTGCATGGTCAGAAAAAACAGGTGGAGAAGAAAAGATGCATGTTAACTGCAAAAGAATTAGAAATTAAGGTGAAGAATTAGGTGTGACACCATCAGGAACCATTTCCAGTTCTCCAGCCACCATTTTCCAGAACTGCAAACCTGTCTTCAGAAGTGCAATGTGTCAGGTTCTCACTTTTTGTTCCTAAAAAATGCCCTTGACTTAATAAGAATAACAAGCTGACGTGTTGTAAAATACATGAAGACAGTTTTTTTATAGGCTTTATAGACAGATAAGTTGAGAGTGACTCTTGAAGGAAAAGCATCACATCATCTTGTATCCTCTGATTCAAGAATTCATCTTCCAAAATCTGGCAGTAGGTTTTGGGAGTTCATTTTAACCCATCTCTGCAAGTCAGACTTTTCAGGATAAGAGACTAAACATGAACTCCCAAAACTTACTGGCAGTTTTTAGAAGATGAATTCTTGAATCAGAGGTACAAGAGGATGTGATGCTTGTCCTTCAAGAGTCACTCTCAACTTATCTGTCTATAAAGCCTATAAAAAAACTGTCTTCATGTATTTCACAACACGTCAGCTTGTTATTCTTATTAAGTCAAGGGCATTTTTTAGGATTTTTTACCAAGCAAAGTCTCTGAGAACCTGACACATTGCACTTCTGAAGACTCCAGGTAGGTTGCAGTTCTGGAAAATGGTGGCGCTGGAGAACTGGAAACGGTTCCTGATGGTGTCACACCTAATTCTTCACCTTAATTTCTAATTCTTTTGCAGTTAACATGCATCTTTTCTTCTCCACCTGTTTTTTCTGACCATGCAGACTCAACAAGCATTTCGCTGTCCAATGGTCAAGTCTTAACTTTGCAAATTCTTTTATTGCATTAGTATTGCATTCTTCTCATGGGCATTTAATAATTTGGACTTTTCAGTCTGGGTTAAATATCTTTTTTGGCTCATTTTATCTGTAAAAGAAAACATGCCTAATAATTATGCACACCTGAATATAAGGAGTTTTTCACTTCCAGCCTTCATGGACAATTATATATCACATATAAATGATTAAATACAAAATTGACAGTAGTTATTAAGACTGATGTGGTTTGGAATTGGTAAAATGTGTTTGGAAAAAAAATATGACCAGAATATCAACATGCCTAATAATTCTGTATGTGTCAGAAACATTCACTCAGTATCATTATCTCATTTTTGACCAAGATGGCTTTTATAATATATATATATATATATATATATATATATATATATATATATATATATATATATATATATATATATGAACAGTTTATTTATATATATATATATACACACACACACACACACACACACACACAGGTTAATTGACATGGTCTATCAGGTCAGTATCGGCAGCTAGTTCAGCTGATCCTAACTTCCTAAATCAGCTTGAACCAGCTATAAACCAAGTACAGCTGTATTTTGCAGGAGGAAACTTGATATAAAGGTTGCAGATATCTATAATCATATATTGAACCCTGTCATTTCTGTTTATTCAGGATGCCTCTGCTGAATTCGACTGGCAGTTCGTCTGTTGAACTTGTCTCACCAAGCGCTCATGAGGGATCAGCCTGATGTCTGAGACAAATCTAATAGCAGTGACAACAACCGGCATCATACAAGTCAGATATAATAACAGCACAAGCACGGCAGTCGCTTAAGCCGAGCGGAGACACCTCTGGATAAAGAGGAATCCACGGAGACCTGCCGAGACTCGACGCAAGCAGCATAAGTAGCTGCTGAGGTGAGTCAAAGGGCTCGGGGGCAGGTGTTAGTAATTACCCACGAACAAACTGATTATGGTGTGAGTTCCAGGTTAGAGGACTCTCTAGACAGTCAATTACTGAAACAAATCAATGGAAAGCCAGCATATACAACAGACCTACGGCTGTTGGTCTGAAAAGCTGCGTTTGCATTCCTCAATGTCACTGGTGTGTTTTTTTTTTTTTATATGTTTAAGGAGTCATTAAGGGTTAATCTAGTTCCTTACAGTTTGTCATAGGTAAATAAAAGCATATCCGATGCCTCGTTTGAAGTCAGAGCAAAATTAAAATCGACCTGTTTACTTTCTTAAAGGAATTGTTTCTTCATCAGAAATTTAACATTGCATCACTTGCTCGCCAATAGATCCTTTGCAGTGAATGGGTGCCGTCAGAATGAGAGTCCAAACAGCTGATAACATCACAATAATCCACAAGAAACCCACACCACTCCAATCCATCAGTTAACATCTTGTGAAGCCAAAAGCTGCTTGTTTCTAAGAAACAAATCCATCATTAAGACGTTTTTAACTTCAAGCTGTTGCTTCCAGCTAAAATATGAGTCCTCTATCCATAATATTGCTTTCTTTCACTGGAGGAAGTGTTATTATGAATATAGACTGGTTAGATGTTTGCTTCTTAGTTCGATTATACACTTTATGGTGTTACTGGGTTTATAGAGTGAGCAGATTTTTGATAGTTATCAGCATATTTTTCCATGCATTAATTTTTTCCCTAGGTTTTACCTTGATTTTAGGCTCAGCATGCAATTTGTATGTTGAATTACATGTCGTATAGTAACTTACTTTTGCATTGCATAATTGCATTGGTAAGATGTAAAGATGAAATGTCTGCGTACTATTTAGTGGTGTTTACTAAGGAAAAATGATCATGCGTTTACAATGATTTTCCTCTGAAAAAGTTCAAATCTAGTTACTTGATCTGATATTATATCAAACTATTTTTTGTTGGTCCTTTAAATGTAATTGATATTTCAGATATATAAGTATAAAGTGAATTTTAGGGTTTATACTGTACTTTTAAAAAGTAGCAGTTGTTACCTTAAGAGCTGTTTCTACCTGATTTCACCCATAAAATTAGTTTTGTTGGTCAGGGTTTTTATAGATAATGAAGCAAAATAAAATAAAATAATAATAAATTACAAAAAATAATAAATAGCTGTTTCTACCTGATTTAACCTATAAAATGAGTTTTGTTGGTCAGGGTTATTATAGTTAATGAAATTAACTGAAATAAAAGTATTAAAGTAAGTATTAAAAAAAAATGAATTTAGCTAGTTTTTAAGAAAACATTTCTCTTTTTTTATTTAGTTTAACTAGATTTATTAAAATAACTAAAATAAAAATATAAGCAATGAATAAAATATATATATTATTTTTTTATATACATGTATTTTTTAAATCTACTTATTTTTCTAGGTTTTTAAATATTTCTACCTGATTTAACCTACAAAATGAGTTTTGTTGGTCAGTATTATTATAGTTAATGAAATTGGGCTAAATAAATACAATTAAATTAAAGTAAATTAAATAAAATATAGC
The DNA here is from genome assembly GCA_012976165.1 of Labeo catla. Classification (NCBI taxonomy): domain Eukaryota; kingdom Metazoa; phylum Chordata; class Actinopteri; order Cypriniformes; family Cyprinidae; genus Labeo; species Labeo catla. Next base: position 231,064 of record VONZ01000757.1, read on the forward strand.
TAAAACCATTAAAAAAATTGATAAATGAAATAAAATAAATTTTAACTGAAATAAAATCAAGTATAAAAATAATTGTAATTAAGCTAGTTCTGAAGAAAACATTGCTCTTTTTTATTTAGTTTAACTTGATGTATTAAAATAACTAAAACTGAATACAAATATTTGTAAAATAATAATAATAATAATTTAAAAAAAAAAAAAATAATAAAAAAAAAAATAATAATATATATATATAATATATATATATATATATATATATATATATATATATATATATATAATACAAAGCTGTTTCTACCTCATTTACCCATAAAATGAATTTTGTTGGTCTGGGTTATTATAGTTAATGAAATAAAATGAAATATATCTAAAACCACAAACAAAATTGTTAAATGAAATAAAATAAAAATAATAATAATTTACAAAAAATAATAAATAGCTGTTTCTACACGATTTAACCTGTAAAATGAGTTTTGTTGGTCAGGGTTTTTAGAGTTAATAAAATAAAGCAAAATAAAATCAAGTATAAAAAATTGTAATTTGGCTAGTTCTTAAGAAAACATTTCTCTTTTTTATTTAGTTTAACTAGATGTATTAAAATATAAACAATGAATAATAAAAAATATTTTTAAAAATCTACTTATTTTTCTACCTTTTTAAATATTTTTACCTGTTTTAACTGATAAAATGAATTTTGTTGGTCAGGATTATTATAGTTAATGAAATAAAGCTCAATAAATAAAATTATAAAAATAATAAATAATAAATTAAAGTCAATTAATTGAAATATAGCTAAAACCATTTAAAAAAATGTTAAATGAAATAAAATAATTTTAATTTACATAAAATCAAGTATAAAAAATAATTTTAATTTAGCTACTTCTGACGAAAACATTTCTCTTTTTTATTTAGTTTAACTTGATGTATTAAATTAACTAAAACTGAATAAAAATATAAAATAAATTATATGGGCATTTAAAAATAACTAATAAAAATAATAAAAACACAAAAAAGCAAAAACTGAAATAAAACAAAATAAATACAAATCCATGCAATTAACAGAAACGATAGTATCTCATTCATACTAAAACAACGCTGTTGTTTTGATTAGTTCAGTGATGTTAAATAATATTTTCGGCTTCAGTAAAACAGTTGATATAAATGTTATTGTTTTTTTTTTCAGTGCACTACCGCAATGATTGTTTAATAGCATTAAGTTATTTAATAACACTCGGAAGATAGAGTCGTCTTAAGCGCTTACATAACATCATGTTTCAAATGTCAACCTGTTTTTCTCCTTCCGTTCTGTGATTGTGTCATGCTTTTCAGGGCTGAAAGCTTTTAACGTTTTACTCATGTGGGTTGAATTGACCTGAGCGGCTGCTGCTCTGTGATTCAAAACAAACCAGGTTTGAGAGAAAGACGAGTGTCATCCGAATCGCTCGCTTTTCCAGAACAGATTGCCGTACGAGTGTCTTTTTTGACCTGATGACATCAGAATGGGCAGCACTTTACCCCGTCTTGATTGGTGGAAGAGGGTAACAAGCCGTCCGATTGGCCCTCTTCCCTTTTTCATCGCCGCTCCTCATTAAACAAGCAGAATTCATGACTGATACCAGCCATTAACTGCCCCGAACAGCAGTGGGAGAGATGGAAGATTACGACGTTATGCAATATCATTGTCCCATTTGATTAGTCGGCACTGCTGTTACCTCCGCAAAGTGAATTAGTTCATTCGAGAGATATGTCAGTGGGTAATATAAAGCGGAAATTAAAAATGGCTGAGCTGTAGCTCACGTTCGGCCTGTTCTGTTCCACTGAATCCCGCCGTTGGCTGGTGGTGAGGCCATATGATGATTTTGGAAAATGCGAGGGCCGGTTTGCATTGCCACGGACAACTGCTGTTCTCTCTATTGAGTTACAGGACAGACTGCCAGACGCTGCGGTCTCGGGCCCATGAATACGGTAAAAGCCTGTGAAATGATGTCAGCGTCAAAGTTTTTGCCAGTATACGGCTCCAAACTTCAATCTGGAATCTTTATAGGCCATCATATTTAATTAAACCTAATAGGCCTCGGATGTAAAAAGTAAATAAATGTTTCATTCAGAAATCAAATTAAAAAAACCTGCGGCCCAAACCGACCATTTAGAGCGGCGTGCTTTAAACCCGTCTCTGTGATTGCTGGTAAATGTTTAATTTCTTTATTAAAGTCTTATGAGTCAAGATGGGCTGAATAACGAGGCCTGAATTTGATTTCAGATAAAATCATCAAAATTAAAACACCCTTTCATGGGATTTCAATAATTCATTTTAGTAAAGGTTTGCTTTGTTATGCATAAATAACTGGCATATCTGGATTTATGCACATTTATTCCTGTTATCCATATATTATTTCAGTTTATTCACACATTTGGTCAGTGAGAGAAAGTTTATTTTCTTCTTATTATTCAAAAATGTTAATTTATTATTGATATAATTTATGATTTATAAAATATTACACATACATACAGTAAAACAGAACAAGTAAATAAATGATTCAAAAACAATTATAATAAAGTACAATATATATAAATTACATATTTAAATTTTTAGTTTATACATTTTTTTTCTGTTGTAGGCAATTTATAGACATTTCACTTAAAATATTTGACTGTCAGACAATATTATGTACAACGTATATTTAGATTTCTATCCTTCTATTCAAAAATTATGATTTCTTTTTTGTATGATTTATTGTAATTTATATAATACGACACATACATATAGTAAAATAGAACAAGTAAATAGAGATTCAAACCTTTAAAAAAATGTATACTAAATATAAATTTAAATTATTATAGTTTATACAGTAATTTCTTTCTGCTGTGGGAAATTTGTAGCTTCATTAATTTGTCTGTCTGACAATATTGTATAAATCATATATTTAGATTTCTACCTTTAAACAAATGTATTCAAAAATGATCATTTATTATTGATATCATTTATGATTTATAAAATATTACACATACATACAGTAAAACAGAACAAGTAAATGGTGATTCAAAAACAATTATAATAAAGTACAATATATATAAATTACAAATTTAAATTTTTAGTTTATAGTTTTTTTTCTGTTGTAGGAAATTTATAGAAGTTTCAGTTAAAAATATTTGACTGTCTGACAATACTATGTACAACGTATATTTAGATTTCTGTCCTTCTATTCAAAAATTATGATTTATTATTCATATGATTTATTGTAATTTATATAATACTACACATACACACAGTAAAACAGAACAAGTAAATAAATAGAGATTCAAAAACAACTATAATTTATAAAAAAAAAAAAAAAGTATATTAAATATAAATTGCATATTTAAATTATTATAGTTTATACAGTTGTTTCTTTCTGCTGTGGGAAATTTGTAGAAGATCCACTTAAAAATTTGTCTGTCTGACAAAATTGTATAAATCATATATTTATTTTTCTATCTTCAAACAAATGTATTTAGAAATGATAATTTATTATTGATATAATTTATTATGATTTATAAAATATTAAACATACATACTGTAAAACAGAACAAGTAAATAAACTGTGGTTCAAAAACAATTATAATAAAAAAAGTACAATATATATAAATTACGAATTTAAATTTTTTTATTTTATACATTTTTTTTTTTTCTGTTGTAGGCAATTTATAGACATTTCACGTAAAATATTTGACTGTCAGACAATATTATGTACAACGTATATTTAGATTTCTATCCTTCTATTCCAAAAATTATGATTTATTGTAATTTATATGATACTACACATACATAAAGTAAAACAGAACAAGTAAATAAATGGAGATTCAAAAACAACTATAATTAAAAAAAAACCAAAATATATATATATATATATATATATATATATATATATATATATATATATATATATATATATATATATATATATATACATATATATATACATACATACATACAGTAAAACAGAATGAGTAAATCAATGGTGATTTGTAAAACAATTATATTTAAAAAAAAAAAGTATAATATACATTACATATATAAATTATTATAGTTTATACAATTATTTTTTTCAGTTGTAGGCAGTTTATAGAGGCAGTTTCACTTAAAATGTTTGACTAACAATATTATGTACATTATATATTTAGATTTCTATCCTTAAATCTATTAAAAAATAATTTATTGTTCATATGATTTATTGTAATTTATATAATGCAACACATACATACAGTAAAATAGAACAAGTAAATAAATAGAGATTCAAAAACAACTGTAATTTTTTTTTTTTTTTTTTAAATGTATGTTAAACTTTTAACTGTCACTCCCATTTTTGAACACAGACATAAAAATGTACTACCCAGACTTACATTTTTATAATTCATGAATGAAAACATTTTGCAATATTATTTTAATGTACATTTTCCATGGTAATGCAATGTCTGATTTTAAAATGCCTTTCAAAGGATGAATTTTGAGATTTTAAGTTTTGAACTGATATATAATTTCTTATGATTTCTAAAACATGATAGGGAAAAAGGTTTTGTGACAAAGGTCAGAACTCATGTTATGATGTAGATTTTTTTTAAGTTGCACTCTTGACATATATTAATCTATTACTTTTGCTACATAATTTGTAACACAAAAAATGTGGTAAAATATCTATGTAGGAGTCTTAGACCTTTCCAACGATGTATAGTTTGTCATGATTAGATTAGGATTTATTTGTAATATGGTGAAGTAAACTTCAAGTAAGCGTGAAGTAAAGCGTCCCACAGAGGGGGCGGTGACAGTTAAAGGGTTAAATATAAATTACATATTTAAATGATTATAGTTTATACAATCGTTATGTTTTTCTGCCGATTTCATATGATTTATTATAGTTTATATAATACTACAAATACATGCAGTAAAACAGAACAAGTTAATAAATAGAGATTCACAAAAAAAGCATATTAAATATAAATGATTTATTTAAATGATTATAGTTTATACAATTATTATTTATTTTCTGCTGTGGGAAATTTGTAGAAGCTTCACTAAAAATATTTGACTGCCTCACAATATTATATAAATCATATATTTAGATTTCTATCCCTAAAAAATATATATTCAAAAATTATAGTTTATTATACATATGATTTATTGTAATATATATAATACTATACATACACAGTAAATCAGAACAAGTAAATAAATAGAGATTCAAAAATAACTATATATTTTTTTAAATGTGTATGTATTTAACTATAACAAAAAATGTATATTAAATATAAATTACATATTTAATTGATTATATTTTGTAGTGTTTTTTTTTTTTATCTGCTGTGGGAAATTTGTAGAAGCTTCACTAAAAATATTTGACTGTCTGACAATATTATGTACATCCTATATTTAGATTTCTATCTTTAAACAAATGTTAAAAAATTATAATCTATTATTTATATAATTTTTATAAATTATAAAATATTACACATAGATACAGTAAAACAGGACAAAGTAAAAATAACTGTAATTTTAAAAAAGTATATATTGAATGTTAATTACATATTTAAAATGTTGTAGTTATTTTTTATTGCCATTTATAGATGAGTTATTTTTTCCTGCTGTGGGCAATTTGTAGAAATTTCACTAAATATTTCACTAAATATTTCACTAAGTATTTCACTGTCTGACAATATTATATACATCATATATTTAGATTTCTTATTTCTTTATTTCTTTCTTATTCTTTTGTTTTTAATTATTACACATACATACAGTAAAACAGAACAAATAAAAAAAAAATATAAATGCATATTGAATAAGTTACATATTTAAAATATTGTAGTTATTTTGTATCTCCATTTCTGTGCTTTTTTTCTTTCCTGCTGCTGAAGCTTTGCTTAAAATTTATTACATCATATATTTAGATTCCGATCTTAAAATATTTTAAAAAAAGAATTTATTATTAATTTAATTTATTATAATTTTTTAAATATAACACATGAACATACAGTAAAACAAAATGTGTAAATAAAACAAAAAAGTAAAATAATAATAAATTGTAGTTCTAAATAAATATTGTAGTTATTTTTTTCTCCATTGTTTTGTTTTTGTTATTTGAAATTTTTTGAAAGTTTCGCTTAAAATATTTGACTGTCTGACATTATTTAATACGCCATATATTTAGATTTCTATTTTTAAACAAAATATTAAAATGTATATAATTTATTAAAACATCTAAAGTTTTAAATTATATTTTGAATATAAATATAAATTTTTTTCATCTGTGGTGGGAAATTTGTAGAAGTTTCACTTAAAATATCATGTACATCATATATGTTTAAGTATATCTATCTGTATATCTATCATAAGTATTTTATTGAAACAAATTTGAACAAACAGTAAAACAGAATCTGTACATACATGGAATGGAAATTGAAAA